>CM060317.1:1457750-1459193 GCA_030674155.1 Stramonita haemastoma
AGACAGCAGGAAAGAGAAAAAGAAAGACAGCAGGAAAGAGAAAAAGAAAGACAGCAGGAAAGAGAAAAAGAAAGGATGAAAGGTCGAAAAAAGGGTAGGAAGAAAAAAACAAAGAAAGGAGGAAAGAACGAAAAGAGGAAAGAACGAAAAGAGGAAAGAACGAAAAGAGGAAAGAACGAAAAGAGGAAAGAACGAAAAGAGGAAAGAACGAAAAGAGGAAAGAATGAAAGAAGGAAAGAATGAAAGAAGGAAAGAACGAAAAGAGGAAAGAACGAAAAGAGGAAAGAACGAAAAGAGGAAAGAACGAAAAGAGGAAAGAACGAAAAGAGGAAAGAATGAAAGAAGGAAAGAATGAAAGAAGGAAAGCATAGAAAGAAGAAAGAGCTAAAGGAGGAAAGAAAGGGGAAAAGGAAATAAAATGAAGACAGAAAGATAGAGAGAACGAAAGAAACAATGCAAACAAAAAAAACATAATAAAGGAGGAATATGAACGGAAAAAGCAAAAGAAAGCAAGAAGAAATAAAGTTTTCGTTGACGACTGTTGTTTTCCCTGCACACTGTCCTATACAGCAGTCACCAAAAGAGGGGCACAACAGACAGTGGAAGAAAGAGAGAACGAAAGGCCAGCTCACACACACAGCAGAAAGAAACATCGATTACATGATTTTCAAAATCCCCGCGGATTTTGCGTAAACAAAAAAACAACCACACATATTGTTGAGGCAGTGCAGAAAGGAGGGAAAAAGAAAGAGAGAGAAAGAAAGACGTGAGACAGAGGGGGGGGGGGGGGGGGGGGGGGGGGAGCTAAAATGTGCAAGTTTTCTTTTTTTTGTAAGCTCTACTGAAACCACCATGCCAATAATTTGCATTTAGAAAAACAAAGACGGGAAATATATACATGAGAATATCAAGAAATAGAAAAATAACAAACCAATAACGTAAAACAAAGAAAGAAAGCAGAAAAATAAAAAGTAAAAAAAAAAATAAAAGAGGAAGAAAAATAAAAATAAGGAGAGAAAACAAAGGATAGAAAAAAACAAACAGAAATGGAAAAAAGAGAAGGGAAAAAAGATTATTGGACGACTTTTTCTGTTTATTTTCAATGTTAAGTTTTTACATTTTCATCACAAAGGAAGACGCAACAAAACAAACATCAAAACAAGAAAAAGCCTCCCCCCTCCTCACTCTCCACCCCCCCCCCCCTCCAAATAAAAAAAAAATCAAACAAGCAAGAAGAAGATAGACTGACTGAAGAAGAGATAGAAGAAAGACAGACAAATTCACAAAAAAGAGAACAAAACCAAGGTAATAAGATTGATTGTATGCTTTTCAAAATCCCTATAGATTCTTCTCCTCTAGAAATAGCCATACACGTTAGAAAAACGAAAGAGAAATAGAAAGAAAAAAAGTCAGACAGACAGACAGAGAGAAAGGAACAAAGAA
>CM060317.1:1459293-1464293 GCA_030674155.1 Stramonita haemastoma
TTTGGTTCTTTGTGTACTTGTTTATTTTGTCAGGTTTTTTTTTATTTCCTCTCTTTTTTCTGTCTTTTCCCCGTTCCTTTTTCTTCTTCTTTCCATTTTGGGGTATTTCTGTCTGTTTGTTTTGTGTGAAGTGCTTTCTGTTTTTCTTTGTGTTTTCTGTTTTTTTTTGGTTTTCTTTTTTTTTTGTGTTTTCTTTTTCTTTCTTTGTGTTTTCTGTTCTTTCTTTGTGTTTTTGTTTTTTTCTTTGTGTTTTCTGTTCTTTTTTGTGTTTTCGTTTTTTCTTTGTGTTTTTGTTTTTTTTGTGTTTTTGTTCTTTTTTGTGTTTTCCTTTGCTTCTTTTTACCTGGTTTGTTCTTTGACATTGTTTTTTTTCCCCTTTCTCTTCTTGCTTTCCCCATTTTTTCTTAATTTTTATCTTTTTTTTCCCCTTTTTTCTTTCTTTTTTCTTTCTTTCTTTCTTTCTTTCTTTTTTTTTTTCGTTTTTCTTTTTTCTTTCTTTTTTTTTTTGTTCTTTCTTTCTTTCTTTCTTTCTTTTTTCTTTCTTTCTTTCTTTTTTCGTTCTTTCTTTTTTTCTTTCTTTCTTTTTTTCTTTTTTTCTTTTTTCTTTCTTTTTTTTTTGTTTTTCTTTCTTTTTTCTTTTTTTCTTTCTTTTTTCGTTCTTTCTTTCTTTCTTTTTTCTTTCTTTCTTTTTTCTTTCTTTCTTTTTTCTTTCTTTTTTCTTTCTTTCTTTCTTTCTTTCTTTTTTTTTTCTTTCTTTCTTTTTTCTTTTTTCTTTCTTTCTTTCTTTCTTTCTTTCTTTTTTTCTTTCTTTCTTTTTTCTTTCTTTTTTCGTTCTTTCTTTCTTTCTTTCTTTCTTTCTTTCTTTCTTTCTTTTTTCTTTCTTTCTTTCTTTCTTTTTCTTTCTTTCTTTCTTTCTTTCTTTCTTTCTTTCTTTCTTCGTTCGTTCTTTCTTTCTTTCTTTTCTTGTCTTTTCCTTTGTCATCTACTTTTGTTTTCTTTTTCGTCATTGTTTGAATCTGTCTTTTATCTTTTGTTCGTTTGTCTTTTCTTTCTTTTATAGAAGCTGCACACGGTCACATATATGTGTGTGTATGTATGTGTGTGTGTGTGTGCGTGCGTGCGTGCGTGCGCACGTGTACGTGTGCGCACGGGCTATGTTCGCCTGTTCTTCCAGATGTTATGGCTGTATACACTCAGGTGCACATAAGCGAGTGTGTTCCCTCTGCAAACAATGCCAGGCTTTTATATACAGAGTTAGTTAATTATGAATCTTGTTGTTTCAAAGATGAACTTTGACCACGAGGGTTTAGAAAAGCAAAAGAAACAAGGAGTTTTGTTTCTTTGTTTGTCTCGCGACTATAGAGGAAGTAAAGAACATGTTGGCCAGTATGAGTGAGGAACTTGGGTACTGACTATAGTTTAGATAAAAACCCACACAGGACAGACCCGTGGTTTGTTTGTTTGCAAAACTTTTTGCGAAAAATCGAATAGATCTAATGTGTTCGCCAATTTAAATGATGAGCTTTCGCCATTGATAATCAAAAATAGTTCCCGTTTATATTTCTTCACTTTATTTGCTGATTTGTTTGTTGTGCTGCATCCACACTCATTTTTTCTGTTTTCTGTATCTGATTTTAATCTCATTCGTAACTTTTTGAACGTTTAAGCAAAAGCATTTAGTGATGGATGATAATGGTTTAAATTGTTGCTGGTGTTGGGTTTTCCAGGGTATCAGCAGGGCCGCACAGGACAGAAAGAGCTTTACGCCATGAAGAGACTGCTAAAAGAACCCAAACTGGCCTGAGGTCTGTGGCTGCAGTGCTGCCAATGCTCAGGCTGGTGGGGATGGAGGATAGGCTGCTTTGTCACTGGGGTTTGGGTTGCTGTTTTCTGTTTGTTTGTCGTCGTTGATGTTTTCTTGTTTATTTTTTTCTTTATGTTATATTTTTTGTCTTTTTTCTGCTAGTATGTGTCTATATGTGTGTCTGTCTCTGTCTGTCTCTGTCTCTCTCTGCCTGTTTTTATCTCTGTGCTTGTGTGCGTGTGCGTGCGTGCATGTATACACACACACACACACACACACACACATAATATACATATAGATCTATAATGTTTCTGTTCTGTTTTTGTTCCTTCTCTGCTTTGTTTATTAAGTTGATGCATGTTTTTTTTGTATTCTACTTTCATTGAAGACCGCATTTGTTTTGCTTCTGTGAATTCATGCCTTCATTTTTTTTTTTTTTTTAAGAAAAAGAGACTATGGTGGAGAGGTACATGTGCTGAAATCTCTAAGAGTTATGGAAAAGGGATGAAAGTAAGGGGCTGTGTTTGTGAATTCTTGCAGAGACCTACCGTACCCATGCATAGGCGTGACAAAAAACTAAATTATGTACGTGCTGTGTTTAAGTGCAGATTCTATGATGATGAAGATCTATTTGACAGTCATTCTCAGACAGTTATGAAGTGGTTATCTGGTAAAATGACAGAAATTAGGTTTAGCATTTTGCATGGAATCTCCATCATTAAATTCCTAACTGACGGTTAGCCATGCACTCATTGATCAACGTTGAAGGTGTGTAATTAGTTGTTGATATTCATTTTCATCATGGGGGTGTGACAAGTATGGCTGGGCTTACACACATACACACACACGCACGTGCGCACGTGTGCGCGCGCGTGTGTGTATGTGTGTGTGTTTTGTACGTGTGTGCTCCATCATGCGTGACTTGAGCGTTATTGTTTTCATTATACAGTATGAAGAGCCATTGTTGAGAGAGTCTACAAGTTGTTGGCCCCTTTGTCTTTTTGTTTTCATGTTAGACACTAACATAACCAGTCATCGACTACAACACGAGTAACGTTTTTCTTTTCATGTCAGACACCAATATAACCAACAAATCCACGACCACACGAATAAAGTCCCAGGTAAGAAAAGGAGCTCCACATCTCTGATCAATGACTAAGGCTGAGTGATACTTGTGCTACTTTCTCCTGAAAGAGAGTTACTTCATCTCTCTCTCTCTCTCTCTCTCTCTCTCTCTCTCTCTCTCTCTCTCTCTCTCTCTCTCTCCTCTCTCTCTCTCTCTCTCTCTCTCTCTCTCTTCTATCCCTATATTCCTTTTGGTTTTTCCCCTCCTTTCACCTGTCTCCCATCTTCCCTCTCCCTCTACCCCATTTTGTTTGTGATTCATTCTCCCAGCACTGGGGTGCTCACAAGTTGATTTCTCCTTTTTTTTATATTTTTCTTCTCCTTGCTCACTGCTGTGCTGCTGACATTTATGACAGCACGTGACCTCATGACGTCAATAGGGATCTGACCAATGGGCGTGGAGATGTGGTGATGGTGGCTGTGGTGATTGTGTTACTGAAAGTGAGCTAAAGATGATAGGCATTCTCCATCAATACATGATAGGAATGTGTGTGCACCCATGATCCTGTGCCTGTGGTGTTTGCATGTGTGTGTGTGTGTTTATTTTTTATTTTATATATTCTTTTATATCAAGGATAACAGAATAAGCAATCATGTGCTTTTTTTTCATCCGGTCCCGTGTGTATGCAGTTTTGTAAATGTCATCTGTTCTCACGGGCACATGTGTGTGTGTGTGTGTGTGTGTGTGTGTGTGTGTGTGTGTGTGTGTGTGTGTGTGGGGTGTGTGTTAGTGTGTGTGTATGCATGCATGTGTGTTAATGTGTGTGTTTTACTCTGTGTGTGTACATATATGTGTGTGTATATGTATGTGTCCATGTTTTTTTATTTATTAAGTTTATTCTTTTATTTCGAAGATAATGGAATAAGCACTCATTTGCTTTTTAAATCAAGCCCCTGTGTGTATGCAGTTTTGTAAATCTTGTCATCCACTCTCAGTGTCACAAAATGGCGTACTCTTCTGAAAAGCAGAATGGGTTTTAATGTGTGCAAGATGTTCTGCGTGCATTTGCACACTGAACCTCGGTTTATAGTCTCATCTAGACATTAAGGGCGAGTGAAATCAGCACTGATGTTAAATCCAGGGGAAATCATGTGTGTGTGTGTGTGTGTGTGTGTGTGTGTGTGTGTGTGTGTGTGTGTGTGTGTGTGTGAATATTTGTTCTTGTACTTAACTGCATAACCACACGCACATACACACAGATTTCCCCCTCTGTTGCTACCAGTTATTAAAAAAAAAAACTCAGCAAACTTCAAGCTGCTTGAAATCATTGTTTAGAATATAACTTCTCCATGATTGTGCATTCAAGCTACAAATGGGGGAACATTTGTTGTTGTTTTGATCTTAAAAGAAAGCTTCCGTAATTTAAGCCAAATTACATTGCAAACAATTTCAACCACCTCAGACATGGAAAGAATGAAAACTGGGGTTAAGTGTTAGCATCACAATGAATGGTAGGTTTAAGGCGATTAATTAAAATAATGAAACCAAAACAACATGTATTACAGGATCCAGATCATGTTTGGCTTCATTTCTCCAAGAAGTCATCTGACACTTAACAGCAGATTTTTTTTCTTTAATTTTCTTTTCTTTTTTGTGTGATAACATTTTTTGTCCAATCAGTTTTAATGCAATTGCCACTGTCACCCATTTTTTTCCCCAGGAGGTCTGTCACTTGCAGTTTCCTTTATCCATCCTGTCTGTTCCATCTTACCTGTTCCATCCTCATGTCCCTTCTGCTTTTCATCTTTCCCCTCCCCCTTCCCCCCATCCCTCTTCCCGCTTCCCCATTTTGTTTTTGATTCATTTCTCCAGCACTCTGGTGCTGACAAGTTAATCACTGCTTTTTTCTTTGCCTTTTCTTTGCTCACGTGCTGTGTTGCTGACATTCATGACAGCACGTGACCGTATGACGTCAATGGGGATCTGACCAATGGGCGTGCAGATGTAGTGATGGTGGTTGTCGTGGCAATGGAAAATAAAAGTGAGCAAAAGATGATGCGCATTTGAGGCCAAGAAATGATGTAAATGTTGTGTGTAAGTGTGGATATGTACGTGTGTGCACGCTTACGC
>CM060317.1:1471793-1476793 GCA_030674155.1 Stramonita haemastoma
CTTTCCATCTTTTGTTTGATAATTTAAAAGAATGAGCTTTAGGCTTCATTTCAAGAACTACAAATGTCAAGCAAAACATACATGCCAACAAGAGTAAGAAAAAGGATCATGTGAAGCGTTTCTTTGGGGCTAGATCTATGGGCTTACCTGGCTCCTTAAAGCAAAGGTACATAAGCACAATCTTTCCAAAAAACTAGAGAGGCACTTTTAGAATAGATACCTAATCCTCATGAAGAAGAGTGTACAATGGAGGTTTTCCGTCAGACACAACACAAAACTAAAGAGAAGCACTTTAGAGTATCGCTTTACAAAGATTGTGCTTTTGATTATTTTATAATGAACGTTTCATCAGGATTTGATATTAGATAAATTAGGCTTTCTTGGCATTTAGTATGGGTGAAAAAATGACACAAAGTCCACTGCCTAAGCTGAATACACCAGACAAAGCTACCCCCAAACCAATGAGCTGCTGCACTGACCATTAGCTGTGGAAAACGATCCCCGCGTCTCATTTGTAGGGTTTTCTGTATGCTTTGTAGAGTGAAGAAAACCTGTACTGTGCTGCGTCTTCTGTGAGAGTTTAACAGTAGCTATACCTTTTAAATTGATGCAATCACTGTAAGCTGTGTTTTTAACAGTACATAAAAGTTTCAACTTGCACCATTTTCTGTACGCATTGTTATAATACCTAAAGCCATAAATTTGCAGCGTTTTCGTAAGCTTCGATACTACCTAAGCCCTTTGGCTTGCAGTGTTTTATTCTCATTCCTAACAGGATCTAAAACTTGTCGTTTTCGTGGTTTTTCTTTAGCAGTATTCCAAGATCAAAACCTTTAATCTGCTGTGGATTAAAGCTTCATATCAGGATTTGAAACCTTTAATCAGCGTTTCCTTAAGTTTCATAACAGGATGTAAAACCCTTAATCTGTAGGAGTTTTCTAACTTAAACCTTCAATTTGCAAGTTTTTTTTTAAAATAAAAAATCTAAAACCTTCGTATGGCAAGGCTCATCATCCATCTGACACCTTCCATTCCCCATGCTGTCTATCAGCTCTCTGAATGGGGAAACAGAAGACACGAACAAGAAATGAAAAATGGGGAAACAGAAGACACGAACAAGAAATGAAAAATGGGGAAACAGAAGACACGAACAAGAAATGAAAAATGGGGAAACAGAGGACACGAACAAGAAATGAAAAATGGGGAAACAGAAGACACGAACAAGAAATGAAAAATGGGGGAAACAGAAGACACGAACAAGAAATGAAAAATGGGGAAACAGAAGACACGAACAAGAAATGAAAAATGGGGAAACAGAGGACACGAACAAGAAATGAAAAATGGGGAAACAGAGGACACGAACAAGAAATGAAAAATGGGGAAACAGAGGACACGAACAAGAAATGAAAAATGGGGAAACAGAAGACACGAACAAGAAATGAAAAATGGAGCACAGGGAATTGTTTGGGGCTTTTTTTTTTAAACGTACAGAAAGCTAATAGTGTTGTTTCTCGATTTATTGTGTTTGGTAATTAATTCAAGCAGCAGTATGAACATAAATTTATATAAAGCTCATTTTCCCAGTCTTTGTTCTGTCACTCTGAAATTTGTATATCCATCAATTTTCTTTTGCTGAATCGACAGTTCAGTCTGTTCGGCAAGAATCTCATTTGTATTCCCTGACGGTTCTCTGAGAATATCCTTAGATTAATTGGCTGTTTAGTTGTAATACACAGGCACGCTCGCGAGCACGGACAATTACTTAGGTGCGCGCGCACACACGCACGCGCGCGCGCGCCACACACACACACACACACACAGAGAAACAAACAAACACACACACGCACGAACACACACACACATACACACACGCACGAACACACACGCACGCACACAGGCACACATACACACACCTACGTGAGCACACATACTATAGCACTAACAGCTCACTTTTTCTTGTGCACCCAAACAAGTGCACATGAGAAGAAAGAAAGAAAGAAAGAAAGAAAAAGAGAGAGAGAGAAGAGAGAGAGAGAGAGAGAGAGAGAGAGAGAGAGAGAGAGAGAGAGAGAGAGAGAGAACAGACACAGAGACACAGACACAGACAGAGAGAAACAGAAAGAGCCCACAAGCCAGACAAACAGACAGAGGCAGGGAGAGAAACGGAGAAAAAGAGAGCTGTCTTTGAAATTCATCAAATCAAAGCATTCCGCCTCTTTCCCGGACTCTTTGATGCTGCTCCAACCTGGTCCTATTTCCAGGCTGCAGCAGCACTAAGGCGAGGATCGTGACGTGAGGCAGGTTTCTGCTGCCACTCTCCCCATCAGCTCCAGACATCTCCAGAAACTTGGCCAGTCTTGTGTGCCCTTCCTCCCCAGAAAGCGGTTATCTTTAACCCTCCCTGGGGACGCCAGGGGCCTGTCAGTATAAATAGCATCCGCACCGTCTGGAGATGCTGTGCTAGGATTTCCCGCTGTTTCTGTACCTGTCTGAGGTTCTGCTTTTTTTTTGTTCCTGTCACCTCTTTCTTGTCTGATTTTTGCATTTTTGGTCCGATTTCTTGCCTTTTTTCAGAAAAATTAAAATGTAACAAATCTCTCTCATGCCTTAGTTGGATATGCTGGGTCTGATTTGTCAGGCGCTTAACAGCAAGCGCAATGCATGTTCACTCACAGGACAAGACCGATAGTTGCTGTCTGTACTTTCGATGAACAGGAGAAGTTATCTATGACGCAAAAGTAAAAACAAACATAAGAACAAACCTTTGGTTTAGTGTTGAGCATATCCATACACTCATTGCAGTGCTGTTGTCTATCAGCAGTTTCATGGTTCCCCTGTCATTTTGATTTCTGCCTTGGTGTTAGGTAATAAAAGATCAAAAGAATCCCCAGAAGGACGTTATGGGCGTGTGGTTAAGACCGTCTGACTTCAATCCCATGGATCCATGAAATCGTGGTTCGAACCTTAATGGCGTCTAGTGAATAAAGGAGAGAAGAAGTTTTATGATCTCCCAGGTCAACTTGAAGTGCAGACCTGTCAGTGCCTTCATTTCGTTGGTGTATATACTTTATGCAGAAGATGTATCATACATGTTAAAATGCCATCATTCAAGTTAGCGACTGGTGAGTTCACGGAAATACAAACATGCCCAGCATACATCCCGAAGTCGGAAAACGGCTGCCTTCCTGATGTGTAAAAGCGATCGCACAGGCAGAGCTCTCACCTGTGGTGAACCTTGCAGCTGTAGCGGAGGGAGAACCGGGAAAAAGAATTGTCAGAGTACTGTGGGATTCTAAAAACGGCAGTTTGCAAGCTATCCATCTACTGTGTAAAGGGCAAACATGAAACCCATAGAGAAAAAAGAAAGAGAAAACACTGTCTGTCTGTCTGTCTGTCTGTCTGTCTGTCTGTCTGTCTGTCTGTCTGTCTGTCTGTAAATCGATTTGTCTGCTTGTGCCTATGTAATTCTGTTTGATGAGATGTTTTTATCACGTACACATTGGGGTTCTCTCTGGTTTTGCATTAGTTATTGCCTTTGTGAATAGGGGTATCATATGTTTTTTCAAATGTTTCAGGTTTGTATTTTTTGTGTTTACCGTGTCACCCATTTTCAAAATTAAACAGAATTGAAAATAGGAATAAAGTACCGACACGATAAAGAGAGACTTAATTTTTATATATATATATTTTTTAGCATTTATCAATATTCAAAGAGAAAAGTTCTAAAAGTGACTACCACGGCTGGTCATGATTTCCCATCCTGCTTTGCGTAATCATTGTAGAAACAACCCCATTCACCTCAACTCACCTGTCTCCATCGCCGCTGTCAGTAGGAGCTCCACACAACGCCACCAGGGTTCGCCATCTCTCTCTGTCTCTGCTGAGTTCTACCATCTCCTATAGCCCTCCAGACCACTGGTCTCAGTGATGTTGGCAATGTAGGACGTTGGTGGTCTGCCCTTTTCCTTCTGCCCTCAATCTGACCTGTAGAAACAGTAAGCAGTCACTCTATTGACTGTATCTCTAGATCCAATGTTCTGTTTCTCTGTGAAAATTTCATTTGTGTTTTAGCCAGGTCTTTGAGAGGGTCTTTCGCTGACTGAGCACTTACACATTCATGAGGGCATGCATGCATGCTTGCACGCACAGACACATGTGTATAATATATGGTTTCCTTGCATAAATATATACACAGACACACAAAAATACATACGGACAGACACACAGACACACATTCACACATTCATGCACACACAAACATACACACATGCACACATAATTTTTATGCACACACGTGTGTTCTTGAGTGCACAGGTGGACAGACACACAGACACACACACACCACACACACACACTCCACTCTCCCCCCCAACACACACTCTCATTCCCCCCCCCCACACACACATACTCTCACCCCCCCCCCCCCCCCCACACACACACATAACGTCTGCATTATCCTTCATTACATTAAGCGCCCCTACGTGCCTCTTTCCCCCTAATCTTTCGTGTTTTCCTAACACGTTCATATTTCCAAAACGGCTGAAACCCTGAGACAGATTACGTGCTGTTCGGCATGTGTGGCCTGTCACTAACCCATCAGGCCAGACAGCCTGCACAGAGAGGCCATTCTCCAAGGATTCAACTCCTGGCCGAAATGGTTATCACCCACTTCAAGGTGCAGCAGTCTTTGAATGCAGAATTGAGCAGTGTCTTGAGCACTTTGTATTGATGTTTTAAGTCTGTGGGTGGTTGTTTTTTGGTGTGTGTGAGTGTTTTTGTTTTTGGTGTCCCCATATTTTACGTCGGTTGTCCCTACGTAGAGATTGGAAGAAGAAAGTGAAAAGTTTTGAAATGTTAAACTATTTTTCCCTAGCCTTTTGTAAGGTTTTCTTTAAAAAGTACCCTAGATCTGTGATAGCATTACCCCCATTCCCTCTTCATTAAAATGGTGTTGAAACAGTTCTTACTAGTTTTATATTGCACAAATAAGATTTAAAATA
>CM060317.1:1481793-1494293 GCA_030674155.1 Stramonita haemastoma
TGTCTGTCTGTCTGTCTGTCTCTGTCTGTCTGTCTGTCTGTCTGTCTGTCTTCTGTCTGTCTCTCTCTCTCTCTCTCTCTCTCTCTCTCTCTCTCTCTCCTCTCTCTCTCTCTCTCTCTCCTCTCTCTCTCTCTTCTCTATATATATATATATAAGTGTGTGTGTGTGTGTGTGCGTGTACGTGTGTGTGTGTGTTTGTAAGTGTGTGCGTGTAAGGTGTGTGTGTGTGTGTGTGTGTGTGTGTGTGTGTGTGTGTGTGTGTGTGTGTGTGTGTGTGTGTGTGTGATTACTTCGTGCACTAACTCCCGGTCTAAAATGTGATTTAAAATGTAAGTGCAAAGGAAAAAAGAAAAGAAAGAAGTAAAGAAAAGAATCATTTTGAAATGTCAAAGATGAAGCTTTCAGATCAGAAGCAAAAACAAAAATCCCAAGAAAAAAAAAATCGGTTATGGAAAAAAAAAAGGTTTTAGGTTGCTGTCACTGTCAGTGTCATATCTGACATTGAGAGAGAGAGAAAGAGAGAGAGAGAGAGAGAGAGAGAGGGGGAGGGAAAGAGAGAGAGAGAGACATACAGACAGACAGACATACAGACAGACAGAGACAAACAAACACACACACAGGCACATAGGCAGACAGACACACAAAAACACAGAGAGACAGAAAGACACACAGACAGACACAAACAGTACCTAGCCGAGCACACCATACTTTGTGAGAGACAGACAAACAAATTAAGACAAACAGAAATACAGACAACACACACAGACAGAAGACAGACAGACAGACAAACACACAGACAAAAAGCCAGACAATTTTTTACAAAGACAGAACCCAACATTGCACAAAAAAGTACTTTGTACCCATTTATAATTGTACACATAATAATTCGTCCACACACATGCGCATGCATACTCGTGCAACAACAACAGCAAAACTAAAGAAGCAGCAACAAAGCTGAAAACCCCACGATGGTATGGAGGAAGTTGGACAGAAATGGATTTGTATTTTAATGGACGCTAACCGCATAACTGGGCCCCGCTGGCTGATCGGGGAAATCGATCGGCTGTTGAGCTGAGACAGAAAGCTGGAGAATAATCTGCCTCCTCAACATCGATCGGCAGAAAGTTGGGACATTATCATCAGCGATTACTATATCGACTAGCGTATTACCCTCATTTTGTCTCCTCTTTTTTTTCTCTCTTTTAAACAACTTTTTTTTTAACTTTAAGAAAGTTAAGGTGCGGGTTTTTTTTTAAGGGGGGTGGGGGGTGGAGGGTGAGTTGGTATAGGGCTGGGTGAGGGTGGTGGTGGTAGTGGTGATTTTCACAGAAAATGCCAAACGGTCTTAAGGTTTTTAGCGACTCATCTTTGCTTACCACCTCCCTAACTCTCTTCTCCTCTACACACACACACACACACACACACACACACACACACACACACACACACACACACACACACACACACACACACACACACACACACACACACACAGACAGACGGACACACACACAATTCTCCATCTCATTTGGTCTTTCTACGAGATTGGATTTTTTTGTGTTTTCTTTTGCTTGACGGTCTTTTAAAATGTAGTTATTCGTTGGGTTTTTTGTTTGTTTCTTTTGTTAGTGTGTGTATGTGTGTGTGTATGTGTGTGTGAGAGAGATAGAGATAGATAGATAGATAGATAGAGAGAGAGAGAGAGAGAGAGAGAGAGAGAGAGAGAGAGAGAGAGAGAGAGAGAGAGAGAGAGAGAGAGAGAGAGAGAGAGAGAGAGAGATTTCAAAATCACTGGTATGATTCGAATTATAAACTGAATATTCAATGGAAGAAAGCAAGAACTCCAATGCCTCATGGATAGGCTTTCCCAGGCCTGCAAAGACTTCGGCCTGACAATCAGCCTGAAAACGACCAATGTGCTGAGTCAGGACGTGGTAACTACACCAGCCATCTACATCGATGACTACCAGCTCGATGTTGTACACCAGTTCACATACCTGGGATCCACCATCAGTGACAACCTATCCCTTGATGCCGAGATCAACAAACGCATCGGCAAGGCTGCTACGACCTTAGGACGCCTCACTACCCGTGTCTGGGAGAACCCAAAGCTGACAATTTCCACCAAGATGGCAGTGTACAACGCCTGCATCGTCAGCACTCTCCTATATGGCAGTGAAGCATAGACAACATACTCCAAACAGGAGCGCAAACTGAACAGCTTCCACCTGCGCTCTCTCCGTCGCATCCTCGGCATCCACTGGCGTGACAAAGTTACCAACGCTCAGGTCTTCGAGGTTGCAGGTCTTCCCACCATGTACACACTCCTCAGACAACACAGACTCAGATGGCTCGGTCACGTGCGAAGGATGGAGGGTGGACGCATTCCTAAAGATCTCCTCTGTGGCGAACTTGCCTCCGGCAAGAGAAGCATTGGCCACCCCCAACTGCGCTACAAAGACGTCTGCAAGCGTGACATGAAAGCCCTGGACATCAACACAGAGAACTGGGAGGAGATAGCGGCTGACCGCAGCAAATGGTGCAGTGTTCTCCACAAACAGCTGAAGTGTGGTGAAGAAAAGATCCACACCGCAGCAAACGAAAAGAGAGCCAAGCGGAAGGCATGTGCTCCAGCCACCTCAACAAGCCACATCTGCATCAGATGCAACAGAGACTGCCACTCCCGCATCGGACTGACCAGCCACAGCCGGCGTTGTCGCTGAACAAATGACCTGTCTTTTGGCGCGAATTCCATAGTCGACACCGACTGACGGAGGCCTACTTACTTACTTATTCAATGGAAGCATTTTTACCGCGTGTATTTCAGTTTTAACGATTCCATCTATCTGTCTGTCCGTCTGTCTATTACCAATGTGTTTGTTGTGTATTTGTCTGTCGGTCTGCCTTTCTATATATCTAATGGTGTGTGTGCATTCTAATGAGATACCCGAAAAAATTGAAAAAGAGAGGATACAGAATCATAAAATTAACAAAAGAGAAATAGAACAAGACAAAACAAGATGAGAACAGACAGACAGACAGACAGACAGACAGACAAACAGACAGACAGACAGGCAGACAGACAGAGTGACGACAGAACACACAGAAAGAGTACACACCACATGTACACACGATACTTATTCACTATTTTATATGGACATTGTAAGTACGCTGTAGCTCTTCTCACTTACTAATGACGCCATGATGCGAAGTTCCAGAAGTTCCAAGTCACCGATACTGTGCGAACACAGAGAGAGAGACTGACTGTCTGTTCTTTCCTGCCCCGGAAAGGGGGAATCAGGGCATTCCCCTTTGTCGCCTCCCCTCATCTCGTGTCTCCCCACAGGCGCCATGTTTAAGCAGAGCAAGCCTCGCTTTTGTAATCCTAATAATCTTCAAGTCGTGGGTTCGAATTTCCGTACCGCCTAAAAAAAGAATTTTTTAATAATTTTTTTATTTTTAGCTATTGTTGTCTTTGTCAAGTTAGGTAAAGATGTGCCCAAATCTTATTTTTCCTTTGTATACACACGCAAGCGGATGATCAAGTTTGCACGTTAAAGATCAAGTCAAGTCAAAAACATTTCAATCATCCCCTGAAGGGCAATTACAGTATTGTCAGGCACATTGATACGAATCATAATCAAAAGACACAATATAGCTTCATATTATGCAATGTATCAGGTATGCACGAAGTGAGGTATAGATCTGCTACCACCTTATTCTTCTCCCTGTATACACGCAGGCTCTTGCAGCTTATCAAGTGTACCAGTTAAAGCTCTTGTAGTCTATATATCAAGTGTACCCGTTAAAGATCTTGCAGTCTATCAAGCATACCCGTTAAAGATCTTGCAGTCTATCAAGCATACCCGTTAAAGCTCTTGCAGTCTATCAGGTGTACCGTTAAATATCTTGCAGCCTATCAAGTATATCCGTTAAAGCTCTTGCAGTCTATCAAGTGTACCTTTAAAGCTCTTGCAGTCTATCAAGTGTACCCGTTTAAGATCTTGCAGTCTATCAAGTGTACCCGTAAGATCTTGCAGTCTAAAGCAGTGTTGTTAAGTTGCGGAAATACGACTTACCCTGTGTTTTTGCTGTTGGGGATTTTCTTGCGCCACATCTGGGGGCTGATTCAGAGTGATCCTCTTGTCTGTCAGCACATCTGGGGGCTGATTCAGAGTGATCCTCTTGTCTGTCAGCACATCTGGGGGCTGATTCAGAGTGATCCTCTTGTCTGTCAGCACATCTGGGGGCTGATTCAGAGTGATCCTCTTGTCTGTCAGCACATCTGGGGGCTGATTCAGAGTGATCCTCTTGTCTGTCAGCACATCTGGGGGCTGATTCAGAGTGATCCTCTTGTCTGTCAGCACATCTGGGGGCTGATTCAGAGTGATCCTCTTGTCTGTAAGCACATCTGGGGGCTGATTCAGAGTGATCCTCTTGTCTGTCAGCACATCTGGGGGCTGATTCAGAGTGATCCTCTTGTCTGTCAGCACATCTGGGGGCTGATTCAGAGTGATCCTCTTGTCTGTCAGCACATCTGGGGGCTGATTCAGAGTGATCCTCTTGTCTGTAAGCACATCTGGGGGCTGATTCAGAGTGATCCTCTTGTCTGTCAGCACATCTGGGGGCTGATTCAGAGTGATCCTCTTGTCTGTCAGCACATCTGGGAATGAACTGGGAGAGGCCACACCCTGCAGGGGAAATCTGCCTGAATGGTTCTTTGCAAAGCAACACACCAAATAGGCAGCCATACGCCGATGACTTAAGATGGCTTTGTCCTTGAATGCTGAATAAAAGTTGTTACGCTAAGACTTGAGGTGGGGGCTTTGAATGAAGGTTGAAGGCTCAAGATAAAAGCTTACTATGAAGGTTGAAGGTTAAAATGAAGGTTGAGGGCTTCAGATGAAGGTTGAAGGCTTGAAGAGAATATTGAATGCATATGATAAAAAAAGGCAAAAAAAATATGCTTAAGGTATACACACACACACACACACACACACACACACACACATATATATATATATATATACATATATATATACATATATTATATATATATATATATATATATATATATATATAGAGAGAGAGAGAGAGAGAGAGAGAGAGAGAGAGAGAGAGAGAGAGAGAGAGAGAGAGAGAGAGAGAGAGAGAGAGAGAGTCTGATATTTTATATAATGACATGTGTAGGCAGTTAACACCATAAATAAGATGTCTCACCACACAGCTGAGAAAAGAGCCAGAAAAAGACAACATGTCTCACAACAAGCAGCTTACACACCGCAAGCTACGCCACCGCATGCATCAGTTTTTCTCCTAGTACACAAAATCTGAGAAAAGAACAGAGTACCCCAGGTTTCCTTGGGCTAAGCTAAGAGCTTGAAAACATTTTGTAATGCCAAAATGTAAAACAATATGAAAATAACAAAACCATAACAATGTTATTATGTTACCGTTTTCCATAATACTTATACGAGCTGATGGCTTGAAAAGATTTCCTGATGCTACTATGTTTTAGAACATCATAAAATATTTTTTATTGGGAAAACATTGTCATAACCTATTATGAAATGGTTCTATGAGCTAATGGCTTACAGAGTATTTTCGATGCCATTGAAAAGAAGAAAATAAAAGAATTAGACAAAGAAGAAGAAGAAGAAGAAGAAGAAGAAGAAGAAGAAGAAGAAGAAGAAGAAGAAGAAGAAGAAGAGGAAGAAGAAGAAGAAGAAGAAGAAGAAGAAGAAGAAGAAGAAGAAGAAGGAGGAGGAGGAGGAGGAGGAGGAGGAGAAGAAGAAGAAGTATCAGTGGAAAAGGAAGATCCACACAAGTAGCTTTAATATAACAGCAGACAAACAGGATGAAGAAGATTAAAGAGACAGAAAAGAGAAAGCTGGAGACAATGCGGTAAACAAGGCGACAGTCTGAGTTAAGTTCAACGCTTGTTGTCTTCACGTGAGTTCCCTCTAGTCTGAAGACACCTTCCGGGCGCTGCTTGTTTCTGGAGGACATGGATAGACGTTGTTCATCTCTGTCCTGACAAAGGAATCAGTGACCAGGAAACACACCCGGTGAGAAAGACATGGATAGACGTTGTTCATCTCTGTCCTGACAAAGGAATCAGTGAACAGGAAACACACCCGGTTAGAGAGTGAGGAGTCAGGGGTTCAATCCCTGTCCTGTTGGCACCTGAACTTGTTCCTTGTCCACTAGGTTTTGAGTGATGGCATGGGTGATAGTCTTTCGGGATGATGCGATAAACTTATAGGCACAAAGCATTTAACGCACATGAACATTCCATCTTTGTATAGCATCAATGTAAATCTGATCAGAGCCATCAAAGAGCTGTACAACAAGGCCACCAGTGCAGTGTACTACAACAGCAACATTGGAGAGTGGTTTCAAACAACAGTTGGAGTAAGGCAGGGCTGTCTACTCTCACTCACTCTTTTCAACATCTTCCTTGAGAGAATCATGGCTGATGCACTGGAATACCATAAAAGACCAGTCAGCATTGGTGGCAGAACGATCATAAACCTACGTTTCGCAGATGACATTGACGGACTAGCAGGATCAGAACAAGAGCTTGTCAGCCTAACAGAACACCTGAACAAGGCCTCTAAAACATACAGCATGGAAATCAGCACAGAGAAGACCAAACTAATGACCAATAACGCCAAGGGCATCAGCACTGATATCAGGGTCAATGACCAATAACGCCAAGGGCATCAGTACTGATATCAGGGTCAATGACCAAAACCTGGAAACGGTTCACAGCTTCAAGTACTTGAGAGCCGTTGTATCAGACCAGGGATCCAAGCCAGAGGTAGTATGCAGGATTGCACAGACAATAACAGCACTGTCAAAACTGAACACCATCTGGAAAGACAAAGATATTTCACACCACTCCAAGATCAGACTAATGCTCTCCCTTGTCATATCCACAATCCTGTAAGCCTATGAATGTGGACCCTGACTGCAGATTTGAAGAGAAGATTACAGGCAGTAGAGATGAGATGCTTCTGGAGACTCCTTGGCATCTCCTACAGAGACCACATAAGCAACGAACGACATGCATAACAGAATCCAACAAACCATTGGTCCCGACGAAAACCTTCTATCAATCGTATTGAAGCGTAAACTAAAATGGTACGGGCATGTCACAAGATCAAAAGGATTTGCAAAAACAATACTGCAAGGCATTGTCCAAGGAGGAAGAAAAAGAGGCAGACCAAGGCGCTGCTCTTGTGGCGATGCACTCTCTCCGAGGGCATCGGCCCAAATTTCTCGAACAGAAATCCGCCGTGACCAAGAGTGGTGTACAGCCCAATCAATCCAGTCTGATAGGATAGCAATCAACACACTGCAATATAGAACTATACAGCACAGTGCAATGCAGCATAATACAATACATTACAATACCACACCATACACAGCTTGTTTTGGACAATTCAAACAGAAAAAGAGCTTCTTCTTGTTCTTGTTCTTGTTCTTGTTCTTGTTCTTCTTCTTCTTCCTCCTCCTCTTCCTCTTCTCTTTCTTCTTCTTCTTCTTCTTCTTCTTCTTCTTCTTCTTCTTCTTCTTCTTCTTCTTCTTCTTCTTCTTCTTCTTTTTCTTCTTCTTCTTCTTCTTCTTCTTCTTCTTCTTCTTCTTCTTCTTCTTCTTCTTCTTCTTCTTCTTCTTCTTCTTCTTCACCATCTTCAGTATGCATTCCAGTACCTGGGAAAGTTAAAGTTGCACACTAAAACCCCTTTTGAAATCACGATTATTTTTCCTAACAATCTATTGGAACTTCTCGTGTCATGTATTGTACATGTGGTTGTAAAACGATGGAGAGAGAGGAGAGAGAGAGAGAGAGAGAGAGAGAGAGAGAGAGAGAGAGAGAGAGAGAGAGAGAGAGAGAGAGGAGAGAGAAGAGAGAGAGAGAGAGAGACAGAGACAGAGAGAGAGAGAGAGACAGAGACAGAGACAGAGACAGAGAGACAGAGAGGAGAGACAAGAGACAGAGAACAGAGACGAGACAGAGAGAGCAGAGAGAGAGTACGTCATAACAAAAGGAAAATAATATTTCTTCCTAGCTACAGCTTAAGAGGATTTAGAACATGTTATTATGTCTGTTGCGCATAAATGAGTTTTAAAATATTTGATGATGCCACGCTGTGTAAGCAGTATGAAAAAAGTTCTCGGCACAAAATATTTCTAAAACAATGAAAACAATATCATTAGATCTTTTCACAGAATATTTTATTTGGAGTACGGCTTGAAAAAAATAAAGATTCAGTGATGCAACTGAAAAGATAAAAAAAATGAAAGTACAAAAAGACAATATACAAATAGGGTAGAGCAAAGAAGATTGAAAACATAAGCATTAAGAGAGAGAGAGAGAGAGAGAGAGAGAGAGAGAGAGAGAGAGAGAGAGAGAGAGAGAGAGAGAGAGAGACAGACAGACAGACAGACAGACAGACAGACAGACAGACAGACAGACAGACAGACAGACAGACAGACAGACAGACAGACAGACAGACAGACAGAGAATGACAATAGTATATTGTGATTTAAGCTTTTCAGCCCATTCACAAGGGGACAGTGGGGAAGGGACTGGGCACAGCATATATTGAACAATAACGAAAAATATCAAGAACAAAAAATGGCTGCAGCCCAAAATACAGACAGACAGACAGACAGACAGACAGACAGACAGACAGACAGACAGACAGATAGACAGACAGAAAGACAGACAGACAGATAGACAGACAGACAGAGAAAAGGACAGTCACACACACACACACACACACACACACACACACACACACACACACACACACACACACACACACACACACACACACACACACACACAGAGGGAAAAGCAGAAACAAATCTGGCGACACTGGTTAGCTAAAAGCCTTTTGTCTAGACGCGAGGTCCATTCACAAGGTGGCTGAGGGGCATTTCCTCAAGGATTGCCTTCTTCTTCCCCCTCCCTCCCACACCAGTGATAACACACATCGACACTGTGTAAAGAGGTGATGGAGAGTGCCCTTTGGGCCATGGCGTGTGAATTAACTCAATATCTGGGGAGCGGCTTTGCGACTTTCTGAAAATGAGAGAGCTCTTCTTATGAGCATTTTTTAGCAGGATAGTGATTTCACTTCTCCTGTCTGTTTCCTGAATTAACTGTCAGGGTGCGTGGTACCTGGTCTTTTTTCTCCCGTGCTTGTGAACATGCCGGAGGTCTGCCTGCTGGTCTCACCTGACACATTGAGCTGCTCCGTCTAGTACATGATACAGTGCAGGACTGTGACTTAAAAGATTATTTCACAGGCGAAAAAGAAAACGAGACTAGATTGTAGATTGCAGAAGAAAACATGACTTTGGTGTTTGGAGAGGGAGAGGCTGCGCTCCGTTCTGGATGAACACAACAAACTGCCTGAACTACTTCCTGCAGTGCCCCAACCACTCCCTAAGGAGTTGAAGGAGAAGACAAATCAAGTCACGTTACCGCAGAAGACGTTGTATTTTGTTTTCTATCCATGACAACTAAGTGATCAAAGAAAATAAGTTATAAGGAAAACGACAAATTTCCAGCGTGCAAAAGATAAAACGTCACAACGTCCATGGCATCACATATCCAGACAACATGGCTTTTTGTTTTTGTTTTTGTTTTTTGTTTTGTTTTACCACAATATGCCTCTGGGTTTTTTTTTAATAAGAGGAGACATGCTTAAATTGTCAAAAGATTTTGATGGGATCTAAAACCATCTCCGTCTGTGTCTTTTTTAAAGGTGGTGATATTCCTGTTAGGTACTGTCAATCTGGCTGGAGTCTTCAGTGTATTGTATTGTATTGTATTGTATTGTATTGTATTGTATTGTATTGTATTGTATTGTATTGTATTGTATTGTATTGTATTGTATTGTTTTGTGCTGTGATATGATTTACTGCATTGCGTTGCTCTGTATAGTACTATAGTATAGTATATCCTATTGTGATGCTTTGTCTTGTGTATTTTGTATTGCACAAGGCATCAGTGGAGGGGAGGTCAGACGTCTCTGTGGAACAGTAGCGCTGCTTTCAGACGAAGAGTTTTGCCAGGGAGAGTTCTCTTTCTGCATTGGATTCTTTCAGGGGAACTAAATGCATTTTGCACCCAGTGCCTCGGTATATCGTCTCATCCAAACGATTAGCATTGTAATACCCTTTGTGATCTAAAACATGGGGAAATATGCTTCAGCCGGGAACCAAACCCACAGCTTTTGATTTACCAGCCCTCTCTCCACCAAAAAATTCATGTAGTGATAATGTCCTTTGATCAAGCCACAAAACGAGAACTCATCGTTAAACGTGAGAAAATTAAACAAACAAACAACGGCAAACCTAACCGAAACAAATCAACCATCCCCCATGGTACTAACTGCAGCAGCTGAGTCCCACATAGTCTAAGGCCTGCTGACGACATCATTGGCCAGCAGACAGACCAATCCACGATTACGTTGCGTATTGCATAACGGCTGCTGTGGCTGGTGCTATATATAAAGCAGCCCGGTACGTTGCGTATTGCATAACGGCTGCTGTGGCTGGTGCTATATATAAAGCAGCCCGGTACATTGCGTATTGCATAACGGCTGCTGTGGCTGGTGCTATATATAAAGCAGCCCGGTACATTGCGTATTGCATAACGGCTGCTGTGGCTGGTGCTATATATAAAGCAGCCCGGTACGTTGCGTATATGCATAACGGCTGCTGTGGCTGGTGCTATATATAAAGCAGCCCGGTACATTGCGTATTGCATAACGGCTGCTGTGGCTGGTGCTATATATAAAGCAGCCCGGTACATTGCGTATTGCATAACGGCTGCTGTGGCTGGTGCTATATATAAAGCAGCCCGGTACATTGCGTATTGCATAACGGCTGCTGTGGCTGGTGCTATATATAAAGCAGCCCGGTACATTGCGTATTGCATAACGGCTGCTGTGGCTGGTGCTATATATAAAGCAGCCCGGTACATTGCGTATTGCATAACGGCTGCTGTGGCTGGTGCTATATATAAAGCAGCCCGGTACATTGCGTATTGCATAACGGCTGCTGTGGCTGGTGCTATATATAAAGCAGCCCGGCGTGTTTGTCAACAGGGAGGATGCAGGGGATGCATCATGGATACCGTGAGGGGAGGCAATTAGGCGCCATCTTCTCCTAATTGGAGGCCATCTGTGTGAAATCGTGCTTAGGGGAGCGGTGGATTAATTAAGGTATCATGTGGGGGTCAAAGGGGTTTTTCTGGCCATCTACTGGGTATAGCAATTAGCTGGGGGTGGTGGGGGTGGGGGTGTGATGATGATGATGGTCTTCTTTTCTTCCTTTTTCTTCGTCTTTTTTGTTTTTCTCATCATAATCATTATCGTCATCGTTGCCATCATCATCGTTGTTGTCATCATCATCTGATTCATCATCTTATCATTTTTCCTCTGCCGTCTTATTCCCTTTTTCTGCTCTTCTTCCTGTCTTCCTTCATTCTTCTTTGTTGTTGTTGTTGTTGTTGTTGTTGTTGCTGTTCTTCTTCTTCTTCGTTCTTCGTTCTTCGTTCTTCGTTCTTCTTCTTCTTCTTCTTCTTCTTCTTCTTCTTCTTCTTCTTCTATTTTCATCGTCGTCACCATACTCATCACCGCCATCACCATCATAGTCATCTCAGTGGTCTTCATTGTCATCTAAACAATTGTGACGCTCCACCACGAAATGAGTCGCTTAGCACATTACCCAGTTTTGCGCTAGGAGCCATTAAAGGCAGATGGGGGTCAAGTTGTCAATTTTGAGAGTTTGATCGATTATTAAACTATATCTGTTATTCTACCTTGTAATGAAATATCAAGGCATAACCTTTATTCCTTTTGCTTTTAAAAGTGTTTTGAAAATACCCAAGCCTTCATTCTGACAACCTGTTATGAAACTAAACTTGCCCGTTTCTCATTTTGTCACATCCTGCAGTCTATCATTTCAATTTGTAATAACTTTGCACAAAATTGTCCGATTTTCAATCTGTTTTTTGTATTGAATAGCCTTTTTATTGCAAATTAATAACTTGTCAATAACTAAAAATTGACCTCATGTGCAATGCGACTCCTTATGTGGTGGAGCGTCACAATTGTTTCAGTTAAACAAATTTCAGAACATGCACTAGTATTGGTGGTCCAGTGGTAAAGCGCGTTATAGAATATAAAGGGTCTGTAGCTTTAATTTCATCCAGGGCTGGAGTTTTTCCATTCACAGACTGTGCATTGAATAGCGGTTAGGCTGTTTGTCTTTTTGCTAGAAAAAAATCGATGTCCTGTTTGAAACATGGATTGAAAGCAGTAAAAGCCCCCAAACAGAGCGAGTGGTCTTTTACAGAGATGCATTGATACAGCTCATTCCAACAGGACACTAGGTGTCTATGCAGACAGGAAAAGTGGCATTCCAACATAACGGCACACTTTTCTTGCACAGAGCCCCCAAAGTCCACTGGTGAA
>CM060317.1:1499293-1504293 GCA_030674155.1 Stramonita haemastoma
AGGTCTCTCACGCCTCGCTCCCCTTCGGCCACACAGGTTATGGGACACCTTTACCTTCACATTTTGACAGATGTATGTTACGTAACTTGTAAAAAGAAAGTGCAAGTGTGTATGCACAGGCTGTAAGCATATAAACTGATTCGTACACACAAAAAAGAGGTCATGTGTACAGGTAAAGGTGTCCCATAACCTGTGTGGTGGTAGAGTAACAAGGCGTCAGAGCACTCAGCTTCTCTAGGAGTCAGCATATCAAGGGCGGCGCCCATCTCGTTTTCCTTGCTACTGTACCTTTCCTGACCCTAAAGAGGGCAGGTACCCATTGACAGCCGGGTGAACTGGGGAACTGTACTGAAACCAAGGCACGTAAACGGTCACCTCTCCACTTGGTAATCACGCTCAATGTTGCTTCACCTTAGCTTGGGGAGCGGTGCTGTTCTGACCACTGAGCTACCAAGCATCCTTCAACCTCATCCCCTAGTTCTGTAGAGCGTGGGGGCACCACTGAATATTTTGCAGCCAGCTTCCTCCTCCACTAACCGCTAGTTGAGCTCTCTGTACTACCTTACAAACTGTGCGATGTGGTCCCCTCTCTCCACAGGCAGTGTGGGGGATCAATAATGCCATCCTGCCATGTCCAGAGTGCATCGTGCACTGCAGCAGAAAGCCTGTAGAGTGTTCCGCTTAATCCCCGGACATGGCAGCAGACATTGAATGGAGATTGGCTATCAGCTCTCTGCCTCCTTAGCAAGAGATGTGCCAGTTTTTATGGCATTATGTGATCATCAGCTGCTGATTCAGTTTTTATGGCATTATGTGATCATCAGCTGCTGATTCAGCTAATTGCTTTTGCCTTAACAGTTTTGTTGAGATTGGAGACGCACATTGACGTATTTGCTGACATTGACGTAATATATTAAACTATTGACGATTTTGAGGAGTGTGATTCTATTTTTCTTTTTAGCAATTATTAACCTCCTACACTTGGTAGCAGAAATATATATATTTTTTAGAGAGAATCTAAAAGATTTCTGCTTTTTGTTTTTCTTGTTCTTGTTCTTCTCTTTCTTCCTTTTTCTCCCTCTCCTCCTCCCTCCTCCTTCTCCTCCTCCTCCTTCTCTTTGTTTGCTTTAAGTTTTAGCCCAGCCTAAAGATCAGCTGAAGCGAATGACTCTTTCAAACAAACATACATTACAGCAGCATCCCCCAATTTCACGTGTGGCGAGAAAAGGAGCGATGGCCAGTGAAGTGAACAAGAGGCACACAGGCCCAAAGCTGCCTCCTGCAAGGTTTCAGTTCAGTGCCAGGCTCTGTGTCTAGACACGAGCTTCCTCCACAAGGGGCCTTGGGGCAGCACAGGGCTGAAGAGGCTGGAGTGTTGCTCAATCTGGACCGTGTATATGTTGGTGGTTGTGGCCAACTATATATATATCTCTCTCTACATATATAGGGGGTGTGAAGAGGCCATCACAGATCGTCTGGTCTCGTGAAGGGTGTCCGCTGCCTTCGGGGGGAAGGGGAAGGCTCGCTATGATAGTGAGTCGATTTATAGATTATCCTGTGTATGTGTGTGTGTGTGTGTGTGTGTGTTGTGTGTGTGTGTGTGTGTGTGTGTGTGTGTGTGTGTGTGTGTGAGTGTGTGTGTCTGTGTGTCTGTGTGTCTGTGTGTGTGTGTGCGTGCGCGCGTGTGTGTGTGTGTAAGCGAGAGCCTAGGGGTAGGGGTGAGAGTACATTATGCTTACAAGTGTATATTTGTAATGATTACAGTGTAATCGGAATAAACAGAGGGCAAAATCTGGAAAAAAACTTGTTTCCCCTTAACACCCTCCCCCCAAACAAAATCAAAACATAAAAATCAAAACAAAAACCCAAATAAAGCACTCGCACCCCAATTCCGACTAAACAACCAACCTAACCAGAAAAATTAAAAAAACACGGAAGCAAAAAAAGAAATTAACCAACACAAAATCAAAGCAAGACAAAAAGTAAATGAAATAACCATGCACAATTGAAACTCCAAAAAATATCGAAACAAAATAAAATGCGAAAGAAAAGAGTGACTGAAAAGACAGTAAGAAAGAAAGAAAGAAAAGAAAGAAAGAAAGAACGAAATAAAGAAAGAAAGAAAGAAAGAAAGAAAGAAGGAAGGGAAGAAAGAAAGAAAGATTCATGAGAAAACGAACGAGAGATTAAACTATGAAAGTAGCAACGTGGTTTAGCTTACAGACTTTAATCTGAACATGAGCGTCACCCATGACTTGCCTCCCAGGCATCATTTCTGTCATACCAGGCCTGTAATTCAGCTGACAGCCCTACCGTGTAGGTAATGGTGTATACTCATATACAAGATGTGCGAAGTGAGGGCAAGGTGTCCTCAGCATCTTGGTATGAATACAGTCCTTTGGGATGATGTAGCGCCGGGTACTCTGACAATAGGACTATAGTGACCAGACGCCCTGTGATATTTGGCAGAAAGAGAGGATAGGGATCATTGTTGTTACTGCTGCTGTGGGTCCTTTTGTTGTTTGCGTTGTTACCATTGTTGGTGGTGTCGTTATTATTGATGGAGATATTGTTGTTGTTATTTTCAATTAACCAACGGTTCATGGATAAGGCCATCCGATCCCCAGGATTGTTTTTCTGTGTACTAATACAGACTGGTACATGCTTTGGTGGTACTCTTACTCGTGTTTTATCCAGATGGACAGTTATAATGGGCATGTCAGAATAAACACTCCTATCTTAAAGTCTTTTTCATCAGTACAAATATGATTCTCAAAACATAAATCAGTGATGATATTTTCACGAAGACAATAATTCAGCGTTTCTGTGTCAAAGACTTACGAAAGCAAATTGTTACATAGACTATTATACACAGTCATCATTTTCGCTGTCAAAACCAGCTTTATGAAATCACATACAAAATTATACTAATGACTTATAGTCATGCTTACGTTTTTACAAGGTTTATGTATTGAACCCATCTTTTCCCTGCAAATCATCAAACTGCCTTTTTTCGCAGTGCTCTAACTTTTCAATTCCATATTTGCAGAATAAATAATTTTTCTAATCCGAGTTGATTCTTTTATGTAAGCAGGCAAATAAAACAAAATTAGTGATAGAATCAATAAAGATCTTGTTAAATGTGGCCCTGACTGTATCAAAATATTTTTAATAACAGAATGATTAAAACCTTCCATCTTTCTTTCTTCTGTATAACCAGACACGTACAGCCAGGTTAATGATAAGATCGGTAAGAATCTGGCTTATTATGGTGCTATATGCATTGGAAAGCAGACGGATTAGTGTTTAATGTTGCTTATCTCACTACACTTGTCTGTTTTAATGACACATTGAGTTGTGTAGGCGGTTGAACGATTTACAAAACTTGCTGCTAAACTGGATGTACCTCACTCAAATCATTGAAACAAAGCTAATGACATTACCTTCTTTATAATTAACGAGTGTCTTCATCCCGATACTAAATCTGATTATAGCACTGTTGGCATATTGGAACACGTAAGCTAACAAGAGCGAGACGAGCTATTTAATTTTATACTGCATCTTTAATACGTAAGCATGTTGAAGTTGAGTTGAATGACTTCAACTGCTACGCAGGAACAGTTAGGAGAGTTTATTTATGAGCCTAGTGCAGCACTTGTTGGACTTGAATTGCGAAAACGGAAAATTGTATTCAACTGTTATGGCATCATTAGCTGCGCCAATCACAGAGAATACTCAAGTACTGCTTACCTGCTGCAGAGTTTTATCTTAACGCTAATTGCTTTGAAATTTATCGTTATGGTTTTCCCTTTTTTTCTAATGACTGCTTCATCTTTTTGCGTGCGTGATTATCATAGCATACATGGCTGTGTGCAGATAAGCTATGGTGTCATTTGACGTCACGTAACAGGTGTGTGTGAATGTGAGCGTGTGTATGCATGTGAGTGTGTGTGTGTGTGTGTGTGTGTGTGTGTGTGTGTGTGTGTGTGTGTGTGTGTGTGTGTGTGTGTGTGTGTGTGTGTGTGTGTGTGTTCAAATTCATTTAACGTCTATTCACAAATTGTGATATTAGACGGAAGGGGGGGGGGGGGGAGAAGGTGAGTGTATGAGTGTCAGGAAAAGAGGGTGTAGTTGGCAATGTATGGGATAAAGATGTATGAAAAAAATATAAAGATATGGGATGTGTGTGTGTGTGTGTGTGTGTGTGTGTGTGTGTGTGTGTGTGTGTGTGTGTGTGTGTGTGTGTGTGTGTGTGTGTGTGTGTGTGTGTGTGGTGTGTGTTTGCGCGCTTGGGTCTGTGCTTATGTGCATTTTTGTAAGTGTATACACGAGTGCATTTACACGTAGGTGCGTGCGTGCGTGTGTTTGTCTTTTCCTGTATGTGACTGAAGCTTGCACACCTAGGCATGTTTTCTCCTGTGTGTAGTACACTCACTGCTCACTGTGTCGGCAGGTGAGCAACAGCTTCGTGATCAACCTGGCGGTGAGTGACATCCTGGTGGGGACTCTGGTGACGCCTATCGCCCTGGTGTACCAGCTGCACAGCCAGTGGACCTTCTCCAAGCCGCTGTGTGACTTCTGGGTGTCGGTGGACGTCACGTGCTGCACGGCCTCCATCACCAACCTCTGCGCCATCAGCTACGACCGCTACAACGCCATCACCGAGCCGCTGCGCTACGCCCGCAAGAGGACGCTGAAGCGCGCCGTGCTACTGATCCTGGGGGTGTGGCTGTACTCCATCTGCATCGCCGTGCCGCCCTTCTTCGGCTGGCGGGACCAGCAGGACGGCGTCAACTCTGCGGAGTGCCAGATCTCCCGGGACGTGGGCTACACCATCTACTCCACTATCGGCGCCTTCTACCTGCCGCTGCTCTTCATGGTCTTCGCCTACATCTGCATCTACCGCGAGACCAGCAAGCGCACGCGGCAGTGGAAGCGCGGGCCGGGGTCCAGCAAGATGATCTCGGAGCGGGACAGCGAGCAGGACGCCGTTCATATCC
>CM060317.1:1521793-1526793 GCA_030674155.1 Stramonita haemastoma
GAGAGAGAGAGGAGAGAGAGAGAGAGGAGAGAGAGAGGGGGGGGGGGAGAAGGATAGGTACTTGACAACAAAGAAGAAAATGAACAGACACGTGCATAAAAAACTCCCATGAAATAACATTACTCTTACTGTATGCACATTCTACCCCCCATTCATTATTCTTAAATGCTAAGGACAGAAAATGGCGGAAATCCAGCAAAAAGCGAAGAAGACGAAACATGAGAATGAAAGAGCAAAGCACCAAAATGAAAGTGCTGGTAACAGGAGACAAACAATACAGCAACCCTACTGAAAGGAAAATCAAAATTGTTGTGGGAAAAAAACCCCAACCAAGTCGGTATTGCCCGACTGTCTGTTTAGGCTGGGGAAGGTAGAAATACAAAAGAACCTAGGGGCAATTTATTCTGAGCTTGTCGCCGACTGGCTAGACGTGTGGTCGCTTCAACCAATCACAGGTCTCGTTTCTTGGGATTGTGGGCGTTGTCTTTTGTTCCTTGCAGTCTGCCTGCACTGCAGCAAATACAGATTAGATCTCACATCAACATAGAAACCAGAGACACCAAGAGAGAGAGGGAGAGAGAGAGAGAGGGAGAGAGAGAGAGAGAGAGAGAGAGAGAGAGAGGGGGGGGGGGGGTAGCAGACAAAAGGGACAGATATGTAGACAGAGATATGGATACAGGATACAACAAATGAAGTATTTGATAAGAAAGAAATGCCTTCACTGTAACCTTCACCTACCTCCTAGTCTTTTACACCATGGGGGCACCACTGAAGATTTTGCAGTCAGCTTCCTCCTGTCCTGGCTCTTTCAAAGCTTTCTGTTGTGTGTCGCTCAAATGGATTACAAATTATTGAACAAAAACTAACAATCCCCAAAGATACACTCGCCTGCCCCCGTAAAACAAACAAATCCACCAAAATAGAACAAACCAAACAATACTGATTTCAACTCTTTCCTTGTAAATATGTGTGTGTGTATGAAAAGGCATCGGTACGTCTGCAAGAACAGAACATACACAATGACTGATAGCCTGCGATGCCCTCAACCACAAGGATGCCTTCCAAATGTACATATCTCCATTTAACAAGTTTATTCAGGGAGACACGCATGCACACGTGCACGCGTGCGTGTGTATGCACAGGCGTATGTGTGCTATGTATGTGCAAAGCACACAATGGCTGACAGATCCCAGTGCCCCTGTAAACACTAGGAAGCCTTTCAAATGTTCATGCCTCCATTACAACAAGTTTGTTCAGTGGCGTGTCGATCAATACGTCACAGTGACGTAGCGTGCAATGAGGTCATGTGACCTCCATGCGTCACTTCCTGTCCATTACAAATCATTGCTCCACTAGGCTAGCGTGCATTCCGCGGGCAGAGCCATTGCTTATCAGCCCCTGGTTTACTGGTTTGCCCCCATTTCCTAATCTCTCTTTCTCTCCGTCAGCTTCACTCCAAGCCTGCCCTACTCCCCACTCCTTCACACCTTCCCTCTCCTCCCCCTTCTCCCCTCCAATGACCCGATCAACAGGTGGACGCTTGCCCTTGGCAGAGGTGTCAAGACTGTTGACTTCAATCCCAGGGGCCCATCAAGTGGTGGGCTCCCATCCCATGGGTGGAACGGGGGTCTACAGCTAACGTGCCTGACTAGAAGGCTAACGATTGTCCGGGTCGGAGTGTGCGGTGGTTTGCATCCCATTTGGGCCCCCAACTTTTCCCCATCCATTGGACCATGAGTGGCAGTCTGGGGGCTAGTCTTTTGAATGAGACGATAAACCGAGGTCCCGTGTGTTACACATCATTATTTATCGCACGTAAAAGAACCCATGGTAACAAGAGGGTTGTCCCTGGCAAAATTCTGTAGAAAAAATCCACTCTGATAGGGAAGCAAATACAATTGCAGACAAGAAAAAAGAAAACAAATGATGGGTGGTGCTGCACTTATGGCGACACGCTCTCCCCGGGGAGAGCAGCCCGAATTTCACGCAGAGAAATCTGCTGTGACATAAAGTGGTACAAAATAAATAAACACAAAATAAAAAGAAGATCCTGTGGCATCTTGTGAATTAAGGAAGGGTGTCTTCACCATCTCCCAGGTCGACGTCCACTGCAGACCTGACAGTGCCTTCCTTTCCTTCCTACATTTACGCACACAGAAGACCAAACATGTACGTTCAGGATCCCATAAATCTTTTCAGCGATCGGTGGGTTAGGGAAACACGAACATACCCAGCATACATCCCCGAAGTCGGAATGCGGCTACCTTTGTGGTTGGCAAAAATAAAAAAAAGAAAAGGTCGCGTACAGAAAATGTCAGCATTGGTAAGCCTCTTAGAGGAGATGTAGGTGAGGAAGGAGGAGTACCTGCAGACAATGCCTCAGTCTGCAGAACAGCCAGGGGTAGCTACAGCCATGGAGTCACAGGGGGCTGTCTGGTTTGAATGCGCTTTTCAAAATCAAATGGTGGAGACGAAAAGGTTTCGACTACCTTGTGTCTGGGTTAGGCTGTTTTTGAGGTTTACTGTCCATGGGGTTTTCAAAGCCTGTACCCAATAGTGGCCTGATAGAGGAATCAGTCATGGGATGTTCAGGGTTTGCTGCTGTATGGGAGTAGTGCCCACTGTTCTGTCTTGTCTGGGATAGGAAGGAACATTGTCATTTAGTTTGAAGTTACTTACAAGGTAAAGAGAAATAATGTAAAGGTCATGTGTGTGTGTGTGTGTGTGTGTGTGTGTGTGTGTGTGTGTGTGTGTGTGTGTGTGTGTGTGTGTGTGTGTGTGTGTGTGTGTGAGTGTGTGTGTGTGTGTGTTTGTGTGTGTGTGTGTGTGTTTGTATGTGTGTGTGAAAATATATCTCTCCACGAGCATATAAAGTATAGATGCACTCATATTAAAATAAAAACAAGAGCGTGTGCTTGCCATTTTAGGCAAGTCATCTGATGAAAAAGAAAACATTTTATACGTCACTTTTGTTTGGTGTCATCATGGAGTCTGCAACACAATTGTAATTGGACCTCTAGCTGAGATTGTGGTAATGTGAGAAATGTCAGGGAATTAGAATCAGCCTGTGCGTTAGTGCGAAGTTCCACATTTGCACGGTAGGGGACGGGATAGCCTAGTGGTCAGAACATTGCGCTCACAGTTTGACGACCCGGGTTCGATTCCCGATGGAGGGGAATTTTCCTCTGGAGTTTACATCAGTGCTGATTCCGCTCCCCCCAAAAGCCCTTCGGATGAGACAGACAGACAGACAGGCATGCAGACAGACAGAGACAGGCAGACACAGAAACATACAGAGACACAGAGAAACAAAAATAGAGATAGACAAGGACAGAGACAGACAGACAGATGTACAGACAGAGGTAGACATACATACACGCAAATAGATCTGTCGAAGTCCAAAACAAAAGCAAAACAAAAAACTTAGAAAGAGATTGTTCATTGTGTTTTGGCAAACTGTGCAATAATAACAGTTGTTTGTTTTTGGCTTGCAATATCATATTCAGTGATTATCGTCAGACAATCTTCAACAGCTAGTTAGAAACCTCTCTCTTTATGGTAGTGGTCCTTACCTGTCACGCACTGCTCTCACATATCTCTTTACTTTGAGGACCTAGTTTTGCTGCCTACTTCTAAGCTCCTAATTGTTTTGTCGATTTCTTTTTTTCATAATATTTTTTATATACCTTCTATTACTTTTCAGCCAATATTGGCCTGGTTTTAATCTACAGTGGTGTTGCAACGCGTCTCAGTTTCATTTTCTTGTAATGGGTACTTTAAAAAAGAATCTTTAGTTAATTTGCTTGTTTTCATAAACATTGACCTGCTTGTAAACCTTGCTTTTCTTCTATTTTTTTTTCTAAATGCCCGTTGTTTTGGTGTCACCTATTCAAAATTGTTTTCAAGCAATAATGGTTAAAATGAGCCGTGTATATTCCATTTTAGTACATGCTTGTTTTGTATCTTCTTACTGTATAATTTTTCTTCAAAATTCTTTGTTTACTTTTACTAAGACCTGCTTTTGCCTTGTAAAAAACAACTGTAATTTGGTGATCAGTTTCTGATTGTTTGTTGTTGCTTGGTGTGTATGTATGTTTCGGATATTGTTGTAAGTACTGATTTTGGTTTTGTTTTTCATTGCTATCAGTTTGGAGTGCTGATTGTTTTCTCGCTGTTCTTTTCTGGAAGAAAGGAAGTAAGAAAAAGAAGTTGATAGTTTTCGTTGTAGGGGGGCAGGTGTGACTCTGGATGATATAGTTTAGCTGCAGTTTATGCATTTATTCATTGATTCATTCATTCATTCATCCATTCAACCACTCATTCAGCCATCTATACATCTATTAAAGAAACTCATTGGCTAGCCTGCCTCTTTAATTGCTAGCTTATTCATCCATCTATCTATTCTCTCAATGGAATTACACATATCCGTTATAGAGTCTGTTTATCTATCACTAATATGTCCCTGTTTGTGATTCTTATTCCAAACATTTAATTTCATTACTAATTCAATGATGACAAGTTTTTGAAACAAATAATGCTTGCTGTTGCTTTTTGTGTTGAAGGTATTCTTTACTCCATTCCATAATTATAATGAATGCAATATAATTCAATGTCATTATTTTGCGTGTGTATTTCTCTATGTCTCTAGTGCAACGATTTTTTAAAATTGTTTTTTAAACTTAAAGTCAGTTTTTAAAAGAAAGCATGTCTTATTTCATTTAAGCAGAGGATGACAAATTTAGCGATGATCATTTATTAATATTGAATTACCTTAAAGCAATTATCACTTGGTTTAAATGAAATACAGAAATATTAATTTGCATAAGGTCAACAGGAAACAAAAACATTATCTCACGTATTGTTTGGGTAGTCGTTTGAACGGTTATTGAAATGCAAAACAACAAAAGCAATAAAACCACAGATAAGATGTGAAAGCAATTGAAAAGTGAGTCTTGTCTTTCTTTTTGGAATGAGAAAGCATGCTTTTCTTTCGAATGTAG
>CM060317.1:1531793-1534293 GCA_030674155.1 Stramonita haemastoma
TAATGTTGACTTTTTGTCTGTGACCATCCAAATACACTTTAAACCAACGTAAAAGGCCAGAACAAGAAAAAAAGAAGCTACCTTAAATCAGAGAAGTGTTTTTATGGCTCGGTCATTTGAGATCATGTACACACATTATGACTTTTCCTCTTCTCTCCCCATCCTCGACAATTGAATTGCTTTTTTCTATTTTATTTCATTTTATTGTGTCTTGTTCTACAACATCTGCTTTATCTTTAACATTTGCCGTATTTCCCTACCTTCTCTCATCCAATCCTCTCTGTCCATTTCATTGGGCTTGAAAGTTGGAATGTCATGTATCTTAACAACGCTTTTATTTTCCTTTCTCAGCTTATCCTCTGCTCAAGTTATTCAACACAGTATCATCACCTGCACGTCAAACATCTTCTGTAATAATTTCCCTTCCTTCACCCTTCTGCTGTGAAAAAAAGGCAACTAGGACATTGGAAAAAAGAAAATATTTTCTGTTTTTCAGATAATATGAAAGCAAGCAAATGAAAAGACTGTTTCAACTTGGCACTGTGTAACACACGCACATACCCAAGCAAACATGCACGCATGCACAAAGACACGCACGCACGCACCCGCGCGCGCACATACGCACACCCCCCCCGTGCGCGCACATACCCCCGCACGCATGCACACACACACACTCACACTCACACACACGCACACACACACACACATACACACATACACACACACAAACACGACACACACACACACCACACACACACACACACACACACACACACACACACACACACACACACACACACACACACACACACACACACACACACACACACACACACACACACACACACCACAAACGAACGAAAACAAACCAAACAAAGCAACTCCCCCTCCCCCCAAATCCCCAAAGAAAACCCAGCAAACTGTGGCATTGATGTGTGTGTGTGTGTGATGTGTGTGTGTGTGTGTGTGTGATGTGTGTGTGTGATGTATGTGTGTGTGTGTGTGTGTGTGTGTGTGTGTGTGTGATGTATGTGGTGTGATGTGTGTGTGTGGTGTGACCTGATCAGGGCAAGGATTGGGGCAGTGTCCATTTCTTGTCAGCTTGGGATCTCCCGGCATTTCTACAGGAGTTGCAGGAGGCTGGCGATCACATGATCAGAATCTGCCGTTATTCATCGCAAGTTTTGCATCTTTGACACTTTGTGTGGAATATTGTTTTCTTCTTGTGGGTTTTATTCATCTCTCTTTTTTTCATTTCTCCTGTCGTGACTGGTTTGTGTGGGGTTTTTTTGGTCTCACTTTTGTGTCTCTGTCTCTTTCTGACAGCCTGTCTAAGCGCCTCCCCCCCCCCCCCCCCCCCCCCGATTTATCTCTGCCTGTCTGTGTCCTTGTGTTTCTTTGAGTGACTCTATGTGTGCGTGCGTGCGTGTGTGTGTGTGTGCGCACGCGCGTGTGTAATTTTATCGTGTGTGTGTGTGTGTGTGTGTGTGTGTGTGTGTGTGTGTGTGTGTGTGTGTGTGTGTGTGTGTGTGTGTGTGTGTGTGTGTGTGTGTGTGAATTTGTCTTTATATGATTTTGTTTGCTCTTTACTGTCTTTCTGTCTGTCTGTCTGTCTGTCTGTCTGTCTGTCTGTCTGTCTGTCTGTCTGTCTGTATGTCTGTATGTCTGTCTCTGTTTGTCAGACTGTCAGTCTCGCTCTCTCATTTTTCTTGTTACTTTCTACATTTTGTAAATGGTTTAACTGTGCACTTTGTTTGAGCATGGGCTTGATGGTTTAGACAATAGACATCCGAGAGCGTCAAGTAGCACGTTTCATCCTTAGACCTGCTCCTACTAGAAGGGCCACATAGGAACAATATCCAAATATTTCATGTCAGGCTATTGCACATCATATCTGCTAGAATCTCACCATTCCTTGTGCATAACACACACAGAAGATCATGCATTGCACATCGAAGACCCTATAAATCATTGTCATCGTTTGGTGAAATGACGGAGACACAAAAATGCCCAGTATGCACAGCAAAGACTCCATAACTTATGTCATTGTTTTGGGGGGATGCAAAAACACACAAAAAATGCTCAATATGCGTTTTACGTTTCGCGAGCACATTGAGGTATGCAGCAGTTAAATCATCTGCAGAGTGTCACGTGTGCTGTAAAATAAAACAAAAAAAACAACTGCTGAACATAAACAGTGTGTTGGTTGATGCATAGCCACCCTTCACTTGCTAGACACACAAAAAGACAGCTTCAGACACCGGAAGCCCTTCGGATGAGACTTTAAACCGAGGTCCCATGCATACACCCATGCAGAATAATTATCTCGGCCTCGTGTTGAACCTGTTCTGTCTTCTGGAAGACTAGACCTTTGTAAGCCGCAAGGAAACCATAAAAAGTAAAAAGGTAAAGGTGCCCCATAACCTGTGTGGTCGTAGGGGAGCGAGGCATCAGAGACCTCAGCTTCTCCAGGGGCCAGCATAATGAGGGCGGCGCCCGT
>CM060317.1:1546793-1551793 GCA_030674155.1 Stramonita haemastoma
ATATATATATATATATATGGTTGTATGTATGCATGCATATATATTAGTAAAGAAACTAGGACACCAGTTGACATGAAGTTAAGTCCAATCAAGTCAAAACAACTTTAATCATCTCCTGAAAGTTAATTACAAAACTGACGGACACATATCAGATGAACTCAAAGACATTGTTGTCTTGTTTTTTAATCCAAGATGAAGAGAAATGCTTTCAGTACGCATTCTTTCATTCACAGCTGAGACTTTAGAAACTGGGTCATAAGGGCACTGTGTCACACAACCAGCTTTTTCCTTCAAGGTGTGTTCTTGTTCAGGCTGGTGGTGAATGGAAAGGAAGAAAGAGGGAATGAGTGGCACCGAGGGACATACATAGATACATAGATACATAGATACATAGATACATAGATACATAGATACATAGATACATAGATACATAGATACATAGATACATAGATACATAGATACATAGATACATACATACATACATACATACATACATACATACATACATACATACATACATACATACAAACATACAAACATACATACATACAAACATACATACATACAAACATACATACATACATACATACATACATACATACATACATACATACATACATACATACATACATACATACATACATACATACATACATACATACATACATACATACATGCAAACATACAAACATACAAACATACATACATACAAACATACATACATACATACATACATACATACATACATACATACATACATACATACATACATACATACATACATACATACACACACACACATACATACATACATACAGACATACAGACATACAGACATACATACATACATACATACATACATACATACATACATACATACATACATACATACATACATACATACAGAGAAGAGAGAGAGAGAGAGAGAGAGAGGAGAGAGAGAAGAGAGAAGAGAGAGAGAGAGAAAAGAGAGAGAGAGAGAGAGAGAGAGAGAGAGAGAGAGAGAGAGAGAGGAGAGAGAGAGAGAGAGAGAGAGAGAGAGAGAGAGAGAGAGAGAGAGAGAGAGAGAGAGAGAGAGAGAGAGAGAGGGGGGGGAGGAGAGAGAGAGAGAGGGGGGGGGGGAGAAACAAGAAGATACAATCGACAAGAGAACACGGAGCCTGCTTAGGATCAAATTCAATTAGCACTAAAAGCAAAAAAACAAAGAAAAAGGAAAGAGTGGAATAAACAGCATGGCTGTGACGTGTCTGGAGAGCAAAGAGACCGGGAGATTTTGACAGCAGGTGTTCAGGTCTGCCCCCCCCCCACACACACATACACACACACACACACACACACACACATACACACACACACACACACACACACACACACACAACACACACACACACACACACACACACACACACACACACACACACACACACACACACACACACACTCTCTCTCTCTCTCTCTCTCTCTCTCTCTCTCTCTCTCTTCAACATCTTTTTTTTTTAGGGAAAATAAAAGCTGACTGTCTTAAAAACTATGAGGGGACAGTCAGCACTGGTGGCAGGACAACAGCAAACTGACGTTTGCCTACGATATCCAGGGCCTAGCTGGAGAAGGGCAAGAGCTGGTCAGCTTGGTCAATCCCATTGATGAAGCCTTTCAGCATATGACGGCAAGATCTATGCAGAGAAGACCCAGTTTATGAAAAGTAATGCCAATTGCATCAGCAATGACATGACCATAACAAGACATTTAAGATCCTTCATAGGTGAAGATATCTGAGCTATAGTATCGGATTGAGGATAAAAAAAATGATGTTCTCTCCAGCATAGCCCTGACCACAGCTGCAATGACCAAACGCAAAGTCCTCTCGAGCAAGAGCATCGTGATCAGCTTCAAAATCAGACTGATGCCTTCTCTGGTCATGTCCATTTTTGTGTAAGCGTCAAAGAAATTGAAACAAGGATATTGGCAATAGAGATGGGATCCTTTCGCAATGTTTTGGTGCCTCGTGCGGAGATCATAATAACCAACGACGAAGTAAAAATCAGACATAAAACGTCATTGGACACTATGAAGAGTCCCTGACTTCAGTGAATAAAGCGTTAACAGAAGTCGTACGGACACATCACACGTACATCTGGATAGGCCAAGACTGTCTCACAGGGAACAGTACAAGGAGAGAGACGAAGAGACAGACAGAGGAATGATGGGAAGACAGCAGCAGAGAGTGGACTGGCCCTGGTAGACCGACATGGTTTGGACAGCTGAAAACCGGGAGGTGGGGAGGAACTGGCTGCAACATCTTCAGTGATGCCCCAACGGTCGTTTAGACCAGGAAGGAGGTCAAGGTTCAAGTAAAGGACTAAGTCCTCTGGGTTTTGTTTGAGGCATTTTGTTGTTGTTGTTGGTTTTACATGGAATGCAAGTGGCGGAGGATTATAACCAGTGTTCTATATCGCTGTTTATGTTAAAAGCGGCATGGGCCATCTTTGATATTTGCTTTTGTTTTGCTTGATCTTGATTTGTATGTTCGTTTTCTTTACGGTATTACCACAAACAGCGGGGCCTTAATGTTAAACACTTGGTGCTCTGTTTTTTGCTGTCGGTTTTTGTTTCGTTTTGCTTGTGTTCATTATTGAAATAGATTTGCCAGTGGCTTAAAATATTGGCGGAAACATCGGAGCATCAGGTGGAAACAGGCTATTAACTTTCATACGTGCTTCTGAGTTGTCTTCCAGACAAAATGGTTGCCTTTGAAATGTTCTTAAAATTCGATCACGGTTCAGACAGGTGAAAGTAGGTCACGGGGTAGCTGTTTTAGAGCAGTCTGTTTGCTGTTGATCAGATTACTGCATCTGTACTGGATAGTGGAAAGAGTTATACAGACAGGACGAGAGCTGCAGAGAGACAGAGAGTGACAGACAGACAGACAGACAGACAGACAGACAGACAGCCAGACAGAGACAGATAAGACAGAGAACTCAGGCGGACAAACAGAAAGACAGCAATTCAGACGGACAGAGAGGAGGGGAAGAAACAGGAGACCGACAAAAGAGCAGGCAGGTAAACAAGCAGCATGTCAGGACAGAAAGAACACGGCCTACACAATGTCTAACAACATTTTAAAACTATCATGTTTTTAAACACCAACAACGACGATGACAATAGCAACAACAACAACAAAAACAGCAGCAACAACAAAACAAACAGCGACAACAACAGCAAACAACTCGTCAAGAAACAACAGCAGTACAGATCTGTGAGACCAGGGTTGCCATCTTCGGGGCAGCGGTGTGGCCACAAGTCCAGCGCCACACACATCAAAAATGGTTGTAAAGATTGTATACATAGTGTAGGGCACGGTCTTGATGCCGTGGGCTCTGTAACTCTGCAAAAGTGCGGTTGTCAAGAGCCTAAGACCAGCGTTTTCGTCACATGTTTTCCAAATACGCCTTCAACAGCTTATGCATTTATTTTTTATTTATTTATTTATTTATTCCTTTAATCGAGGATAACAGAATAAGCAATCATGTGCTTTTTTTTCATCCGGTCCCCGTGTGTATGCAGTTTTGTAAATATTGTCATCTGTTCCCACCGGCACACGATGGCCTACTCTTACGAAAAGCGGAACAGGATTTAACGTGTGCGCAAGATGTTCTGCGTGCGTTCGCACACGGGGCCTCGGTTTAAAGTCTCATCCGAAGGACTTTTAGGGGGTATGTATGTGTGCGCGCGTGCGTGCGGTCGCTGGTTTTTGTTTGTGCATTTGTTTGAGTGCACGCATGTGGCGGAGACCCTGCACTTTACTGTGGTGAATCATACTGTATGAAATTATTCTTTGATGGTAGTTGTAGGGGTCATCGTTGCATACACTGTACAATGCTTCCTTCAGACAAACTTGGCCCTGTGAGAGCGGGGTTGCCATCTTCGGAGAAGCGGTGTTGCCACAAGTCCAGCGCCACACACATCATAAATGATTGTAAAGATTGTATGCATAGAGTAGGGCACAGTATTTGTGCCGTGGGCTGTGTAACTGTGCAAAGGTGCGGGTGTCAGGGGCCCGATACCGTCGTTTTTTTCACATCTTTTCCACCTTCTTCAGCTGATGCATAGGGGGTATGTATGCGTGCGCGCGTGCATGCGCTCGCTGGTGTTTGTGTGTGCGTTTGTTTGTGTGCATGCGTGTGGCAGAGACGCTGCAGTTTGCTGTGGTGCGTCATATTGTATGAAATTATTATTTGATGGCAGTTGTAGGGGTTATCATTGCCTACACTGTACCATGCTTCCTCCCGACAAACTTGGCCCTGTGAGAGCGGGGTTGCCATCTTCGGGGCAGCGGTGTCGCTACAGGTCCAGCGAGACACACATCATAAATGATTGTAAAGATTGTATGCATAGAGTAGGGAACGGTTTTGGTGACTTGGGCTCTGTAACTTTGCAAACGTGCGAGTGTCAGGGGCCCGAAACCGGCGTTTTCGTCAAATCTTTTCCAATTCGCCTTCTTCAGCTTAAGCATAGGGGGTATGTATGCGTGCATACATGCGTGCGGTCGCTGGTGTTTGTGTGTGCGTTTGTTTGCTTGAGCGCGTGTGGCGGAGACCCTGCACTTTGCTGTGGTGCATCATATTGTATGAAATTAGTATTTGATGGAAGTTGTAGGGTCATCATTGCCTACACTGTACCATGCTTCCTTCCCACAAACTTGGCCCTGTGCAGAAGGCGGAGAACATCAGCATTCACAAGGGAACAGCAGGATTGGGTCTGGGCATAAAACACAAAAATGTCCTATTTTCAGAACTTCATGCATTGCAGCCCAAATTATCATCATGGTATGGATTCCATAACATGGTTACAGGATAGATTGAAATCCTTATATATATATATATATATGAAATTTTATATTATATATATATATATATATATATATATATATATATATATATATATATATATATATATATATATATATGCTCCACAAGACTGTACAAATTCGAAATCAACAT
>CM060317.1:1559293-1561793 GCA_030674155.1 Stramonita haemastoma
TTTTGCAAAGACAGAAAACGCTCATCGTTTTTACAGATTTCAAAGCCATCCTCCTCCTCCTCCTCCTCCTCCTCCTCCTCCTCCTCCTCCTCCTCCTCCTCCTCCTCCTTATCATCATCATCATCATCATTGTTGTCGTCGTCGTCGTCGTCATCGTCACACCACTACCACCACCACAACTACGCTTCCATAATAAAACTACACGACCATCATTGTCATCGTCACGAAAGTTATCATCATGATTACCATCGTCATGATAATGTTCATGTGTGTGTGTGTGTGTGTGTGTGTGTGTGTGTGTGTGTGTGTGTGTGTGTGTGTGTGTGTGTGTGTGTGTGTGTGTGTGTGTGTACACACGCCTGTTAGTGGGAGTGTGGGCGGAGAGACCAGCACGTGCTGTGGAGTCTTAAGCAGCCCATGTGGGTCACTGGTGGGTCACACGTCTGCCCATAAGATTTCACAATTCTTCACTCCCCCCCCCCCCTTTACACTACTTCCCTCCTCCTCTTCCTTCTCCTCATTCTCCTCCTCCTCCCCTTCCTTTTCCTCCACCTTCTCCTCCTCTTCCTCCATCTCCACCATCTCCTCCTCCTCTTCCTTCTCCTCCATCTCCTTCTCCTCCTCCTCTTCCTTCCCCTCCACCTCCTCCTCCTCCTCTCTCTCAGGGCTTTTCTTCGTGCATATTATGTTCTGATGACTTTTTGGTGATTGATTTTCCTGCTGTTTTACCAGATGGTCCTGTAGTCAGTCCCTGTGTGGAAGATGGTTCGGCTTGCTGACTGGATTCATAGGTTTTGCACGACACATGTTTGTAAAGCTAGAAATTGTTTCAAGTTTCAGGACATGAAGACCACTTTGTTGTTTCAAAATTAAAAAAAAAAAGATTACTTTATTGTGACCGCGTTCTAACTTTTATTTGTGGCTTTTCTATGAAAGAGTAAACGGTGTGTGTGTGTGTGTGTGTGTGTGTGTGTGTGTGTGTGTGTGTGTGTGTGTGTGTGTGTGTGTGTGTGTGTGTGTGTGTGTGTGTGTGTGTGTGTGTGATATTTTCATTTGAAGGTATCTTGGAATATATATATCAGTATGAAATGAATCCCTCTTTTGTCTTTAGGAGATTATTATTAGTACAATGTACCTGTAAGTATTGTAATTTGACTTGAATATCTTATTATCTAACTCATTCAAACAGGAAAAAATGATTAATTATCTTGATTATTCAATTCCTTATTGGTAATAAAAAGCAGGCTATACTGAGGATATCAGCCATTTTGCTTGATTTATCATCCCCAGATTGATATAAAGAGTAAAAAGAAAAGAAAAATAAACACTTCAATGTACAAAATATACATGCTTGTGACATTAATCTATTTTATATAGCAAATAAATTCTCAGTTACACAGTGACCAAGATAGGCACTGAAACATTCGCATTTCCACTCTTTTCTACTTACACTTACCAGGCATGACAATCAGCCAATCACAAGCGGGATAAGATATCAGAGTTCCTACCGACACCCATGATAGGCTTAGATTGACATGCCGCCATTGTACTCTGGACGTGTGTACTTCACAAATATGTCCGGCAGCTTGCCGAGAGCCAGTAGAAATAAGTATTTTAGAGCTGTGTTTTGTCAGTTTTCATGTGTCTTTTCATATTGACAGATCATATATCCAGACATGTCCTCCTTATTTATAGGCGCATGTGTACCTCACACAGTTTTATACAGACATAAACATACATATTGAGGAGTTGGATTCAGTCAACAATTTTTTTTTAGTTTTATGTATGACTGTGTTCATTTGTATATGTTTACATATAATGCTCTCTGTTAGAATATATGCAATTTTGATAACACCAAATGTTTTTCTGATGCCCTTTATGTCATTTATTTCTGAAACCCATCAATTGCAAAATGTGTGTGTGTGTGTGTGTGTGTGTGTGTGTGTGTGTGTGTGTGTGTGTGTGTGTGTGTGTGTGTGTGTGTGTGTGCGTTGTGTGTGTGAGTGAGTGTGTGTACGTGCGTGCGTGCGTGCGTGCGTGCGTGCGTGCGTGCGTGCGTGTGTGTGTGTGTGTGTGTGTGTGTGCCAAATACAGCAAAACATTCTCTTTGAAAGGTGAAAGATGTTTTAGACTTGACTTAAAGTTTTGAGTGGGGCATTTTGCAATCTTACATTCTTTGAGTTTTTCTAGATTCGTGTTTACATGGTTCAGTGAGAAACAGTAATAAAGTGCAAGTAGGAAAAAGATGCTTGAAAACCCCCCAGACATTTTATGCGTTAAGTGCGTCTATTTTGAAAATGTTACATGCAAAATTTGAGCATTTTGGAAAATTGATAGGAAAAATGTTACCATTTTGAAAATTGTATACGAAAAATGGGGGCAGGATAGCTAAGTGGTCAGAGCGCTCGCTTTCCCCAAGTCAAGTTAAACAGCGTCGAGCGTGGTTACCAGTTGTATGGGTGACTGTTTGCGCGCCTTGGCTTCAGTACAGTCCCCTATT
>CM060317.1:1569293-1579293 GCA_030674155.1 Stramonita haemastoma
ACTAGACAGTTACTTTCCCCTATGGGAATGCCGGGGGCCTGTAGTAGAAAACGTATCCCACGCCCTCTGAAAATCTGTGCTAAAAATTCCGTGTTCTCTCCCTCTCTCTCTGCTTTTAGCTGACTCTTTCCTTTCTGCCACCTCCTTCTTGTCTACTTTCTGCCTGCTTGGTTCCTTCTCCTGCCCGTTATCCAGGAAGACTTACCAGATAACGATTCTCTCCCACTTCTAAGTCGGAAACGCTTGGCCTGACTTGTCGGGAGTTTACGGCTGCGCAACGCATTTTTTTTGCTTAAAGAAGCGTAAACTTAAATGGTACGGGCATGTCACAAGATCAAGTGGACTAGCAAAAACAATACTGCAATGCACTGTCCAAGGAGGAAGAAAAAGAGGCAGACCAAAGAAAAGATGGGAGGACAACATCAGCGAATGGACAGGCCTAGAATTAAACAAAACTTCGAGAAAGGCAGAACAGAGAGAGGAATGGAGAGAACTGGTTGTCAAGTCTTCAGGGTGCCTCCACAGTCGCCAGACTAAGGGGTAGATAGATAGATAGATAGATAGATAGACAGACAGACAGACAGACAGACAGACAGACAGACAGACAGACAGACAGACAGACAGACAGATAGAGAGAGAGAGATAGAGAGAGAGAGAGAGAGAGAGAGAGAGAGAGAGATAGATAGATAGATAGATAGATAGATAGACAGACAGACAGACAGACAGACAGACAGACAGACAGACAGAGAGAGAGAGAGAGAGAGAGAGAGAGAGAGAGAGATAGACAGATAGATAGATAGATAGATAGACAGACAGATAGATAGACAGACAGATAGATAGATAGATAGATAGATAGATAGATAGATAGATAGATAGATAGATAGATAGATAGATAGATAGATAGATAGATAGATAGATAGATAGATAGATAGATAGACAGACAACAATAGTTGCTGTCTTAGCATTCAAAGACGAAGAAAAAACTATGAACTTTGAAATAGCCTTCAGCAGCTTACAATAAGATGATCTGGAATTCATGCCCATCAAAACCACTTTTTAAAATCGAATTGTATGTGTAGCGAAGGATGGACTGCTGCAGCGCAGGCAGGAACTTGACATTGTGTTTCATAGAGATGTTCCTATCCTTCCATACAGGCATCACTCATGCTCGAGGCACACAGCTGTAGTTAATTCCGCTGTCCTTCAGAGGATTCCATGGCTTGGATTCCTTACTGCTGATGATGAATACAATGCAAGTGAACTTTAAAACACCTGCTAGTTCTTGCCCTTGAAAAGACATGTTAATAGCAATTATTGTATACATGAGGTGGGGGGTGGAGGGGGGGGGGGGGGGTAGGAAAGCCTGGCGGTTTGAGCTCTGCGCTGGTAATCTGACGGCCCGGGGCCGAGCCACCACGTGTATGAGAGGCTTTTTCGCCAGCAGTTAGAGTGCTGACTCCACTCCCAGGAAAGTCCTACGGAGGTCCCGTGTGTGAATGCACACAGAACACTTTAGGCCTGCCAGCCTCAACGTAGCTGGTTATACCTCCTCCATTGATATTGACACTTATCAATGGACTGTTTGGATTTTTCAACCATGCATGATCTATTATGAATGATCGGAACCTCTCTTTGTGAAGCGGCTCCGGCAGAATATTCTGGATGTCCCAGACCGTTGTCCACATGTTTCTGCCGCCATGCTGTCATCGCTCTGTCTGCCTCGGTCTCTTCTGTCAGTGACTACTTGCTCAAATCAAATGCAACCGTCGCATCACAGAGGGACGCTGGTGAATGATCAAAGCCAGGGAAGAGCTGATCTGGAGAGCTCTAGATAACGCGTTTCCTCTGCAAGACTTCGGGGGATGATGTGAAATCTGAAACACTAGAACTAGCAAACATTACATCTCACTCATTCCACAGTGTAAACATACTTCGGAATAGGGCACGTGATATGTAATGTATAAAAGAAAATATAAATTTTTTGCAACAAAAAAAGAGCTACGAAATGGAAACCTGGACCCATGTACCCAGTACTCACACACAATACTTATATGCCATTTACACTGACAACTAAATGGAATGGTCTGTAGAACAGAGCAAAAGCATAGCTGTCAAAGTTGATTATTTGTGTAATTAACACTCTTTTCATTATTTCTTTTAAAACTTATATTGTGTGATAAATCACTTTTGTACTCGGAATTTGACAACTCGTGGAACCTAATAAGGTTTGGATTTGCATTATACCCTTTTAAAGTGCAAGATATATATATATATATATATATATATATATATATATATATATATATATATATATAATATATATATATATTATATATATGTGTGTGTGTGTGTGTGTGTGTGTGTGTGTGTGTGTGTGTGTGTGTGCGTGTGTGTCTCTGTGTGTGTTAATGTACGTGTGTGTGAGTGTGTGTGCGTGTGCACGCGTGTGCGCACGGGGGTTTGCGTATCCATGCTTAAGTGTATGCCAGTGCAGGTGCATTAATGTGATATTTTCAGCTTGCACCGATGTGGTTTTCTCTTGTCTAGTACGCATAATGTGCACTGGTGATAGTGTTTTTCTTTTAGTATTGTGGATTATCACTGGTCAAAATGAAATAAAGTTTACGGTCTGAAAAAGTAGAACAGCATTTCATAAAAATCTCTCTCTTCTCTCTCTCTCTCTCTCTCTCTCTCTCTCTCTCTCTCTCTCTCTCTCTCTCTCTCTCTCTCTCTCCTCCTTTTTGACTTTTTAAATTCAATTTCTTGAACACAATTTGAAAAATGTCATGTTTGAGCAGTTTATGTGGCAATACATCTTAATGTTGTTGACCTTTTAAAAAATGTTTGTTGTCGTTAGTTTACTTTTGTTAGCTTTTTTCTTCATAATATTATTTTAAAGTAAGAAAGATATGTGAAAATGTCTTTATATAGTTTTTTGTTTGGGTTGTTCTTCTCTGCTGTTTCCTGTATTTTTTCTTCTCTCTATTTTAATCTATTTGATTTACTTAATGATGATCAATGCATCTACCTTGACATTAAGGTTTGAGTCAGTTGGAGATTAAGTGTTTGTTGAATACATATTTATCTCTTTTAAAAAATAATTATCAATGTACCAAGTGGGGATTGTGTGTTCTTAAATGCATACCTATATCTTTTTTTTTTAAATCACAGGTTGAACTGTTGTTGATGATTGTGTGTGTGGTATTCTTTTAAATGCATAGTCCCTAATCAGGGCAAGGGAGGGTGGAAAAAGTATGTAAATACTTACTCTGTAACCATTAAAATCAAAGTTATTCACTCATTCATTTATTATTCATTCGTTCTCTCTCCAGAAAAACAAATATAGGCCTACTCTAGAATGTCCGATGTATGGGCATGATTTCTTTGAGTTTGAAACAAAATGTTTTCCGAAGTCGAGCAAAATAATGATCTTGAGATATCTACCGTCAGAATGGTATTTTAGGGATGTAAAATGATGTCATATATTCAAAACTAGACACGGAAGAATTCTTCGAGGTTTGTCATTTTGTGGGTTTCTTTAATTAACTCCCCTGAAACGGCGGTCCTTTATGAATTTTAGTAAGAACAAAGAAGACAACAGCGTTCTTGCTAAGGGAGGCAATTCAAGGCATGGGGCGATAATCCTTTATGAATTTTAGTAGTTTTAAAGAAGGCAACAGCGTTTGTCATGGTCAGGGGAGGGAATTCTAGGCGTCGCGCATTAGCGCAACATGGACCAATGTACATAGGTAAAATAAGATAAAGGGAAGGTATATTGTAGTTTTAATATTTTTTTCCTAACTTGCTTTTGAAGAAAAATGTTGACTGAAGATGTTCTCTGTTCGGTATAATAGACTATTGCTATCCTCATCCCGATACAAATGAAAAGGGAGTGAAAGAGGCTTTGTAAGTACATACCCCGCACACCCTGCATGTAAATCTCTCCCAGAGACAGCAGGCTATATAAATGAGCGTTAAGCCGGCGGCCGTCTTCAGGCTGTTGACAATTTAGTTTTATTTTTCTCAGGAAATGTGTGCGTTTCTTTTCTTTCTTTCTTTTATTTTTGAACAGAAGGAGAGAACGTGTACCTGCAGTGACCTGTTCGTTTACTTACTGCTTGTACCTTTATCTTACTAATTGTCAGATTGTTGTTTTGTAGTTGTGCTTTTGCGAAGGCGTTCCTTCTTGATTTGCTGATAGTCCCTAATCAGGGCAAGGGGCGGAGGAAAATAATTTATGCGAATGCTTATCTGTAACCCTTGGAAAATAAAGATCTCTCTCTCTTTCTCTCTTTCTCTCTTTCTCTCTTTCTCTCTCTCTCTCTCTCCTCTCTCTCTCTCTCTCTCTCTCTCTCTCTCTCTCTCTCTCTCTCTCTCTCTCTCTCTCTCTCTCTCTCTCTTCTCCCCTTCTAACGAAATGTTATGATTTGAATGACTTATTTTGTTATAGATGGTGGTGGATTGATGTTTTCAGTCGTTTACCTCATTATATTCTCATGTTTGGTCTTTACTGCGCTTTGTTTCCTAATCAAAATTTTCATTTGATTCTTACTTCTTATTTCAATTTCTGAAAGCGTGCCTTTTAAAAACAATATTACCTTATTAATGTATTGCTTTCTTATTTCTTGTCTGTTGGTTGCTACTTGGAATGGTTTCTTGCTCTTGGTATTTGGATCATTAGTATTGTTGTTGTTTAGTTAGAGGTTTCTTTTTTCTTGATGTATCCCTGATGAGGGCTGGGAATGGATGTAAAAAAGCACACGGCTGCTTATTCATTATCCTTGAATAAAAGAATTTGCCTTGCCTTGCCTTGCCTTGCCTTGCCTTGCCTTGCCTTGCCTTGCCTTGCCTTGCCTCTCTTTCTCTCTCTGGCTTTGTCTCTCTCAGTATATCGGTCTCTGTTTGCTTTTCTGTCTATATCTGTCCAACTGCTTCTGTTTCTCTGTCTGTCTATCTGTCTGTCTGTTTGTCTGCATGTCTGTCTGTCTGTCTGCATGTCTGTCTGTCTGTCTGTCTGTCTATCTCATTAACAGCAGACACTATTTGTTTTTCCTCAAGGTATGCAGCTAGTTTAAATCAACACCACACATGGATAGTACAAACGCCTTTTTTTTCCTTCCGCGGCTAGCTCTCTAAGGTAAGCCATCGGTGAGATTGTTGTGTCCGCGAACTCCCCCCCCCCCCCCACCATTTAGGTAGCCGCATTCCGACGTCAGGGATTATCTTTCTGATTACAGCGTACAGAACCAAAACCTGAATATGAACACAAGTACAGCCAGTGACGCTAGTCTACCCAACACTGCCAACACCACCAACGCCATCACGACCACCAACACCAACACCACCAACGTCATAACCACCAGGGCCCCATCTGAGGTGGCCTTCCCCCCCTCCCTGGAGACGCAGATCGCGGTGTTTCTGTGGCGCGCGTGGCCGCCCTGCCTGCTGGTGCTGGGCACGTTCGGCAACATCGCCACCATCCTGGTCATGCGCCGCATCAAGGACCGCCAGTCCTCCCAGCACCTCATCCTCATGGCGCTGGCCGTGTCGGACTTCGCGCTGCTGTACGTCAGCGTGCTGCGGCAGTGGCTGTACTTCCAGTTCCGCCTGGACCTGTACGACCTGCACGTGGTGGTGTGCAAGCTGTGCTGGTGGCTCATCTACGCCTCGGGCATGGCCTCCTCCTGGCTCCTCACCTTCCTCACGCTGCAGCGCACCATGGCCGTCACCTGGCCGCACCGGATGAGGATGCTCTGCTCCACACAGCGCACACACATCGTCATCGCCGTCATCGTCAGCTTCGCCTGCGTCCTTCACTGCCACTTCGCCTTCGGCATGACCATCAGTCTGGACAAGTGCGGCTTCAGCTCAGAGCGCTACAAGGACTTCGTCAAGCGGATTTGGGCCTGGGTGGACCTGACCTTCTTCACGCTGCTGCCCTCCGTGTGTCTGCTGGTCTGTAACGTCATCCTGTCCTTCACGCTGTTCAAAGCCACCTCCACCCCCAAGCCCCACAAGAACGCCAGCTCGGCCACCGCCCACGTCAGCAGCCTGCGGAGAGCCACGGCCTCCAGGACGACGGTGATGAGCCTGGCGCTGTCCTGCACCTTCCTGGTGCTGACCATGCCGGTGTGTGTCTACCTCATCTGGGACTACTACGCTGACACGCACACCACGCTCTTCACGCGCCTGTGGACCAAGAAGATCCTGGTGTTCGCCGTCACCATGCTGCTGTGGTACACCAACAGCGCCGTCAACTTCCTGCTCTACTGCTTCACGGGCACGCGCTTCAGGAGGGAGTTCCTCAGCTGGTTCTGCTGCAGTGCTGCCCACAGCGCCGCTAAACCCTCCCTCAGCTATGTCAGCTACTCCACCTCAAGGTTCACAGAGGACAGGGTAGACAGGCAGCAGAAAGTCAAGTAACGGTCAAATTCATCCGAGACCTGTAGCTCCGAAGGTGTGACAACATTAGCCTGGTTGTGAAAGTATGTGATGGGTCTACAGTACGTGTGGTGTGAGAGATAGCAGCACAAAGATACGACATGAAATTTGGCAATAACAAGAAAAAATGTCAAAAGAGAAAGAAACACAACGAAGAGCAAAAACAAAAACCATAACAAAATTAAAACTTGTAAAACTTATCCAAATAATCATAGAAACAAAACAAAAACACCCAAAACAATGCCAACAAATTTTGAAACAAATAATAACATTGTCAAGTTAAAACAAACAAAGTCAGAGAAATGAATAAACGTTTTTCAAGATAAAGTTAAATGTCTTTCGAATTCAAGTGTAATACTCTAAAATAAAAAAAAATAACTAATAGCATACAGCACTCTTTCAGTTTTATTTGTTTTAAGTAAGAAGCCTCCCCCCAGAAAAAAGCAACAACAAACAAAACAAAACCAAAAGAAAAAGAAAAAGGACAGAAAAGAAAGGTACACAGCTACAATTTTATCAACTCTTTCTGAGAGTGAGTGGAAGTTTTTTGAAAAACATTAAAAGTGTTACAGGTAATTCCTGGCAATTTATAAATGAAACTTCATTTCCTTATGAATATCGTCTTGGAATATGATTTATTGATGGTAGTTTTTGTTGTTTTCTTTGCTGAACTATCTGGGTACACCTTTACTGCATATGATTGTGTTCACATAACAATTGGTTGCATTTTAGATGAAAGATAGTGAAGCATTCTGTATGGTGTATCCGACTTTAGAGTAGACGATTGTTGGAGATGGGAATGGGGGAAGATCTATAACAGACCTAACGACTGAGGGTGTGGTGCTGCAGCCCCAACAGTTAAATCTGGGATTTCCCAGGACTACCTTGTCCTGCCAGAACAGCAGTTCTGGGACATCCCAAATTTGATCATTGGACACTGCTACGTCACGTCAAAAAACATCCCAAATTTGATCATTGGACACTGCTACGTCACGTCAAAAAACATCCCAAATTTGATCATTGGACACTGCTACGTTACGTCACAAAACATCCCAAATTTGATCATTGGACACTGATACATCACGTCACAAAACTTCCCAAATTTGATCATTGGACACTGCTACATCACGTCACAAAACATCCCAAATTTGATCATTGGACACTGCTATGTCACGTCACAAAACATCCCAAATTTGATCATTGGACACTGCTACATCACGTCACAAAACATCCCAAATTTGATCATTGGACACTGCTACGTCACGTCACAAAACATCCCAAATTTGATCATTGGACACTGCTATGTCACGTCACAAAACATCCCAAATTTGATCATTGGACACTGCTACATCACGTCACAAAACATCCCAAATTTGATCATTGGACACTGCTACGTCACGTCACAAAACATCCCAAATTTGATCATTGGACACTGCTACGTCACGTCACAAAACATCCCAAATTTGATCATTGGACACTGCTACGTCACGTCACAAAACATCCCAAATTTGATCATTGGACACTGCTACGTCACGTCACAAAACATCCCAAATTTGATCATTGGACAATGCTATGTCACGTCACAATACATCCCAAATTTGATCATTGGACACTGCTACGTCACGTCACAAAACATCCCAAATTTGATCATTGGACAATGCTACGTTACGTCACAAAAACATCCCAAATTTGATCATTGGACACTGCTACGTCACGTCACAAAACATCCCAAATTTGATCATTGGACACTGCTACGTCACGAGCAGAGAGGTCGGCCTTGTTCACACACACACGGTAGATGTCTACACAAAAACTTTCTTGTTTTTGAGTGTGCGTATTCGTAAATGTTCATCTTCATAACTTTCGTCTTGTCACAAGCAGCAAACGGTGCTTTGAGATGCTGTAGTGACAACAGGAAAATGACAGACCAGTGAACAATGAAGCATGTTCCATGCAATGATAATTGAAATAACATAGTAATGTGGCAGACAGAATGCAATAACGTGTTCTCTACCTCTCAGGAGAATGCAAAAATGTAATGCACCAGACTAAAAGTTGAGCATTATGCACTGTACCTATCAGACATGTAAACACGTTAAATACAGAGGCTTGAAAAGTACAACAGATACAGCGATCCGCCAGAAGTATAAATAACATTTTGCATTGCTCCTTTCAGCAGGATGAAAAGATTTGACACAGCATTGAGGTGAAAAAAGAGACAGAGAGACAGAGAAAGTGATCCACTGGTGAGACGGGGAAAAAGATGCGATGCAGGAGAGAGTGTGCAGACTGCATGCACTTGTTCTCCATCTCTGCCGTGGTCTGTACTTCAGGTCCTACTCCAGCACCACTATCATCTCCTGTCCTGGCCACTGCCATCTGAGAGTATCTGCAAAAAACGATCTGATGGCATTGCAAAAAACGATTTGATGGTATTGCAAAGAACGATTTGATGGTATTGCAAAAAACGATCTGATGGCATTGCAAAAAACGATTTGATGGTATTGCAAAAAACGATCTGATGGCATTGCAAAAAACTATTTGATGGTATTGCAAAGAACGATTTGATGGTATTGCAAAAGACGATCTGATTGTATTGCAAAAGACGATCTGATGATATGGAAAACGCTATCTGAGGGTATCTGCCTAAAAACGCGCTTGAATGCTGTTGTGCATGTGTCGATGTAGTGTACACCCTTCCACTTTTTTGCATGATCCTTATCATACGCCCATAATTATATGTATCTGTGCACATGTATTCACTAACTTGTTTGTGCATATATACTGCAGGACTACAATATCAAGCTGTGTTGTTTCAGGTATTTGTTTAACATCCAAAAGCATTCTTACTCTGACATGTCTTAAGAACAGAAAGACGGATGTGTCATAGCACTACTTATGACATGGGTTTTGCCATCTTCTTTTCTTCGGTTAAAAGGAAAACCCCCCAACATATCTAAATAAACCGTGCCTGCTGTCATCATTTGATGACAAATGAAATAAATGCGATGAACAGTTTATTCACAAAGCCTCCCCAGTGGGCATCCTGGGGACTTGTCAGTATAAATAGCATCCCAACCTTCTGGAAATTCTGTACCAGAAATGTCCCTCTTTTCTATCTCCCTGTTTGTTTCTACTGTGCCCCCCTTCTTTTTGTCAACTCCTTGTCTATTTTCTTCCTTGTTCGTCCATTCTCCTAGTTTGTTTTCCTGAAAGATTAAAAAAAAATTTTTTTACGCCGATGTCGGATGTGCTGGCCTGACATATCAGGCAGTGCAACACATTGTCGCTCCTGTGATAGAAAACCACAGTTGCTGTCTGAGCGTTAGACAGAAAAGAAAAAGAAGATTTCACAAAGCCATGAACTTCTAGAAAGAAAATACAAATAATACAAACAAAAACATTACTTTTATGTGCTGGCATTACGCTGAACAGATATATTTTCTTTTGAATGTTTTATGCATAAAGATTTACTGCCAGTTGTTTCGCAATGCATTCATTTGTGGAAAAAGAAAATTAACTTGATTAAACAGGAATCTCTGCAGTGCTTTTGTGTTCT
>CM060317.1:1593756-1596256 GCA_030674155.1 Stramonita haemastoma
TACTCATATTGTGTAATTGTGAGTCAACAAGGATGGTTGTCTCTATGCTGATCCCGTAAACTGCTGCTGCATTAATTTATATTTTGCCTACATATATTATGAATGGTGCATTTGGGGTTTTTCATAACTTTATGATAATGTGTTGCCTCCTCCTCTTTATACAGTTTACTGACATTGTTGTTTATATGAGGCCTTTTATTAGCTTCTCACCATTTTATTTTTTACAAGTGCCAGAATTATTAGTCATCTTGTAACTTTACAAAGTTAAGAATTACTGAACAAGCACAGTGCAACATTCACATAGCAAAGTTGCATATCGTAATTGTTAACATTCTGCTCCTGCATGGTTGAAATTTTGTAAATTCTATACATATAATTTTAGATGAGACCCTAGAAGACCAACCATACATGTTGAACTTGGTGTTCGCAAACTATCAACTCCTGAACTAGTAGTTGCAGGGAATATGAGGGCCAGCGACCTCAGGAGAGGTATAAAAGACGCCATGGAAATGGTCACTGCACGACTGGGTTAATTGTGCGCTATCAGCCTGCTGGGTCAGGGAGCAGGGCGCTAGTGCTTCCCGTACATCAATGAAAGCAGCAACAGTGAATGGAGCTATAGCGGTGGTGGTTGTGGTGGTGGTGGGGGGGCTGTCTGTCCTAGCTTATTGCCTTCATGCCTGTTCTGAATGGAGGTGTGTCTATACTTGTGTCTGTTTCTTTAGCTCTTTGTCTCTTTTTCCATCTACCCATTAGTCTGTCTGTCTGACTGTATGTAACTTTGTCTTTGTCTCTCTGTCTCTCTGTCTCTGTCTTATTGCCTCTCTGTCTGTCTGTCTGTCTCTATCTCTGTCACTGTCTCTCTGTCTCTGTCTTTGTCTGTCTGGCTGTCTGTCTCTCTGTCTGTCTGTCTGTCTGTCTTTCTCTGTGCACAAACGTCATTGAGTATCGTCTCGTATTTGTTTTGTTTTGCTTTCTTTTGTTTTGCTATGCTTTGTTTGATACCCTTCTAGGGGCTGGGAAACCTTTTTTTTGCTCTCGTGTGCTTGCTCAGCCACAAGGACTTAAGCATAATCTATATTATGTGTTCACTTTGTATTTTCATTTGTTTTGTAGAAGATGGCTAGTTGGTCAGCTGTTTGTAAATTGGCTGGTTGGTTAATCGGTCTGTTGGATTATTAATTTGTTAGTTTCCTAATTAGTCAGTTAGTTGGTTGGTTGGTTCATGGTTGTTTGTTTATTTTTTTAGAAGAAAGGGGATGGAGGGTTTGGTTTCCTGTCATTGTTATGGTTTCATTTCCGTGACTTTAAAAGGATTTTATACTTGACCAAGAGGAATTAAAATAGGTACACATCAAGATGTAAAGGAGTTGAAAAGTGCCGACAATATCCAAGAAAACTCTTAGCATATCGTCACTGCATACTGTTCAGGTCTTCACCCCTATGTTCCCCAACACCCACCTACCAACAGTGCTCCTCAACACTGACACATTCATGACTACACTCTATGACACATCAGTCATGAAGATGACCTCACCTCAGTGGTCAGGCTGTGATACCCCCCCCCCCCCCATTCCTATTGATTCCGGACTCGGCACAGACAGCCGTAGATGTGGCATGGAATCAAAGATGACCAAAATAGACACGGCATCACAGGAGGCCTTGGGTCAAGCCAACTGGACCTATATCATGGAGGTAGCTTTTTAGGGGGGGGGGGGGGTAAGGGAGAGGGGTAGTAATCCATACCTTTTTTGCCCGTGTGTGTGTGTGTGTGTGTGTGTGTGTGTGTGTGTGTGTGTGTGTGTGTGTGTGTGTGTGTGTGTGTGTGTGTGTGTGTGTGTGTGTGTGTGTGTGTGTGTAAGTGTGTGTGTGTAAGTGTGTGTGGTTGTGTGTGTGTGTGTGTGTGTGTGTGTGTGTGTGTGTGTGTGTGTGTGTGTGTGTGTGTGTATTTGTGCGTGTGCGTGAGAAAAACAGAGAGAGAGAGAGACGAAGACAGAGAGAGAGAGAGAAAGAGAGACAAATAGAGAGAAAGAGAGAGAGAGAGAGAGAGAGAGAGAGAGAGAGAGAGAGAGAGAGAGAGAGAGAGAGAGAGAGAGAGAGAGAGAGAGAGAGAGAGAGAGAGAGAGAGGAGAGAGAGAGAGAGAGAGAGAGAGAGAGAGAGAGAGAGAGAGAGAGAGAGAGAGAGAGTATGCACTTGTTATTGCGTCTCTGTCCACGTGTTGGTGACTGCTTACAGACGAAGTAAGGAGTGCTTTCACACAGGGCAATCCAAGGCACAGCTCTGACTGATTTTCAAAGAGATCGATGACAAATTCATGATCAATGCAGACCATGATCATGATCAATACAGACCATGATGATGATCACTGCAGACCATGATCATTATCAATGCAGACCATGATGATGATCAATGTAGACCATGACGCACACACAAGTCACAGACATGACCTCACCCCACACGGTCAGGCTGTGACACCTCTGCCCATTCCTATTGATTGCG
>CM060317.1:1608756-1618756 GCA_030674155.1 Stramonita haemastoma
AATTGGTGTACCTACTAAGCATGCAACTAGAAGCTCATTTCAGCCATCTCGCCTCACTGAAGCCACACAGCAGTACCAACATACGCTCTCCTTCCAAATGTTAAAATTAACTGCGCTGACCTCTCACCTCCATTCTGATTGGATGTCTGGCAGTCACCGACTCTTGTGTCCTTTGCAATCATTTCCGGCATCTCCCCCCCTCCCCTTGTATTTAGCCTTGTTTTTCTGACATGTCGCACACTTTGTATTGTCTTGTATAAAGTGTGAGAAAAGAATAGGATTAAAAAAACACGTTATTTTGTTTGTCTGCTTCAGTGTAGTCGTAAACGGGTATAGGTAAGAATGGTATTGTGTTAAAAGCAGTAAATTGAAATAGCCTCTTTTTGTTTTGCCTGTCTCTTTTACGCGTTTAATGGCGCAAACTATGGTATGAATACACTGGGCTTTGTGGATTCAATTTCTTGAGCTTAAAACTGATATCGTTCTTTTCTTTCCTTGTTTCTCTGTTTCTTTGTTTGTTTCCTTTTTCTTCTTTATTTTTCTGTTTTCTTTTTTTCTTTCTTTTCTCTTTTTTCTTTCTTTCTTTCTTTCTTTCTTTATTTCTTTTTTTCTTTCTTTCTTTCTTTTCTTTCTTTCTTTCTTTCTTTAAGTAGCATCACTGGTCAAACTAAATTTAAAAAAAAGACCAGATCAATATATTTAGATGTCTACTACGGAAGCATATCAGTTTAATACATAGCAATAACACTTTTTGACACAAAAATCTGGACTGGACAAGATTGTCCAACAGAGAACATTACTGGGAAGACGGCAAAGAAGCAGACAGAGAAAACAACAGGAAGACAACATCAGACAGTGGACCGCTATACCCATTGAGCAGAACCACATATTATGGAAAGCTGAGTACAGTGAGCATTTAGAGGAAGCTGGTTACAAAATCTTCAGTGGTGCCCCAACGGTCTACAAGACTAGGGGATAGTTGAAGGTAAACAACACCTTTAAAATTGCTATGACTATCTTTATCTTCAAGGTACCTTTTTCACAGATACATACACAGAAAGGTAAAATAGAGTAAGCTTCTCTAAAAGTCTTCATATATAATAAGTCAAACCTGGAAAGGAGGACATCAGATCTTCAGAGACGATCGATGGTGGAACCAACGACCTGTAGCCCAGTCAGAGAGAAGTCAAAGACCTGTCTACACAGCTGGCCATTGCACTGAGGAGAATCAATTCAGGCTCTTGTTGAAGATCTCCCCGTAAGCCAGCGCTATCTGTCAGCCTCCATTGAGGCCATAAGGGGGAAAGTACTGGTCAATGAAGTCAGCTGAGGAACTGTTCGGGTTAGTGAGCATGAAGCGCTCTGAATGGACATCTGTCTGTCTGTCTGTCTGTCTGTCTGTCTGTCTGTCTGTCTGTCTATCTGGGTGTATGTCTGTCTGTCTGTCTGTCTGTCTGTCTGTCTGGGTGTATGTCTGTCTGTCTGTCTGTCTGTCTGTCTGTCTGTCTGTCTGTCTGGGTGTATGTCTCTTTGCCTGTCTCCGTCACCTTATGTCTGTCTGCCTGTCTTTGTCTGGCTCTGTCTGTCTCTGCATGTCTCTCTTTGCCTCTGTACGTCTGTCTCTCCGTCTCTGTCTTTGTGTCTCTGCCTTCGTCTGTCTGTCCGTCTGTCTGTGTCTCTGTGTCTCTGTGTATCTGTCACCCTGTCTGTCTGTCTGTCTGTCTGTCTGTCTGTCTGTCTGTCTGTCTGTCTGTCTGCCACTCTCTCTCTCTCTCTCTCTCTCTCTCTCTCTCTCTCTCTCTCTCTCTCTCCTCTCTCTCTCTCTCTCTCTCTCTCTCTCTCTCTCTCTCTCTCTCTCTTCTCTCTCTCTCTCTCTCACTCTCCTGGTGGAAGACATTCAGCTTGTCAATGCCATAACGCACCAACTGATGAAAGCGGACTGTGTGGAATGCTTATTGTAGACAGGAGGGCTTACGGTGTCCCTCCCAAAACAAGTATAAGACCATGAAAATGTGGACACAAAAAGGATTAAAGAATTTCTCTGTTTACGGTAGAACAGACTATTAAAATTGAATGGTAAATGACACAAACTGATCTCAAACTAAGAAATGAAGCAAATAACCGTGAGATTTCTGGCCACAAAATGAACTTGTCAAACAAAGCCAAGAGCAAGTTGACTTATGATGACACATATCATTATACCCCTGTCATTGTAATTTCATTTTATTGTAAAAAATATATCAGATAACTTAAACACTAGTATGAACCCTTTGATAAACCATACATTAGTATTTTTATCATATATCATACTTGTATAAGGGTCGAGTATATGATAACAAGGACAAAGAATACATCATTAGTTCAAATTCTGAAAGGGCAGGAAAGCAAGACACACATTCAAAGACAACTTTGGTAAATTCAGACTAGATAAAGGGCTATGGTGATATTTTTTTTAATGCATGTGCACTACTAAGGGCTATGGTGATATACACGTGCCTGGCATGTGGTGTGTATGTCGATGTGCACATGTAGTGTGTGTATGAGTGCGAGCGTGCATGCGTGTGTGTCGTGTTGTATCTGTGCGCATGCACGTGCCTGTGTGTGTGTGTGTGTGTGTGTGTGTGTGTGTGTGTGTGTGTGTGTGTGTGTGTGTGTGTGTGTGTGCAGAGGAAACGGCAAGAACAGCATAGAAGCTAAGGTTTCAGCGTACAAACATGCGCACTGAGGCTGAAAGGGTGAATACCCTGACACCCTGCAGTCTCTCGCTGCAGACAGCAGTGTCAGTCACCCCGGCTTCCCTGCAGCCACACTGCAGCACTTACCTCACCGTGCCATGCCCTAACAGAGCGCTGTGGAAATGGCTGCACTGACCTCTGACCTGCCCACTGATTGGACGTCTGACCACCACTGACCCCCCGGTGTCCGTTGTGCTGCCTCAGGCCCACCATCGCTGTGCTCCCTCTCTGTCTGTCTGTCTGTCTGTCTGTCTGTCTGTCTGTCTGCCTGTCTCTGTCTCTGTCTGCCTGTCTGCCTGTCTCTGTCTCTGTCTCTGTCTGTCTGCCTGTTTCTGTCTCTGTCTCTGTCTGTATGTCTGTCTGTCTAACTGTCTAACTGTCTGTCTAACTGTCTGTCTGTCTAACTGTCTGTCTGTCTGTCTGTCTGTCTGTCTGTCTGTCTGTCTGTCTCTCTCTCTCTCTCTCTCTCTCTCTCTCTCTCTCTCTCTCTCTCTCTCTCTCTCTGTCTCTCTCTCTCCTGTAAATGCATGTGAATCCTGATCTGTCACCCTTGAAAAAAAAGATCATTCATTCATTCATTCATTCATTCATTCATTCATTCATTCATTCATTCATTCATTCATTCATTCATTCTCTCTGTCTCTGTCTCTGTCATTGTCTCTGTCTGTGTCTGTCTGTCTGTCTGTGTCTGTCTGTGTCTGTCTGTCTGTCTGTCTGTCTGTCTGTCTGTCTGTCTGTCTGTCTGTCTGTCTGTCTGTCTGTCTCTCTCTCTCTCTCTCTCTCTCTCTCTCTCTCTCTCTCTCTCTCTCTCTCTCTCTCTCTCTCTCTCCTCTCTCTCTCTCTCTCTCTCTCTCTCTGATATTCTTCTGGGCTGTAGGCAGGCAGAGTAACGCTTCAGACATAAATGGTTGATGAGTGCTGTCACCTTCCTGGCATGGCATGTCACTGTCAGAAAACACAGTGTCATGCTTTGGCTGCTGATCTGAAGGAGACACGTGTATGTATGTATGTATGTATGTATGTATGTATGTATGTATGTATGTATGTATGTATGTATGTATGTATGTATGTATGTATGTATGTATGTATGTATGTATGTATGTATGTATGTATGTATGTATGTATGTATGAACGCTATGCGCGAACACAGACAGGCTCACACACATACATATACACACACACGCACACACACACACACACACACACACATACACACCACCACCACCACCACCACCAGCAGTGGCAGTAATAGCTTGTGTAGCCAATGGACAAACTGTCCAAGATATTGATTTCATGTCACTCAAAGAGAACCCGTCTCTAAAACTGGGGATCAGGCTCGGTCTCTGTCTCTGTCTCTGTCTGTCTGTCTGTCTGTCTGTCTGTCTGTCTGTCTGTCTGTCTGTCTGTCTGTCTGTCTCTCTCTCTTTCACTCTCTCTCTCTCTCTCTCTCTCTCTCTCTCTCTCTCTCTCCTCTCTCTCTCTCTCTCTCTCTCTCTCTCTCTCTCTCTCTCTCTCTCTCTCTCTCTCTCTCTCTCTCTCTCTCTCTCTCAACTTGTCATTGCTATTTTGGCAACAAGAGCCTCTCCTAACGAAAATGACTCATGAACTACGATGTGCTGTTCTGCAATAATAATTATGTTGTACCTCTAACATTGATGTTATAGATTTCTGCATCTTAAATGCATGCATTTGTTCTTGTGTATGTGTATATATATTATGAAGAATGCATGTATACATGACGTAGCGTAACCCTAAGGCAGGTTTGCATGTAAGAGTACAGGGGCACTGGATAACCGGTGGTTAGTGTTTGACCCGTGATCTGACAGCTCATTTCAAGCGACCACTGAGACGCCTGTTTGAGGTGATTTTTCTCCTGGAGTTAGCCTCACTCTCCCACAATTCCTTTGGGTGAGAATATAAACCAGACACCAAACCACAACAGCACAAACATGCCACTAAATCTCACCACACCCCACCACACCACACCTCACCACACCACACCATACAACAACATCGAACCATACTACACCGCACTACATGATATATCATACCACACCACATCACACGACACCGCAAGATGCAGTGCACTGCTAGAATCATTACCCCAGCATTCAAACGTCGCTTCCTGGTCCCCAGTGAAGCAGAACGATTGAATTGAAGCAGAGGTCTTTCGCCTGAGTGAAGGGGGGGGACCTTTGGAGGGATGAGGCACAGTCAAGAATATTCCTTTTTTTCTCTTTCCTCTGGGTCAGAACCATATGCTCTTTATTCTCGCTTGAGTACGTGTCTGTCTGTCTGTCTGACCGTCTTCTTGCCTGGATAATTTCTCTCTCTGTGTCTCAATGTCTCTATGTCTCTCTGTCTCTGTGTCTCTGTCTCTGTCTCTCTCTCTGTGTCTGTTTGACTATCTGTCTGTCTATCTGTCTCTCTCTGTCTCTGGCTCCGTCTCTCTGTCTGTCTCTGTCTGTCTGTCTGTCTGTCTGTCTGTCTGTCTGTCTGTCTGTCTGTCTGTCTGTCTGTCTGTCTGTCTCTCTCTCTCTCTCTCTCTCTCTCTCTCTCTCTCCTCTCTCTCTCTCTCTCTCTCTCTCTCTCTCTCTTCTCTCTCTCTCTCTCTCTCTCTCTCTGTATCGTTGGTAAAGTAAACTTGGACTAAGTTGCTTTTATATATATGCAACGAAGTTTCTGCTCGACTGCCGAAAAAGCTAGCTCGGGTGACCAGTAGTTGACTTTTCAAGTTCATCAGAATCTCCTTTGTGCCAAGCCATCTCGTCCCAAGCTTGTTTTTGCAATGGTGCAAAATTGTACCTGATTTTTAAATACAGGCAGCTATGAAAAAAAAAATGGGATGAACGATTTTTTGGGTATTTCGTCCTTAGAATTGACCTAACCTGGGTGATGAGGAGAGAGAGGGGGAGAAAGGGAGAGGGAGAGGGACACAAGAGAGAGAGAGAGAGAAGAGAGAGAGAGAGAGAGAGAGAGAGAGAGAAGAGAGAGAGAGAGAGAGAGAGAGAGAGAGAGAGAGAGAGAGAGAGAGAGAGAGAGAGAGAGAGAGAGAGAGGAAGAAGAAGAAGAAGAAGAAGAAGAAGAAGAAGAAGAAGAAGAAGAAGAAGAAGAAGAAGAAGAAGAAGAAGAAGAAGAAGAAGAAGAAGAAGAAGAAGAAGAAGAAGAAGAAGAAGAAGAAGAAGACAGAAGAAGAAGAAGAAGAAGAAGAAGAAGAAGAAGAAGAAGAAGAAAAGGGGAAAATACCTCTTCGGAGGAGGGAGAAGGAAACCAGAGGAATGAAGGAAAGTAAAAACGGAAGAAAGAAAGAAGAAAAGATAGACAGAAAGACAAACTGACAGCCAGAAACGGATAGACAGACAGACGGGTAGAGAGACAGACAGGTAGAAAAACAAGCTTAACAGACAAGTCCCCCTTTGTGGACGTTAACGGTTCATTCACCTTCATGTAAACAGCGGGCACTATGCCTGTATAAAAAAGCGAAGACACTGATGTCCTGATAAGCTTAACACTAAAGCCTCGGAATCTGCCGCTGTAGAACAGTTCGGATTTGTCAGAAACAAAAATAAACTTTAAAATAAACTGATCTAAATAAAAGAAAGAAAGAAAAAAAAGAGAGCGAGAGCGAGAGACAGACAGACAGACAGACAGACAGACAGACAGACAGGCAGACAGACAGTGAAACAGACAGACACAGACAGAAACACAGGAGAGAAGAGAGAGAGAGAGAGAGAGAGAGAGAGAGAGAGAGAGAGAGAGAGAGGAGAGAGAGAGAGACATACATACAGATAGACAAACAGACTGATAGACAGTGCAACAAACAAACAGGCCGAAACAGACAGAAACAGAGACATGACCAAAAGCGGGGATACAGGCAAAGAGATTAAGACAGAGACAAGAGGAGAGGCAACATCAGGAAACGAATCACCAAAGTACAACAATAAGAAAGGAACACAGCAAATCCCCAAGAGTAAAAAAAATCACCCAAACTCATTAACTAACCAATATATCCAGAAACAAGCCAACCCGTTTCCTGAATTCTGCCATTCTTACTTTAAACAGGTTTAAAGGAAAGATCATTGTTTAACATCGCTGATCGGCAACAAATGGAACTCGCCCATTGTGACGGAAACGGAAGCGCAATTTGAAACGTCAAGGGCTTTTAAGCGTTGTTGTATTTCCGGTTCCGATTTTCAGGTTGAGGAATTGAAGTTTGAAGAAGACATGTTGACTGGCGTCTCCATTCCCCTGGTAGTGACCCTCACCTTTCGCAATGCAGAAATAATTTAATGTTGTTCTTCTTGTTTGCTGGGTGCCTCTTTTGTCCCTTCAACTATTATTTTCCTTGTTGTCGTTTAGTTGTTAGCTGTTGCTTTTGCTGTTGTTGTTTTCGGTGTGTTGTGTGTGTGTGTGTGTGTGTGTGTGTGTGTGTGTGTGTGTGTGTGTGTGTTTGTGTGTGTGTGTGTGTGTGTGAGTTTGCGCGCACGCATATCTCTCTCTCTCTCTCTCTCTCTCTGGAAGAGAGGGGGGAGGGGGGGGGGGGGGCGAATGTGAATGGACGGTGCTTTCGTGCAGGGGGCAGGAAAACATCATTGCCATGTTTTTCTGATTAGTAATGACCATAACGGCACACTTGGGCATGCTGGTTTAGGATTAGGCCATACATTTGTGTTGCTGTTGTACTTTTTTTTTTTAAGGTGCTTTATACCTTCACAACAAGCGAGAAAAGACAGCTTTTGACACAAATCTTGTTTTTGTCGTTGTCAGTTTTGTTGTTGTTGGTGGTGGTATTGTTGTTTTGTAGTAGTATTGATCGTGGTTTTTCTTTTTTTGCAATGTTTTTCTTCGTTTTCTTCTACTTCTTCTTTGCATTCTTTGCGCTCTTTGCATTCTTCTTTGCCTCCATTTTTTACCTTTTTTTCCTCCTCGTAATTTTGTCTTGTTATAATCCTGTTTTTTCTTCTCTTTCTCTTTTCTTTTTTAACTCTTTAAAGTCATAAAGCGGTGCATTTTTATGTCATCTCTTTCTCTTTTCTTTTTTAACTCTTTAAAGTCATAAAGCGGTGCACTTTTTATGTCATCTCTAGAGAACTAGAACTTCAAACACAACACTGACAAAAGAAAAGAAAAGGGAAGGAATTCATAACAAATGGGACAATAATCAAAATGAGAAGAAAAAAAAACAGAACACAACAAGAAAAGAAACTGCGAAAGGGACTGGACAAACAACATAAACAGGAAAATGCTGACTCAGGGGAAAAATGAATCGAGAGGGGAAAAAACTGAGAAAATATTTGTTAGGGAGGATTGTTGTCTGTCATGAATAGTCCTCTCGCTGAATTCATGAATAGATAATGTGTTCTTAATGCTTTCAGGGCTTACGCGTCTGTCTAGTCCACGGTGATAAAGATGTATGAAAACAGAGAGATTGCCAAGACGGTGCTATTTATTATTTTTTTTATTCCCATCCCTTTCTTTCTTTTTGTTTGTTTGTTTGGTTGGTTTTTGTTTTGGTTGCTGTTTTATTATCAAAGTTCATGCATGCATTTGGATTACTGACTGGCGAATAAAAAAATAAACAAATAATCAAACAAGAAAGAAAACACACACACGCACTCACACAACAAACACAAACACACATACACACACTATGTGAGTAATTGAAAGATAAAAGTATGTGAGTAAATGAAAGATAAAACTATGTGAGTAAATGAAAGATATTGAGTAAATGAAAGATAAAGTATAAAAACTGAAAAATGGATGTGTACAAGAATTTCAGAAGAGAGCAAAAACTAGAGGTAAAAATCAGAGAGGCGAAAAGAAAAAATAATGAATGAAAACAAAGACCCCCCAAAAAAACAACAACAACCCAACACAACAAAACAGGAAGGCGAAGAAAAAACAAACAAACAAAAGAAAGAAGGAAAGAAACGAAACCAGACAAAGACAGAAGCAAATAGTACGGACACAACAAAGGAAAATATAAAAAATAAAAAGCAACAGAAACACCGACGCCAAAAGAAAAAGAAAAACAGCCGTATGAAGAAACATACAAACCATTGTTGGAGATCACATTTAGGGATATTTCTTTCATTCTTGAGAGAGAAACTGAGACAGAGACACAGACAGACAGAAAGACAGAGAAACACCATGTAAGCAAGCAGACAAACAGACATGCAAACAGACAGAAAAACAGCGAGATAGAGACAAAGATATAGATCTACAGACAGAGACAGATAGCTGCTACTATTTCTGTACTTTTAATTGTATTGTATTGGATCAGATATGTCTCTGCCACATATCAAACACACACACACACGCACGCACGCACGCACACACGCACGCACGCACACACACACATAAACATACACACACACACACACTCCCCCTACCCCCACCCAGACACATACAAACACGCATCCTTACCCCACTCCCACCTCCCCTCTTCAATATACGCTCCTACAAGAGAAGAAGAAAGAGAGCAGAATTCCTAAGGCCTTTGTAACAAGCTGCATTTCCTCATGAATAAACCATATACTTGAGACGAGGGCATGTATAGCATCGTTGATTGATCCCCTGGGAACAACAGCAAAAGCACAAACAACAACAAAAAGTCTTCCCGATCTAGGCTACATTACTACAAACTTTCCCTACAGATTTTCCCTTCTCTTTGAATGCTACCCACATAAGTCACTGGAAGAAAATGACACATGGACCCGCGCTCTTGCGTTGCGTAAGATCATGTTCCTAAAATACGAAGCATACAAAGAAGAAAACAAAGGAAGGGAACAACAACAACAAAGAAAATAGACAGAGGCCGTTGACTTGAGTTATTGTTATTATTTCCTTGCTGCTTTCTTTATCATTATTAATTTGCTGCAGTGACCCTTTTCTCATTTCGTTTCGTTGTTCTTGCGTTTATGTATTGTAGTGAATTGTGTAATATATATGGTGTATTGTAATCAACTGCACTCCGTTGTATCGTATTGCAGTGTGTTGCGTCGTGTTGTGGTGTATTGTATCATATTGTAGTCCGTTGCTTTGTATCATACTAGATTGTATTGCGTTGTATCGGATTCTTTTGTACTGAAATATATTGTATCGAATTCTTTTGTAGTAGATATATATATATATATATATATATATATATATAGAGAGAGAGAGAGAGAGAGAGAGAGAGAGAGAGAGAGAGAGAGAGAGAGAGAGAGAGAGAGAGAGAGAGAGAGAGAGAGAGAGAGAGAGAGAGAGAGAGTAGAGAGATATGC
>CM060317.1:1623756-1633756 GCA_030674155.1 Stramonita haemastoma
GACGATGATGGAAATATGTCTGTTTTCATGTTCCCACATAGATAGAGAGGGAGGGTGGGGATAAGGGGAAGAGAGAGAGAGAGAGAGAGAGAGAGAGAGAGAGAGAGAGAGAGAGAGAGAGAGAGAGAGAGAGAGAGAGAGAGAGAGATTTGATTTGATTTGATTTGATTTGATTTGATTTATTCTTTTATATCGAGGATAATGGGCACACTTGTGCTTTTTTACATTCAGTCCCCGTGTGTATGCAGTTTTGTAAATGTCATCTGTTCCCACCGGCACACGATGGCCTTCTCTTACGAAAAGCGGAACAGGATTTAACGTGTGCGCAAGATGTTCTGCGTGCCTTCGCACACGGGGCCTCGGTTTATAGTCTCATCCGAAGGACTTTTGGGGAGAGTGGAGTCAGCACTGATGTTAACTCCAGGATAAAAATTTTCCTCGACCGGACTCGACCCTGGGTTGTCAGATTGCCAGCGCAATGTTCTGACCACTAGGCTATCCGTCCCCCGACGAAAGGAGAGAGACAGAGGGAGACACAGAGAGAGAGACAGAGCGGGGCAGACAAACAGATGCACACACTCGCGCGCACACACAGATCCCGCATTTGCCTACTCACCCATACACTGATGCAAATCATTTTTGTTTTTAGACTTTTTTGTCCTTTGAAAATAAATCAACAACAAAACAAAACTAAGAAACTGGTATAATAATATCCATCCCGCAAGATTATTGTCAGCAGGGTGGCTCCTGTACATGAATCACGGACCATGGAAGTGCAGAGAAACCTGTACAGCCCTCTCCTGGGTGCCGAAATGGTCACACCAACAACGTCTCTTTCGCGCATAAAAATCTGCGCACTAACAAATAGTTCATGAAGGATGATGTTCAACCGACTCTGAGAGGCACTAGTGGGATTGCTGGAAACCTTAGTAGGCAGAATTATCAGGGATTATTTCAGGAGACTCCGAAAAAGAAAACTAGATCCAGGTCCTCTTACAACAAGCAACGCCCATGGCATTTGTCCCACTATCATTACTGACTGACCAACCTGCCCAGAAAGCCATAAGAGTAGGCCTACATCACGAGTCACTGGACATTTTCCTTCAACTCTGACTCGCATAGATTTGCAAACTGCTCGAATCCCTTTAAGCATTTTACTTGTAGTCACTTGAAAGCGTTTACCTAGATAGTACCCGTTTTGTTATTTTTTTCTATAGATTTTTTGTGTGGAGAATTTTTTTGTTCATTTACTTGTTGTTTGTCAGTCTTGATATTTTTCCTAATTGTTATTGCTTTTTACCCACTGCTTTGTCAGTTCACCTTCCACTTTAAGTCAGGTATTTGGACATTTTCTTGATCACTGTGTGAAGCACAGGTAACATATTTCTGATCACATTCATCTTAAAAACAAAACTACAGAGAATGCAAACATGCAAAAGCAATCACAAATAGGAATATTTCAATAGAACTGGAGGTCTATTTCAACCAATTTAGGCTATCTTAAACATTTCTTATCAACACAGCAGTGTGGGGTTTTGATCCTGCAGTCCCCAAATACCAGATGTTCTAAACTTCCCAAGCTTCCAAATTATTACTATCCCCTTATATTTGAACCTGGGGATTCTGATACAAAAAAACTTTACTGTCACGAAATGTTGATATGGGGATTCAGCAAGGTTCTGTTTTAGCACCCATTCTATTTGACATCCTGATTGGAAATCTCCCCCCAAAGTACTTTCCAACCATGTCATTCTTACGCAATGTGCTGATGATCTCTGTATGTGGATGGATAAAGGTAAAAAGGTAGGTAAAGATGTCCCATAACCTGTCTGGTCCTATGGGAGCGAGGCATCAGAGACGTCAGCTTCTCTAGGGGCCAGCATGTTGAGGGCGGCACCAATCTCTTCTCTCTCGCTGCTTTACCTTCCCTGACCCTAAAGAGGGCAGGTACCCATTTACAGTTGGGGGAACTGTACTGAATTCAAGACGCGCTATTGGTCACCGAATGTGGATATATGTCACTGAAAAAAGACAACTCCTTAAAGAACACAAAATTATGTAGGAAGACAATTTCAATCTGATCTTGATAAATTTGGCAAGTACATGATGGAAAATGTCTTGTCACTGACAACAGAGAAAGCAAACATGATGCTGTTTAATGCGGGTGGTAATCCAAATAGCTTGCCTGTTTTTAGATTTATGGTGAAATAATTGAATACAAATTGTCTTGTTTGGGGAGAGGGGAGGAGTTCTTTACATAAAAATTAACTTGGAATACTCGCTTTGATTATATTCTTACAAAAGCAAAAGATAGCATAAATTTCCTGATGGTAATTGGCAGATTTTTTTGATTTTTTTTTGGGGGGGGACACAAAAACGTTAATCCACCTTTCACTTGAACTTGCAGATCTAAATTATCATATGTTCAAGAAGTGTTTTTCAGTGCGCCAAAGTATTTATTAAGAAAAGGATTGAAAGTTTAGATGGTGATGGCATTAAAATTGCATTGGGTGTGCCTACTCATACATCAAATAAAGAAACATATAACACAGCTGGAATTCTGCCTTGAGGTGACTATCGACAACTAGCAGCGAATACCACCGTTTTTGCCCACCATTAAGGTAGCTGCATTGCGACTTCGGGGATGCATGCTGGTATATTCGTGTTTCCGTAACCCACCGATCACTGATATGAATTTTTGGGATCTTGGGAATAAAGGCACTGGCAGGCCTGAACTTAAAGTTGACCTGGGGGATCGTAAAAATCCCCACATTTGATTTGCCAGAGGTTGCCAAGACTCTAACCCAATACTTCATGAACTAATGGGATCAAGTCCAAAGGTCTTAACCACTCAGCTACCCCCCCCCCCCTCCCACCACCACAAAAAAGGGGAGAAAACCGTTTTGGTTTTTACAAATGAAGTTTTGACTTGTATACATACACAATACAGATACATACTAAAACCTAGATTCGTATGAAATTTGATCTAGTGTTTTGTGGTAATGGCTATAAATTAGAGTGGAATGAAAGTGCTCACAGTGTATTATTTCCAACGCAAAACTTTACGTGTTAACTTTTCAATATAGGTCTCAGGTCACCTGTATTTTTAAGTTTTATTTTTTAGTTTAACTGGAGCCTTGCTAACAGAAATGGCTCTCATGCAGGCACGCCCCACACACTGTACATTCCCAGACATGATACACATGCACACACACACACACACACACACACACACACACACACACACACACACACACACACACACACACAAGCATACACTTAAAGCTCGTGCGCACGCGCACACATATGTACACACGCACGAATGTGCGCATGCGCTGAAGGGGAGTAAACATGAAATGCACTCAAAGCTAGGTAGACTAGATAATGCAAATCTCCAATTTGAATGAAGTACAAATCATAGCTAACCGAAAACTTCCAGTTCGCAACAGAAAGACGACACACACGATCTTCAGCCTCTCAGCAAAAGAACAGAAAGCCGCCATGCGTACAACGGACACACCTTGATTAATGATTACCCCTGCTTATCTTGGGGGGACTTTGAATGGCGGCTAACGGAGCACAGCAACAGAAACCAAAACACGACTTCCCCTCATGAGAGAAAAACCTTCTCGCAGCTGTGATGCCATCACTGCAGTTGTGACTTGTGACTTAACAACATCCTATTGTGAGTATAATAACTATTTGCAAGTATTGGGATATTGAATATGTCTAGTTTAAGGAGCCATGGATCCTGGCAGCCATATATGCATTTCTCGCAGCTCTGAATACACACATGTATGTACACTTTTACTGACTGCTTCCCATAACTATTTTACTTGTGCAGAAGCAAGAGAGAGAGAGAGAGAGAGAGAGAGAGAGAGAGAGAAGAGAGAGAGAGGCCCAAATGTTGGACGAAATGTCGTTACAAAACACTGGTCGTCCATTCCTGTAGACTTACAAGAGCAGGGTGAAAGCCTGGAAAATTTGCAGAGCCTTTGACAAAATGTGAATCATTATTATGATATGTAGACACAAGTGTAGTGTCGGCGTAACCGTCGCTGAAGGTTTTATGTAGTGCAACGTTTGAACTGTTTTGAATAAAGTAATAGTTGAAGGGTTTTTTGTCCTAGCTGGATTTTCTAGTCTATTATCTGCTTCTGATCTAGTAGCTAAGATGTCCATTGGATGGTAAAACGGTGAACAAGAAGGCCCACGATGTTTATCATTTCAACTTGGCTGAATCCCCTGCATGATGCTTTACCGCAGTCATATACGGTTTCAATGACGTGCCGCTTTTTGCTAAGGTTTGGTTTTTGTTGTTGTTCGGTTGGTTTTTTTTTTTTTTGGGGGGGGGTTGTCTTTTTTGTAGAGCTCAGAGGTTTATCACTGGAGAGATTTTTGCCTATGCCACCGTTTTGCCACCATTACCATAGCCGCACTCCGGTTTCGTGTAGCATGTCTGTACACACCAGTGTGCATGCGTTTTTTGTTTTTTCGTTCTCTGTCGACAACTGTTCCTTACACAATGCCTCTCTTTCGACTGTGGAACGGGTTTCGACATATTCTGCGTCTGGAGAACTTTTCGTAGGAGTGGAGTCGGTACTGATTTTAATCTCATGCTGAAAATCTCCGCGAACGGTGGCTCGGATTAGCACAGATCCAGAGCTCAACGCTTAAACCACTAGGCCCAGATTCAGCTACTTACTTGATGAAATGTTGATGTCCCAGAAAAGAAAGCATCAGAGACGCATAATATTTGTGTATGATGATTTAGTACCCACGCAATACACCCATGCGCAGGCATACGCGCCGGCGTGCGCACACACACACACACACACACACACACACACACACATACACACACACACACACACACACACACACACACACACACACACACACACGCACACACTCTCTCTCTCTCTCTCTCTCTCTCTCTGCCCCTCTCCCCCCTCTCTCCCCTCTCTCTCCCCTCTCTCCCCCCTCTCTCTGTCAACCAGAAAAGTTTCCGGCATGATTTCCATCCGATCCCCTACTTTCCCTCCCATCCGCCACCTCGCCAGACCGTTAGAGGGGTTCTGGATGCTGGTCTTTTGGCTGAGGCAATAAACCGAGGTCAATTGTGCAACACACTTATCCCCCGCAAAAATCTTTTGAAAAAAAAAGCACCTTTGTGTCAAAACAAATGCATAAAGAAATACGGATGACATTGCTCTGGTGGCTACGCACCAGTCTCCATGGGGAGAGCAAGCCTAAGTTTACGTTAACTGAACTATTGTGACTGAAAATGGGGCTCACGCGCGCACAGGCACACACACACGCACGCACACATACATACGTGCGCACGCACGCGCGCGCGCGCTCACACACACACATACATACACACACATCCCCATACACACATCCCCATACACACACACGCACACACACCACACACACACACCACACACCCACCCACCCACTCACACACGCACGCACGCACGCACGCACGCACCACACACACACACACACACACACACACACACACACACACACACACACACACACACACACACACACACACACACACCTCTCTCTCTCCTCTCTCTCTCTCTCTCTCTCTCTCTCTCCTCTCTCCTCTCTCTCTCTCTCCTCTCTCTCTCTCTCTCTCTCTCTCTCTCAAATAACGGTCTTTTTTGTTTGTCTTTTATCAGAAAACTTCCCAAGCGACCTTGGACCTTCTCGCCACAAAAGGCTGCGTTGTGATTCTACATCGGTGTTGAGCTGGGTTTAGAAGGCCTTTGTTGGATAGAGGGTAGGGAATGGAGGAAGGAAATGCTTCCACACAGCCTTCAGAGAGCTTTGTTTCCGTGTTTACAGGAGGAATGTATTAGACCTTTGCGTTCAGCATGGGGATGTTCTGCTCTTCCCAGAGCTATCAGAATGGGGATATTCTGCTATTCCCAGAGCTATCAGATTGGGGATATTCTGCTATTCCCAGAGCTATCAGATTGGGGATATTCTGCTATTCCCAGAGCTATCAGAATGGGGATATTCTGCTATTCCCAGAGCTATCAGAATGGGGATATTCTGCTATTCCCAGAGCTATCAGAATGGGGATATTCTGCTATCCCCTGGGTTTTCAGAATGGGGATATTCTGCTATTCCCAAGGTTAATAGCATGGCGTTTTGCGTCTGGCGGATCTCTTGCACTAGTTTTGTTTTCCCTACAGTTTGAACCCAACTCTATTCTTTTTGTGGCTACTTGATTAAGCTTCTTTAAATGCTACGCTACATTGTATTCCCTATTGTATCATTTTGGGCTGAATTTTATTCTATTCTAATCTGTCCTATTCTGTTTCATTTATCTACCTTTCTAGTAAAAGGATTAGGGACGCAACCAGGAATTTGGTGCCCAGTGATAGTGCAATTGTGCCCCCGCGGTCCACGGGACTACGAGACAGGTGAAGGTGATAGTACAAATGCAACTGACAGAGCAGTTGTTCTGACACAGTTCGACGTAGCAACGCAGTTCGTCCTAAATTACCACGAACTGTGTCGATCCCCGGAGGTTAAAAAACCCAACAAAACCCCCCCAACATATCTTTAATCTCTGTAAGTTCAATATGATACTATACTTCAGCATTTTAGAAGCTCCTCATACATTTTTGTCAAACTTCTGACTTCAGTTCCAGTTTGTGACAAAGTGTGTTGTGCAGACAGTTTGATGTGGGGAGGGGGATCGACGCAGTTCGTCGTAATTACAACAAACTGTGTCGACCCCTTCGTCACAAATTTGCAAGGAACTGCGGTAGCCCCCCTCCCCCCCCCCCCCCCATGTTAAAAAAAACAACAAAAAAAACCCACCAACATATCTTTAATCAATGTAAGTTCAATATAATGCACTACTTTAACATTTTACAAGCTCCTCAAACATTTTTGTCAACTTTCTGACTTCAGTTCCAAGTTATGACAAAATGCGTCACAACTTTTGAGCACCAAAAACATGCAATGGCAAAAGTTATTTGAATCTGTATTATCATTTCTTTTTTATACTAAGAACTTTTGACATCGCATGCTTTGGGAGCTGTAAAGTGACGAAGTGCATCAACGTGTTCTGACACAGTTTGTCGCAGCAACGCAAATCGCTGTAACGCAAATCGTCGTAACTTGCCACGACCTGTGTCGCTCCCCGGGGGATCAATGCAGTTCGTTGCAATTTGGGACAAATTGCGTTAGGCCCCCCATGTAAAACAACAACAACATTTTTTTCATAAATGTAAGTTCAATAAAATGCACTAATTCAGCATTTTAGTAGCTCCTCATACATTTTTATCCACTTTCTGACTTCAGTTCCAAGTTGTGACAGAGTACGTTGACGCAGTTTGTCAAACCTTTTCAGCACCAAAAACATGCAATGGCAAAAGTTCTTAGTATCTTTATCATCATTTATTTTTTGTAGTAAGAACTTTTGCCATTGCCTGTTTTGACAAAAAGGTTTGAGGAGCTTCTAAAATGCTGAAGTAGTGCATTATATTGAACTTACATTGATGAAAGGTATGTTGGTTGGGGTTTTTTTTACATGGGGAAGGGGGGGGAGGGGGGCTAACGCAGTTGTGGCAACTTGCGACAACTGTGTTGATCCCCGGGGGGGGGGGGGAGGGCGGGGGGGTCGACGAACTGTGTCGACTCTCCCCCCGCCCCCCCCCCCCCCCCCCCCCCCCCCCTGGGAGCAACGCTGTTTGTCGTAAATTACGACGAACTGCGTTGCTACGTTCAACTGTGTCAGAACACAACGCACTTTGTCACAACTTGGAATTGAAGTCAGAAAGTTAACAAAAATGTATGGGGAGCTTCTAAAATGCTGAAGTAGTGCATTATATATATATCGAATTTACATTGATTAAAGATATGTTGGGTTTTATTATTTTTACATGGGGGTGAGCCGAACGCAGTCCGTAGCAAATTGCGACGAATTGTGAGGGGATCGACTCAGTTCGTCGGAAATTGCAACGAACTGTATCGATACCCCCCCCCCCTCCGCAACTGCTCTGTTATTTGCCTTTGTACTGTCACCTTCACCTGTCCCGTAGTCCCGTGGGCCGTGAGGGCACAATCTGGGAGCACAGTTGTACTCTCTCTTGACACCAAATTCCTGATTGCGTCCCTAATCCTTGCTACAAAGGTAGAATAGAATAAAACAGAATAGGACAGATTAGAATAACATAGAATAGGACAGATTAGAATAAAATAGAATAGGACAGATTAGACTAAAAAAAAGAGAATAAAATTGAGCCCCCAAAAATGATAAAATAGGGAATAAAACGTAGCATAGCATTTAAAGTAGCTTAATCAAGTAGCCACAAAAAGAATAGATCTGGGTTTAAAGTGTAGGAAAAACAAAACCAGTGCGAGAAATTTAAGGAGGCAATCTTGGTGACACTGGTTATGAGGGAGTGTGGCTTCGTCTTTGGGACAGTAGTTATGAGGGAGTGTGGCTTCGTCTTTGGGACAGTGGTTATGAGGGAGTGTGGCTTCGTCTTTGGGACAGTGGTTATGAGGGAGTGTGGCTTGGTCTTTGGGACAGTGGTTATGAGGGAGTGTGGCTTCGTCTTAGGGACAGTGGTTATTCATGAGGGGGAGTGTCGATTGATCTTTGGGACAGTGGTTATGAGGGAGTGTGGCTTGGTCTTTGGGACAGTGGTTATGAGGGAGTGTGACTCTGCCGACCCCTCAAATTTTCAAAGCATTTCCTTCAGCCCTTTCCTTCCCACCCTATATTCCGCAAGGGCCCTGACTCGGCTAATCGTCATGTGGATCACATGAGAGACGTCTCCAAAAATGGGGCTGAGTCGTGTCTTTTTAAAAATAGGGCTATCATCCGGAGACTGTTGAAACAGCAAACATCCCAACAGGGACACAAAGCACCAACTACCGTACTGAAACTCAAGCCCTGAAACAAGCTGCCACCATGGTCAGACACTCCACAGATGAAGGTCAGCAAGTGTTTTTTCCACCGATGCCCTGTCAGTCCTCCAAGCCCTGTCTGCAGACAAAAAGGCAGAACTCCAACAGGAACTACAGGTTCGTACGCAAAACAAACGTGTCACGCTGCAATGGATCCCTGCTCATTGTTGCATACCTGGCAACTAACAGGCTGATGAACTTGTAAAACAAGGGGGCAAAGAGAGAACAGTGCGAAGCAGCCTCATTGTCCATGGAAAGAAAACAATCATCAAATCAATGGCCAGACCTAGAGTAGAAAAAGACGACTACCACCATCTCAAATGAGAAGATCAAGTCATCATTCTAAGACTCAGCACTGGGCACTAAATCACCACATGTCCACTCAGCTGAAACTCTCTCTTTCTCCCCTGTGTACCTGTGGTAAAGAAATCCAGAAAAGCGAGCACATCCTTCAGAGGTGTACCCTATTCAGCGACCTGAGGAAGATAGTGTGGCCGACAGAGGTAACCCTGCAGACCAAGATTTACGGCCCAGTAGAGGAACTAGAAAAGTCGTGCAATTCTTTTTCCCAAACACATCTGAGGGTGTAAAGCGAACGGGAGAAGAAGATCTGGAGAAGAAGAAGATCTGGAGACAGTTTCCTCATCGAAACCTTGCACTGTAAGTACATAGACTCGTATAGCTACAGTTGAATGATATTGATATGCATGATAAGTTATTGTGCATAGCCCTAAGTCTGTGCGTAGGATAATTATAAACCATAATGTTTTCTCAATATTGCTACTTGGTGGTGGTTATTTCAGTAACGTCAATTGCTTTATAGTTCAGACATGGGTGGTAATGATCAAAATGATTTTTAATTGTATGTCATTCTGACTATCCACTATAGTAAGGTAAGCAGAAAATATCACTGTAGAACCAAAACTCGTACTTTTTGGTCCCTTCCCTATCGAATTTGATCCGTCTTAAGTCAGTATGGTCTTTTTATGTTCCAGTTTGTTCTTACCACATACTTAATTAAAGCGGACAAAACGTAAAACAATCCCAGGAAAGT
>CM060317.1:1636256-1651256 GCA_030674155.1 Stramonita haemastoma
ACTAATCCTGGCCCCCTCATGTGGACACAGAGAGCAAGTAGATAGTATGGTGCGTGCTGACACGATGGCAATTAAAAAAAAATGGTTTTATTCAATCTCATCTGAAGAACTTTTGGGGAGGGTGGAGTCAGCACTGATGTTAACTCCAGGGGAAAATATCCCCTCGACCGGGAATTGAATCCGGGTCGTCAAATTATGATTGTTTAATGAGTGAAAATGCAAAGTCTGCTGTCATTCTGCCTTTTTGCCGTTAGTCTTAAGACATCAGCTAGAACAACTCCAGGTTTTGAGATAGCCTTTGATATTGCAAAAGTATCAGTTTGTATAATGGTATACAAGTGTTTGGGGAGATGGGTTTTTTTTTTTAAGTCAAAGACGAAAACAGAAACAAAGCCGGTTCTTTGACTTCTATGAATATGTGTGAAATCACTATAGTTGATGATGATGGTGAACTGAATGGAAACCCGTGTCCTGTGGTGGATATTATCAGAAATGATGATGGTGGCAAATATGTGAATTGATCTTTTGGAAGATTGATGGCAGATTTTACACCAACACATAGGACAAGACGAAGGCTTGTAGTATATGATTTTAAGACGAATAGTGGCTACAGTGTGCCTGTGTGTTTGCTTTTGTTTTGCTGTAGATATTCCGATGGCTACCTTCTAGTGCATTTTGAGGGGGGAGTAGAGTTAAGTATAGTAGCAGAGTCTTATGGCTACCTTGTTCATTTGGAGGGGTGGGGGGTGGGGGTATAGAGAAGTATGGTAGCAGATTTTGAAGGCTACCTTATAGTTTATGTTGAAGGGAAAGGGAGGGGAGTAGAATTAAGTATGGTAGCAGATTCTGATGGCAATATTATATATATTTATTTATTCTTTTTTATATTGAGATAGTCGAATACGCACTCATGTGCTTTTTTTTTTTACATCCAGTCCCCGTGTGTATGTAGTATTACATGAAATAACTTATGCTAGTGGCAAATCTGTGTACTGATTTTCTGCAGGAAGATACATACAGATTTTACACCAACATTTCATATGTTACACATACTAAACACAGTTATTTAAAAGTTTAACACACTATGCTTGTAAAGATAGTAATTGATAGATTGAGAAGAAAAATGTAGCAGGAAATGGTATGTCTGGCCCAAGTTGTTGGGTGAGTGTGTGTGTGTGTGTGTGTGTGTGTGTGTGTGTGTGTGTGTGTGTGTGTGTGTGTGTGTGGACAGTGTGTGTGTGTGTGTGTGTGTGTGTGAGAGAGAGAGAGAGAGAGAGAGGAGAGAGAGAGGAGAGAGAGAGAGAGAGAGAGAGAGAGAGAGAGAGAGAGACTTTATTGTTGGTGGCAGATCTGTTTACTGATCTTCTACTAGAAGATACAAGCAAATTTTACACCAACACATCTTCATGTTATGATATTCAGTTTAACAGTGTGTAAAGCATGTCTGCATTTTGTGTGTGTGTGTGTGTTGTTGATTTTATTTATAAAACCATATAGTGAATTGAACGGAAAAATGCAAAAGTTTATATTATGTTTGGAGATGGGGTTTAATTTTTGGAATCTCATCAGCTGTGAAATGAATGATAAACTTGGTCCTGTGATTGCAATGGGAATTGTGTAAAAGTATTTTCATTGATGTTGGTGGCAGATCTGTGTATTGGTCTTCCGCTGGAAGATTGATGGCAGATTTTACACCAACACATGTGGGGAAAAGAAGATTGATGGAATATGATTTTAAGTTAAGTTATGGATAGCGTGTGCCTATGTTTTGTTTTCTTTTTTTTTAATATTCATTTAGATAATGAGATCAAATATGAGTAGAAGAAAAAACATGGCATGTTCACTACTGGTGTGGAAAGTATGTGGGGAGCAGTTTTCTTTTCTTTTGTTTTAGTTTTGTTTTTGTTTTACTTTATAAAAAAAATTACACTAAATCACATTACGTGTGAAATGAATGATAACCTTGGTCCTGTGATTGCAATGGAAACTGTGTAAAAGCATTTTCATGGATGTTGGTGGCAGATCTGTGTATTGGTCTCCTGCTGGAAGATTGATGGCAGATTTTACACCAACACATGAAATATGTATGTGGATGACTAAGTAATTCTATATGATATTAAATGTAGTAGTGGGAAAATATGGGAAAAAGAAGATTGATGGTATATAATGTTAAGTTAAGGTGTGAATAGAGTGTGCCTGTTTTCTTTTTTAAAGTGTTTTTGGGGGGTCTTTTTTCTTTTTGTTTTTTTAGATAATGAGATCAAATCTAAATCAAAGAAAAACATTGCACGTTCAATACTGGTGTGGAAAGAATGTGGGGAACAGTTTTTTTTCTTTTTTTCGTTTTTCTTTTTAAAAACTCACACTTAATCACATCACATGTGAAATGAATGATAAACTAGGTCATGTGATTGCAATGGGAATTGTGTAAAAGCATTTTCATGGATATTGGTGGCAGATCTGTGTATTGGTCTTCCACTGGAAGATTGATGGCAGATTTTACACCAACACATGAAATATGTAAGTGGATGACTAAGTAACTCTATATGATAGTAAGTATAGTAGTGGATAAAGTCTGCCTTTGTTTCTTTATTTTGGGCGGGGGGGGGGGGGGGGGGGGGAGGGGGGGGGGGGATAATGAAATAAAATAAAAATAGGCACGCAAAAAAACAAACTAGCATGTTTTATAATGGTGTGAAAAGTATTTGGGGGTGAAAGGCTTTTTTTGTTTGTTTGTTTGTTTGTTTTTTTAAGAAAATCAAATCTTGCAAAATGTGAAAAGAGAAATGTACTTGGTTTGATAATTGCCACCAATGTATTATATATTTTGTTATTCTTTTTTATATCAAGATAATGGATCAATTACTTGTATGTTGTTTTTTTTATATCCAGTCCCTGTGTATATGCAGTAATACCTGAAATAACTTATGCTGGTTTGCAAATCTGTGTACTAATTTTCTGCAGGAAGATACATACACATTCTACACCTACATGAATATGCTAAAAAAAATCTGAAAGATTTGCACACTATGATTTTAAGGATAGTAGGGGATAGATTGAGAAGAAAAAATGTAGCATTAAATGGTATGTGTGGCCCAAGTTGTTTTGGTGTGTGTGTGTGTGTGTGTGTGTGTGTGTGTGTGTGTGTGTGTGTGTGTGTGTGTGTGTGTGTGTGTGTGTGAGAGAGAGAGAGAGAGAGAGAGAGAGAGAGAGAGAGAGAGAGAGAGAGAGAGAGAGAGAGAGAGACGTGTGTGCGTGTGCGTGTGTGCGTGTGTGTGCGTGTGTGCGTGTGTGTGTGTGTGTGTGTGTGTGTGTGTGTGTGTGTGTGTGTGTGTGTGTGTGTGTGTGTGTGTCTTTAGTGTTGGTGGCAGATTTGTTTACTGATCTTCTGCTAGAAGACAGAAGCAGATTTTACACCAACACATCTTCAAATTATGATCTTCAGTGTAGCAGCGTGTAAAGCATGTCTGCATTAATTTGTGTGTGTGTGTGTGTGTGTGTGTGTGTGTGTGTGTGTGTGTGTGTGTGTGTGTGTGTGTGTGTGTGTGTGTTGTTGATTTTTTTTAATAAACCATATGAAATGTAAATTTAAAAGAAAAAAGTTAAATTTTATAAACTTTATTATGGTGTGGAAAGTGTGGGGAGAAGGGGTTTATTTTTTTAATCGCATCACATGTGAAATGAATAATAAACTTGGTAACGTGATTGCAATGGGAATGGTGTAAAATTATTTTAGTTTATGTTGGCGGCAGATCTCTGTATTGATCTTCCGTTGGAAGATTGATGGTAGATTTTACACCAACACCTGTGGGAAAAATAAGATTGATGATATATGATTTTAAGTTTAGTTGTACATAGACTTACCTGTGTTTTCTTTTTCTTTTTTGTTTTGTACTGTTTTGGGGTCGTTGTTGTTTTTAGATAATAAGACCAAAGGTAAGTTAACAAAAAACATGGCATGTTCACTACTGGTGTAGAAAGTATGTGGGGAGCAGTTTTCTTTTCTTTTGTTTTCCTTTAGTTTTTTATGTTTTTTCTAGTTTTAAAACCACACTAAATCACATCAAATGTGAATTGTATCATAAACTTGGTCCTATGATTTCAATGGGAATTGTGGAAAATGATTTCAGTTGATGTTGGTGGCAGATCTGGTTAATGATTTTCCGCTGGAAGATGGATGGCAAGTTTTACATCAACACATGAGGGAAAAAGAAAATTGATGGTATATGGTTTTAAGTTAAGTTGTGGATAGTGTGTGTCTGTGTTTTGGTTTTCTTTATTTATTTTCTCAAGATAATAAGAAAAAGTATAAGTTAAAGAAAACCATGACCTGTTCAATACTGGTGTGAAAAGTATGTGGGCAGCAGTTTTCTTTTCTTTTGTTTTAATTTTTGTTTTTTATGTAGTTTTTTTTTAATTCACACTAAATGACATGAAATGTGAAAAGAATGATAAACTTGGTCCTGTGATTGAAATGGGAATTGTGTAAAAGCATTTTCATTTCAGTGGATTAGTGTGCCCATGTTTTGCTCTTTCTCTTTTTCCTTTTTCTTTTTAATAGACCTTTTACATTTACAGCACTTTAAGTCAAGATAATGAGGTCAAATGTAAGTTAAAGAAAAACGTGGTTTGCTCAATACTGGTGTAAAAAGTATGTGGGGAGCAGTTTTCTTTTCTTTTGTTTTAGTTTTGTTTTTGTGTTTTTCTTTTTACAAAAGCACACTAAATCACATCACATGTGACATGAATAATAAACCAGGTCCTGTGATTGCAATGGGAATTGTGTAAAAGCATTTTTATTGATGTTGGTGGCAGATCTGTGTATTGATCTTCCGCTGGAAGATTGATGGCAGATTTTACACCAACACCTGTGGGAAAAGAAGATTGATGATATATGATTTTAAGTTAAGTTGTGGATGGCATGTGCCTGTGTTTTGATTTTCTTTTTTGTTTTTTCTTTTCTTAGTATTATTTTCTTTTAGATAAGGTGACCAAATTTAGATCAGAAGAAAAACATGGCATGTTCAATACTGGTGTGGAAAGTGTGTGGGGAGCAGTTTTCTTTTGTTTTAGTTTTTTTTTTTCCTTTTTTAAATCACACTAAATCACATCACCTATGAAAAGAATGATAAATTTGGTCATGTGATTGCAATGGGAATTGTGTAAAAGCATTTTCATGGATGTTGGTGGCAGATCTGTGTATTGATCTTCTGCTGGAAGATTGATGGCATTTTTTTCAGCAACACATAAAAATTAATAAGTATGTTGATGACTAATCAATTCTATGTGGTATTAAGTATAGTAGTGGATAAAATGTGCCTTGTTGGGTTTTTTTTTAAAGACAATGAAGTGAAAGGCAAATACCAAAAAAGTATGATTTATAATGGTGTGACAAGTGTGTGGGGTGAAGGTTTTTTTTCTTTAAAATGTAAGGAAAAATCATATCTTACATAGTGTGAAAGAAAAATAAATCTGGTTTTATAAGTGCCACCGATATTTTATACTTTTTTTTTAATCCAGATAATGGAATAAGCATTCATGTGCTTTTTTACATCCAGTCCCCATGTGTATACATTATTACCTGAAATAACTTATGCTGGTGGCAAATCTGTGTACTGATTTTCTGCAGGAAGATACATACAGATTTGTGTTACGCATGCTAAAAATATTATCTGAAAGATTAATACACTGTGATTTTAAGGATAGTAGTTGATAGACTGAGAAGAAAAAATATAGCAATAAATGGTATATCTGGCCCAAGTTGTTTGAGTGTGTGTGTGTGTGTGTGTGTGTGTGTGTGTGTGTGTGTGTGTGTGTGTGTGTGTGTGTGTGACGTGTGTGTGTGTATGAGATGAGTGTGTTGTGTGTGTGTGTGTGTGTGTGTGTGTGTGTGTGTGTGTGTGTGTGTGTGTGTGTGTGTAACTTAAGTGTTGTGGCAGATCTGTTTACTGATCTTCTACTAGAAGATAGAAGCAGATTATACACCAACACATCTTGATATTATGATCTTCAGTATAGCAGCGTGTAAAGCATGTCTGCATTTTGGGGGGACTTTTTTGTTTTGTTGAATTTTTTATAAACTATATCAAATGTAAACTGAAAAGAAAAATTGAAAAGTTTATGCTATGGTGTGGAAAGTGTGTGGGGAGAAGGGGTTTATTTTTTTCAAATCGCCTCAAATGTGAAACGAATGATAAACTTGGTCCTGTGATTACAGTGGAAATTGTATAAAAGCATTTTCATTGATGTTGGTGGCAGATCTGTGTATTGATCTTCCGCTGGAAGATTGATGGCAGATTTTACACCTACACATGTGGGGAAAAAGAAGATAGATGGTATATGATTGTAAGTTAAGTTGTTGATAGCGTGTGCCTGTGTTTTGCTTTTGTTTTTGTTTTGTCTTTGTTTGCTTGTTTGTTTTAGATAATGAGATCCAATGTAAGCTAAAGAAAAACATGGCATGTTCAATACAGGTGTGAAAAGTATGTGGGGAGCAGTTTTCTTTTCTTTTTGTTTTAGTTTTGTTTTTTCTTTTTTTCTTTTAAAAAGATCACACTAAATCACATCACATGTGAAATGAATGATAAACTTGGCCCTGTGATTGCAATGGAAGTTGTGTAAAAGCATTTTGATTGATGTTGGTGGCAGATCTGTGTATTGATCTTCTGCTGGAAGATTGATGGCAGATTTTACACCTACACATTAAATAATGTATGTGGATGACTAAGTAATTTGTTATGACATTAAGTATAGTAGTGGATAAAATGTGCCTTCTTTGTTTGTTGGGGTTTTTTAGATAATAGAATCAAATATAAATATGCAACAAAAACAATTAGATTGATTTATAATGGTGTGATAAGTGTGTAGGGAAAAGGGGTCTTTGTTAAAAAAAAATCAAAACTTGCTAAAAGTAAAAACCTGAAGATTGCTGGCAGATTCTACACCAATACTTGTGGGGAAAAGAAGATTGATGGTATGTGATTTGAAGTTAGTTGAGGATAGTGTGTGCCTGTATTTTGCCGTTTTTTTCTTTTGGTTTTTTTATTACTTTTTTTTTAGTTAATGAGATCAAATGTAAGTTAAAGAAAAACATGCCATATTCAATACTGGTGTAGAAAGTATGTGGGGAGCAGTTTTCTTTTCTTTTGTTTTAGCTTTTGTTTTTGTGTTTTTCTTTTAAAAGCTCGCACTAAATCACATCACATGTGAAATGAATAATAAACATGGTCATGTGATTGCAATGGGAATTGTGTAAAATGATTTTAGTCGATGTTGGTGGCAGATCTGTGTATTGATCTTCTGCTGTAAGATTGATGGCTGATTTTACACCATTACATGTGGGGGAAAAGAAGATTGATGGTATACGATTTTAAGTTGAGTTGTGGATAGCATGTGCCTGTGTTTTGCTTTTTTTGTTGTTGTTGTTGTAGATAATGAGATCAAATATAAGTTTTTTTTAAAAACTGGCATGTTCAATGGTGGTGTGAAAAGTATGTGGGTAGCAGTTATCTTTCCTTTTGTTTTAATCTTGTTTTTGTGTTTTTCTTTTTAACAAAAAATCACAGTAAATCACATCACATGCGAAATGAATGATAAACTTGGTCCTGTGATTGCAATGGGAATTGTGTAAAAGCATTTTCATTGATGTTGGTGGCAGACCTGTGTATTGATCTTCTGCCAGAAGATTGATTACACGGACACATAAAATATGTATGTGAATGACTAAGTAACTCTATATGATATTGCGTATAGTAGTAGATAAAGTGTGCCTTCTTTGTTTTTTTTGTGGTTTTTTTTTTTTGATAATGAAATAAGAATTTAAATGGGCAAAAAATAGTATGTTTTATAATGGTGTGACAAATGTGTGCGGGTGAAGGTTGTTTTTATTGTTTAAGTCAAATATTGCAGAATGTGAAAAGAGAAATGTACCTGGTTTTATAAGTTCCACCAATATTTTATATATCTATTTATTCTTTTTTACATACCCAGATGATGGAATAAGCACTCATGAGCTTTTTTTTTTACATCCAGTTCCCGTGTGTATGCAGTATTTTATTAAATAACTTATGCTGGTGGCAAATCTGTGTACTGATTTTCTGCAGGAAGATGCATACACTTTTTACACCAACATAAAAATGTTACACATACTGAAAACAAAATCTGAAAGATTAACACACTGTGATTTTAAGGATAGTACTGGATCGACTGAGAAGAAAAAGTGTAGCAGTAAATGGTATGTCTGGCCCAAGTTGTCTCGGTGTGTTTGTGTCTGTGTATGTGAGACTTGTGTGTGTGTGTGTGTGTGTGTGTGTGTGTGTGTGTGTGTGTGTGTGTGTGTGTGTGTGTGTGTGACGTGTGTGTGACGTGTGTGTGTGTGCACGCGCGCGTGCGTGTGTGTGTATGTGTGTGTATGTGTGTGTGTGTGTGTGTGTGTGTGTGTGTGTGTGTGTGTGTGTGTGTGTGTGTGTGTGTGACTTAAGTGTTGGTGGCAGATCTGTTTACTGTTCTTCTGATCTGCTAGAAGATAGAAGTAGATTTTACACCAACACATCTTCATATTATGATCTTCAGTGTAGCAGCATGTAAAGCGTGTCTGCATTTGTTTTTTTGTTATGAATTTTTAGAAATAAAATATATCGAATGTAAATTGAAAAAAAAAAGAAAAAGTTTATATTATGGTGTGGAAAGTGTGTGGGAAGAAGGGGTTTATTTTTTTCCGAATCGCCTCAAATGTAAAATGAATGATAAACTTGGTCCTGTGATTGCATTGGAAATTATATAGAAGCATTTTCATTGGTGATGGTGGCAGATCAGTGTATTGATCTTCCGCTGGAAGATTGATGGCAGATTTTAAACCAACACATGTGGGAAAAGAAGGTTGAGGGTATATGATTTTAAGTTAAGTTCTTGATAGAGTGTGCCTGTGTTTTGCTTTTTTTGTTTTTTTTGTTTTTTCCTTCTTTTTTTTAGATAATGAGATCAAATGTAAATTAAAAAAAAACGACATAGCACATTCAAATCAATACTGGTGTGAAAAGTATGTGCAGAGCAGTTTTCTTTTCTTTTGTTTCAGTTTTGGTTTTATGTTTTTCTTTTTAAAAAATCACAGTAAATCACATCAAACGTAAAAGGAATGATAAACTTGGTCCTGTGATTGCAATGGGAATTGTGCAAAAGCATTTTTATTGATGTTGGTGGCAGATCTGTGTATTGGTCTTCTGCTGGAAGATTGATGGCAGATTTTACACCAACACATGTGAGGAAAAAGAAAATTGGTGGTATATGATTTTAAGTGAAGTTGTGGATAGCAGGTTCCTGTATTTTTCTTTTTTATTATTAATAATTTTTAGATAATGAGAGCAAAGGTAAGTTAAAGAAAAACATGGCATGTTCAATATTGGTGTGGAAAGTATGTGGGGAGCAGTTTTCTTTTCTTTAGTTTTAGTTTTGTTTTTATTTTTTATTTTAAAAAATCACAGTAAATTACATCACATGTGAAATGAATGATAAACTTGGTCCTGTGATTGCAATGGGAACTGTGTAAAAGCATTCTCATTGAAGTTGGTGGCAGATCTGTATATTGATCTGCAGCTGGAAGATTGATGGCAGATTTAACACCAACACATGAAATATGTCTGTTGATCACTAAGTAATTCTACCTGATGTTAAGTATAGTAGTGGATAAAGTGTGCCTTGTTTGGCTTTCAGATAATGAAGTAAGATGGGAATAGGCAATGCGTGTGTGTGTGTGTGGTGTGTGTGTGTGTGTGTGTGTGTGTGTGTGTGTGTGTGTGTGTGTGTGTGTGTGTGTGTGTGAGGTGTGTGTGTGTGTGAGGTGTGTGTGTGTGTGTGTGTGTGTGTGTGGTGTGTGTGTGTGTGTGTGTGTGTGTGTGTGTGTGTGTGTGTGTGTGTGTACTTTAGTGCTGGTGGCAGATCTGTTTACTGATCTTCTGGTAGAAAATAAGAATAAGATTTTATACCAATACATCTTCATGTTATGATCTTCAGTGTAGCAGCGTGTAACCCATGCCTGCATTTTTTTCATTTTTGGTTTGTTGATTTTTTTTAACAAACCATGCCAAATGTGAATTGAAAAGAAAAATGTAAATGTTATTGTGTGGAAAGTGTATGGGGAGAAGGGGGTTATTTTTTCGAATGGCATCAATGTAAAACGACTGATAAACTTGGTCATGTGATTGCAATGGAAATTGTGTAAAATGATTTTAGTTGGAGTTGGTGGCAGATCTGTGTATTGATCTTACGCTGGAAGATTGATGGCAGATTTCACACCAACACATGTGGAGAAAAAAGAAGATTGAGGGTGAATGATTTTAAGTTAAGTTGTGGATAGCGTGTGCCTGTGTTTTGCTTAAAAAAAATATTATTCATTAATTTTTTTTAGATATTGAGATCAAATGTAAGTTAAAGAAAAACACTGCATGTTCAATACTGGTGTGGAAAGTATGTGGGGAGCAGTTTTCTTTTCTATTGTTTTAGTTCTGGTTTTATGTTTTACTTTATAAAAAAAGCACACTAAATCACATCACATGTGAAATGAATGATAAATTTGGTCATGTGATTGTAATAGGAATTGTGTGTAAAAGCATTTTTATTGATGTTGGTGGCAGATCTGTGTATTGATCTTCAGCTGGAAGATTGATGGCAGATTTTACACCAACACATGTGGGAAAAATAAGATTGAGGGATATGATATTAAGTTGTTGTGGACAGCGTGTGGCCTGTGTTTTTTTTTTCTTTTTTTGTCTTTAAACTATTTTTTTCTTTTGATAATAAGATTAAATGTAAGTTAAAGAAAACCATGGCATGTTCAACACTGGTGTGGAAAGTATGTGGAGAGCAGTTTTCTTTTCTTTTGTTTTATGTTTTTCTTTTTAAAAAGTCACATGAAATCGCATCAAATTAATGTGAAATGAATGATAAACGTGGTCATGTGATTGCAATGGAAGTTGTGTAAAATGATTTCAGTTGATGTTGGTGGCAGATCTGCGTATTGATCTTCCGCTGGAAGACTGATGGCAGATTTTACACCAACACATAAAATATGTATGTGGATGACTAAGTAACTCTATATGATATTACGTATAGTAGTGGATAAAGTGTGCCATCTTTATTTGTTTATTTATGGGTTTTTTTAAGTTAATGAAGTAAAATGTAAATAGGCAAAAACTTAGCATGATTTATAATGGTATGACAAGTGTGTGGGGTTAAGTTTTTTTTGTTTTTTTTTTAATCAAATGTTGCAAAATGTGAAAACAGAAATGTACCTGCTTTTTTATTTACCACCAATATTACCTGAAATAACTTATGCTGGTGGCAAGTCTGTGTACTGATTTTATGCAGGAAGATACATAGAGATTTTACACCAACATAACTTTGTTTCACATAGGAAACAAAATTATCTGAAAGATTAACACACTATGATTTTAAAGATAGTAGTGGATAGATTGAGAAGAAAAAATATAGCAGTAAATGGTATGTCTGGCCCAAGTTGCTTTGGTGTGTGTGTGTGTGTGTGTGTGTGTGTGTGTGTGTGTGTGTGTGTGTGTGTGTGTGTGTGTGCATGTATGTGTGTGTGCGTGCATGTGTGTGTATGTGTGTGTGTGTAAGATGTGTGTGTGTGTGTGTAAGATGTGTGTGTGTAAGATGTGTGTGTGTGTGTGTGTGTGTGTGTGTGACCTGTGTGTGTGTGTGTGACCCTTGTGTGTGTATGTGTGTATGTGTGTGTGTGTGTGTGTGTGTGTGTGTGTGTGTGTGTGTGTGTGTGTGTGTGTGTGTGTGTGACTTTAGTGTTGGTGGCAGATCTGGCTACTGATCTGCTAGAAGATTGAAGCAGGTTTTACATCAACACGTCTTCATGTTATGATCTTCAGTGCAGCAACATGTAAAGCAAACCTGAATTTTTTTGTTTTGTTGATTTTTTTGTAGAAACCATGTCAAATATAATTAGAAAAGAGAAATGTAAAAGCTTATATTTTCGTGTTGAAAGTGTTTGGGGAGATGGGGCTTATTTTTTTTAAATCACATTAAATGTTAATGGTAAACTTGGTCCTGTGATTGCAATAGAATATGTATCAAATGATTTTAGTTGATATTGGTGGCAGATCTGTGTATTGATCTTCGACTGGAAGATTGATGGCAGATTTTACACCAACAAATATGGGAAAAAGAAAATTGATGGTATATTATTTTAAGTTAAATTGTGGATAGCATGTGCCTGTGTTTTGCTTAAAAAATTTTTTTTTGAGATAATCAGATCAAATGTAAGCTAAAGGAAAACATGTCATGTTCAATTATAATGTGGAAAGTATGTGGGGAGCAGTTTTTTTCTCTTTTTTTTTTAGGTTTCTTTTTATCTTTTTCTTTTAAAAAATCACACTAAATTGAATCAAATACACATATTCAATGATAAACCTGGTCATGTGATTGCAATGGGAATTGTGTAAAAGCATTTCGATTGATGTTGGTGGCAGATCTGTGTATTGACCTTCTGCTGGAAGATTGATAGATTTTACACCAACACATGAAATGTGTATGTGGATGAATAAGTAACTCTATATGATATTAAATATAGTAGTAGATAAAATGTGCGTGGTCTGTTTGTTTGTGTATTTGTTTTAGATAATGAATAAAATGTAAATGAGGTAAACAATTAACATGTTATAATGATGCGACAAGTGTGTGTGGGTAAAGGTCTTTTTTTTCTAAGGAAAATCAAATTTTGCAAAATGTAAATAGAGAAATGTACCTGGTTTCATAATTGCCACCTATATTTTATACATTTATTTATTATTTTTCATATGCAGATAATGGAATAAGCACTCATGTGCTTTTTTTTTTTTTTTACATCCAGTCCCCATATGTATGTAGAATTAAATAACATAATATATGCTGGTGGCAAATCTGTGTACTGATTTTCTGCAGGATGATACATACAGATTTTACACCAACATAAATATGTTAGGCATACTAAAAATATGATCTAAAAGATCAACACACTGTGATTTGAAGGATAGACTAGTAATGGATGGATTGACAGGAAAAAAGTTAGCAGTGAATGGTATGTCTGGCTCAAGGTGTTGTGGTGTGTGTGTGTGTGTGTGTGTGTGTGTGTGTGTGTGTGTGTGTGTGTGTGTGTGTGTGTGTGTGTGTGTGTTTTATTTATTCTTTTATATCGAGGATAACAGAATAAGCAATCATGTGCTTTTTTCATCCAGTCCCCGTGTGTATGCAGTTTTTGTAAATATTGTCATCTGTTCCCACCGGCACACGATGGCCTACTCTTACGAAAAGCGGAACAGGATTTAACGTGTGCGCAAGATGTTCTGCGTGCGTTCGCACACGGGCCTCGGTTTAAAGTCTCATCCGAAGGACTTTTGGGGAGAGTGGAGTCGGCACTGATGTTAACTCCAGGAGAAAAATTTCCTCGACCGGACTCGAACCCGGGTCGTCAAATTGCCAGAGCAATGTTCTGACCACTAGGCTATCCGTCCCCCTCGTGTGAGAGAGAGAGAGAGAGAGAGAGAGAGAGAGAGAGAGAGAGAGAGAGAGAGAGAGAGAGAGAGAGAGAGAGAGAGAGACTTTAAGTGTTAGTGGCAGACCTGTTTACTGATCTTCTGCAGGAAGATAGAAGCAGATTTTACACCAACACATCTTCATATTGTGATCTTCAGTGTAGCAGCGTGTAAAGCATGTCTGCATTTTGGGGTGTTTTTTTGTTTTGTTTTGTTATTTTTGTTATAAACCATATTAAAATTTAATGTAAATTGAAAAGAAAAATGTAAAAGTTTATATTACGGTGCAGAAAGTGTGTTGGGAGAAAGGTTTTTTTTTTTTTTTTTTTTCAAATCACATCAAATGTAAAATGAATTATAATCTTGGTCTTATGATTGCAATGGAAATTGTGTAAAATGATTTTACTTGATGTTGGTGGCAGATCTGTGTATTGATCTTCCGCTGGAAGGTTGATTGCATATTTTACGCCAGCACATAAGGGAAAAATAAGATAAATGAAATATGATTTTAACTTAACTTGTTGATAGCATGTGCCTGTGTTTTACTTAAAAAATTAGATGTAATGTAAGTGAAGGGAAAACATGGCATGTTCAATACTGGTGTGGAAATTATGTGGTGATTAGTTTTCTTTTCTTTTAGTTTTGTTTTTATGAAATGTGAATTTAGTTGTAAACTTGGTCTTGTGATTGCAATAGAAATTGTGTAAAATGATTTTAGTTTATGTTGGTGGCAGATCTTTGTATTGATCTTCCAAAGAAAGATTGATGTAAGAATTTATACCAACACATGTGTGAAAAAGAAGATTGAGGGTGTAGAATTTTAAGTTAAGTTGTGGATAGCATGTGTCTGTGTTTTGATTTTCTTTTTTTTTCTTTTCCTTTTCTTTTAAAAGATAATGAGATCCAGTGTAAGTTTAGAAAACCATGGTGTGGAAAGTATGTGGGGAGCAGTTTTCTTTTCTTTTGTTTTAGTTTTGTTTTATGTTGTTTTTAAAAATCATACTAACTTCAATTTAACTAAATCACATCACATGTGACATAAATGGTAAACTTGGTCCTGCAATTGCAATGGGAATTCTGTAAAAGCGATTTCATAGATGTTGGTGGCAGATCTGTGTATTGATCTTCCGCCGGAAGATTGATGGCAGATTTTACATCAACACATGAAATATGTAAGTGGATGACACTATATGATATTAAGTATAGTAGTGTATAAAGTGTGCCTTGTTTGTTTGGGTTTTTCTTGTTTTTCTCTTTTTTTAGATAATGAAACAAAATGTAAATAAGCAAAAAATTAATATGTTTTATAATGGTATGACAAGTATGTGGGGGTGAAGGTTTTTTTATGTTGTTGTTTTTTAAAGAAAATCCAATCTTGCAAGATTTTAATGTGAAAAGAGAAATGTAACTAGTTTCATAATTGCCACAAATATTTTATATATTATATGTTAACTTATTCTTTTTTATA
>CM060317.1:1656256-1696256 GCA_030674155.1 Stramonita haemastoma
GTATCATCCAGTGTTGGATATCTTACAGGCAGCTGGTCATATTTGTCAAGAGAGAAGGAAGATTTTCAGACTGCTCACGATATTATCAGTTCATACATGATCAGAGACCTCTCGCTTAACTTGGGCTGTCTTTTTCCTTCCTTGGCTAGACCTTCGACGTTCACCATCTGGCATTGGGGAGATGTGTTTGTTTGCGAAAGGGAGCCGCATTCCGCTTACACGGGATCAGATGCACCCAGGTCAGCGTGTTGTCTTTTTCCAGTTCCTCGGCTACAGCTCCGAGGTTCAACATTCGACATTGTTGAGATTTTTGTATATGCGACCGTTTCCCCCCCCCCCCCCCCCGCCTAAGGTAGCCGCATTCCAACTTCGGGGATACAGTTAAGAACGGAACCTTCCACTTTTGCCGGGACACTCCAGAGGTGCCTCTCTGCTCTTTCTGATTTTCAACTGTCGTGGGTTCTTTTGACGTGCACAAGTCCGGAAGTACACAGGTCCGATTGGTTCAGAATCCTGTCCGAAAGATCTGATAATCATTTCGATTGTCTAGTCAAACTGGGAAGAAAAAGCAAGGTTGGGAATGGAACCCAGAACCTCAGGGATTACTTGTTAGGCAGGTGAAGATCTTAACCGCCCTGCCACTTTCATTCTTCCCAAGAACTGACACCATGAGACTTGGAGCGTCTGCATCAAGCATGGACACAAGGGATGACAGTGACACCACTACAAACATTCAAACAGGATTACCTTCATTTGACTTTTTACTGGTCCTTCATCTGTCATAATCATCCTCTCTGACAGAGGGACGTGACCTGACACGCATTCTCCTTTCCATCTTTAAACTATCGGCATTTGGACCTGGCCATCTTCAGCATGGTCGATTAAGGGTTGTCGATTTCTCCTCACCTCAGGACAGTGATTGTTTTCACCTTGTTATCCAACAGCCTTGGTCAGCCTGTCTCTGTCCTGTCCCCCTTTTTTATAATTATTATTATATCCTGAAGATTCCAGTTAACAGTCCAGTGCGTGTCGTGGAGTATCTTTTTTTGTTCTATCGGAAGGGTTTCGTTTTGCTTTTTCTTCGTGTTGTCTTCTGCGCTGCTGTTGTGGTTGTCTGCCCCTGTCTTTTCAGAAGTAGCAGTAATGCTGTTTTGTCCTTGAAATAATGTCCGCTTGTCTTTTCCTTCTTTAAGCGGCGTGTAGAGATAGATTGTATTAAGAGTGTGTGTGTTTTAAAGATGGGGTTTTGTTCAGTGTTGTTTGTTCATTTCTGTTTCATTTGAGTGTTATATCTAAATGTTTCAAATCAAGTTTCTTTTTTCGTGTTGTATTTTTCCTGTTCGTGGTATTTGTAATCCTACTGGGTTTTTTTGTTTAGGGGGTTTTTGGTTTTCAGTTTTTGCAGCAGCATCTTCTCTGACGTTCCTATCCCTGCTGTTCCCACGCCGCTCGTTTCAATCTCCCCACCACAGCCATACCCTGGGTTCTCTACGTCTCATTCTCAAGGTCAAAAGTCCACAAGGAGCTCATCAATATTAGGCCACCGTGGGGCCACCAGCCAGAGGGGCCCTGCACTTCTACTAGGTCACTTTAGTGGTGTTCAGTGGCCTGTTGTGAGCAAACATACTCAGGACACCATCTACAAAGTCCCCTAGTAACGACAGTATTAGCTCAATCACGGAGCCAGACTGAGTGAGTCACCCACCCGTGGTGGCGACCACCATAAAACAACGTCCCTTAAACGACCGTCCCCCCGTGAACCCCCAACCCCAAAGTCTTTGACATAAACTCACCGCAGTATGGGGAAACCGAACCTGAGGTCACCATGAGACCAGAGGAACGGAGGCTACTGAAGCTCGATGAAGCTCGACTGTGTGGTCCCAGTCTTCCCACTGAGCCCACAGCACACTCACTCTGGGTACGAGCCGGCCGGAGTCCGAAAAACCCCTATGACCCTTATGGGATTCAAACCCGAGACCTTCCAGTCCGAAATCCACGGCGCTAACCACGGCGCCATGGCGGCTGGTTAAATCCCGTTTCTTTGTAACACGATACACAACATGACCGCCCTCCACTCCCCCCCCCCCTCACACACACGCCTACGAATAAACGTAGGACACAAATGAACAGGAAAGAGAAGGGAAAATGTAAGGATAGATTTAAAACAAAGAGGGGAAAAAGGGACTTCCTTTTTAGCTATGAAACGTGATAAAGTGAGAAAAAGAGAAAGGAAATAAAGAAAACAAAAAAGAACCATGTAACATAGACACACGCGAAACAGAAAAAAAGAAAAGAAATATGCAATGAGATAAACAAAAAGGACATGAAATTAGTTTTGTGTATCATATCTAATTTTGCCGGAGGGGGGGGGGGGGGGGGGGGCAGTCTAGTGGTCAGAGCTTGGTGCTGGTGATCTGACGAAGCAGATTCGAACCGCTATCGAGGCACCCGTTCGAGGGGAATTTTCCCTGGAATAAACACCATTACTGACTCCCCCTAAAATCCTTCAGATGAGACTATAAACCGAGGTCCTGTGTACGAACACAGCAGAACATCTTGTGCACATGTTAAAACCTGTTCCGCCTTTACGACGAGTAGGTTATACTATGTCAGCTCTAATGGCTGACAGCATTTTACAAACTTGCATGCACCCTGGTGCTGTGTTTAGCCACCATTCCCCAAGCCGGAATGCATCACCTTAATTAACGGCAGGTATACGCTAAAATCTCACCACTGGCCAACCTCGAAGCTCTTGCCGAGGAAAGACAACAAAAATCAAACTAATTACAGACACTCTGTAATAAAATCAGATTACAGACAGTGGGCAATCTGAAGAAACCAAAAGAAGATACCGATAATTATCGTGAACAGTTTATTTTCTTTACTCCCAATCATATGCGTATTCATGGCCATCTCTCAATATTCTATGGTTTTATTTGTGTGCCTGCTTTTTTGTGTATGAGATGCTCTGTCTGCTTATCTTTCTGTCTTTGTGTGCGTATCTATCTGTCTGTCTGTACATGCACGCACACACATAGTTACGTGCGTGTATACACACACACACACACACGCGCACACACACACACACACACACACACATATATATATATATATATATATATATATATATATATATATATATATATATATATATATATATATATATATACATATATTTGTGTGTGCGTGCACGCACTAACGCATGTAAGCATGCACAGTCACACACACACACACACACACACACACACACACACACACACACACACACACACACACACACACACACACACACACACACACACACACACACACACACACACACACACACACACACACACACACACACACACACACACACACACACACACACACACTGTGCGCAACAACGCACGCACATACACATTACACGAAAACACCACAACTTACACACCATAGCAACGTAAATCTTTGCAGCTTAAAAACCCAGTATTTCCTGATATAAACCAGTGTAAAACTACACCGTACACTGCAATTACCGGTCCAATCAGTCCTGACTGACTGCAGCGACTTGCCCCCATTAGGCAGGTTTCCTGCTGATAACTCAATACAGCACAATCCCTGATGGACGCAGCTGATGTATCAGTGCCACCTCCAGGCAGCCAACAGAGCGCTACTGACGGCCTGTCCTGTCTTGTCTTGTCTTGTCTTGTCTTGTCTTGTACTATAGTGCAGTGCTGTGCATTGTCCTGTACTATAAAACTCTGCACTTTCCCAGGCATAGCGTAGTTTCTGTGCTTTTAGGTCTTTTGGATACCGTTCTAAATTTTATATGTACTTATTCATATTTCTAGTAATCAAGCATCATTTGCTTATTCATCTAGGATTTTTGGATGTCATTACAGATGTTAAACCTCTCTTTCTATGAACAGATTAATCTAGTCTCTAGATTTCCTGACTGTGAACTGAGGAAACATGCATTCGTTCCCAACTTATTCAACATGGAAGCTGTTGATATTCAACAGGTCACAGCTCTGTTCCTGCCTCACCTGAGGGTGGAAATGTAAGGAGGAGGTGGGCGGATAGGGTGATGACGGTACACTGGCTGTCAACACATTCGCTTGGCTGTAGAGTTTTGTTTTTTTGTTCTGAGAATCACCAATTGTGAATGTTTCCGTATGGAACCGTTTTTCCACATGATGAAGGTAGCTGGCCGGATTCTGACTTTGGAGATAGCTGAAAATGTGTCACATAGCACAAACAAACTTTGGAGATAGCTGAAAATGTGTCACATAGCACAAACAAACTTTGGAGATAGCTGAAAATGTGTCACATAGCACAAACAAACTTTGGAGATAGCTGAAAATGTGTCACATAGCACAAACAAACTTTGGAGATAGCTGAAAATGTGTCACATAGCACAAACAAACTTTGGAGATAGCTGAAGATTTGTCACATAGCACAAACTTTGGAGATAGCTGCAAATGTGTCACATAGCACAAACAAACTTTGGAGATAGCTGCAAATGTGTCACATAGCACAAACAAACTTTGGAGATAGCTGAAAATTTGTCACATAGCACAAACAAACTTTGGAGATAGCTGAAGATTTAGCATACAGCACAAACAAACTTTGGAGATAGCTGAAGATTTAGCATACAGCACAAACAAACTTTGGAGATAGCTGAAGATTTAGCATACAGCACAAACAAACTTTGGAGATAGCTGAAGATTTAGCATACAGCATAAACAAACTTTGGAGATAGCTGAAGATTTAGCATACAGCACAAACAAACTTTGGAGATAGCTGAAGATTTAGCATACAGCACAAACAAACTTTGGAGATAGCTGAAGATTTAGCATACAGCACAAACAAACTTTGGAGATAGCTGAAGATTTAGCATACAGCACAAACAAACTTTGGAGATAGCTGAAGATTTAGCATACAGCACAAACAAACTTTGGAGATAGCTGAAGATTTAGCATACAGCACAAACAAACTTCCCTATCTATGAATCATGACAAATCTGACACTTTCTACACAAAATACAGGTTTCTTTCCAATTCCCATCCATCTAAGTGAGGACTGATTTGGATAGCATGTTAAAACTGACAGGATTCCGGTGTCGACAGCTGACACAGGGGACAGGGGGGTGTGGGGGGGGGGGGGGGGGTCACGGTGTGATAGCGGCCCCAGGGCACACAGCAATCTGCTGTCAATTTGCCATACACGTCCAGTTTAATAATGCAGCGTTATTCTCTGAAGTGCTTTTCCACACCTCTTGCAGGTTTGCCGGTGCAATTATCTTGTGGATGCCTTGTAGGGACATGCTAGGTCGCTGTTCGTTTTTGTGGGGGTCTGTTCGTGTGTCATTTGAAACGTGTTGAGTTTGACAGTGTCGTGTCGTGTCGTGTCGTGTCCTGTCCTGTCCTATCGTGTTAAAATTCTCTATCCTGTGCTAAGCTGTGTAGTGTTGCAACACACGTCAGAGTTTGCTATCCTGTACTATACCTTACCACACTATGTTGTACTGTATTGTGATATATCGTTTTGTATTGTACTGTACAGTCGTGTACTCTATTGCATCATACTGCACTGAACTACCTGCACTGTGCGGTACTTACTCAACAGCATTGTATTATGCTATATTGTACTATTTTGTACTGCACGGTGATATACTGTATTGCAGTATGCTGTACCGTACTGTATTGTACTACCATCAGTTGATATGTTCTGTATAAGCTTTCTCTACTTCCTCAACTCTCTCATAATCATCTTTTTGTCACAGTACCTTTACTTCTAACATCAAGATCCAGTCAATATCTGCGTTTCAATTTTAGATTGTATGATCGAGAATTTTCTATTTAGTGTGATGGATGACAGAAATGTTGTACCAAGAAATGAATATAAATGTAACCTCTATCCAATGACGTAAACTGGGGATGAATTTCATGACTTGTTTAAATTTTCACATCCCGTTATTAAGCACAGCATGCGTGATTGTTTATAGAAATAATTTCTATATCATCCAGATACTGTAAAAAGGGTGTTTTTGATGATTACAAAACGTAACTCAAAACTAATCTAAACCAGCAAAATTTATCTCCGTTTTATTGAAATTATTCTTGTGATTTAATGTAATGTTAACAGAAATCCCTTTTTAAAATTGTTTTGATTCTAACGCTACTGTCCGCACGCTCCATTGTTATATTTTGACATTCTGATTTTGTTGCTGTCATTATTCTGTCGTTGGCTGACATGAGCCTGTGTACCTGCATTGCTTTCCGCGGTGTGCTTGTTTGTCTCCTAAGCTGACGACACCCCTGGGGCCACAGCCGGAATGGAAAAAAGAAAAGTGGTTCAAACTGCTCCATGATGCAGCCCACTGCTGTTCTCTGGTCCGCAAACATGCAGTTGCCGGGATAGGTCAGCAGCATAACGTTTGGAAAATGAAGTAAGGATGTCCCCTAACCCGTGTGATAGGTGAAGGTTAGGTGTCAGAGACCTCACTTTCTCCAGGGGCCTGCATTTAAAGGACAGCGCCCTTCTCCTCTCCCTCCATGCTTTATCTTCCCTGTCCCTGAAGAAGGCAGGTACCCATTTACAGCTGGGGGAACTGGGGGACTGTACTGAAGCCAAGGCGCGAGAACGGTCATGATCACCAGTCCAAGAGGTAATCACACTCAACGCTGCTTCACCCTAGCTTGGGGAGAGCAAGGGCGCTGATCAGTGAGCAATCCGCCCTGTAATTATGAGCATTATCTTGTGCCCCCCCCCAAAAAAAAAAAAGACGAAAAAAGTTGTGCTTGAATAAGCCTGATTACCCAGGGGTGTGTGTAATAGTTTCTGTTGTTTGTGGATCGATTCTCAGTTAATCGTACTGAATAAACACGACCGCAATCTTCAGAGACAGGTCAGGTATGATAGGAAAGGAGAAGAGAGGGAAGAATTAGAATGCTGGATCTTTTTCTTGTTCCTGTAATCAGAGAGAGAGAGAGACAGACAGACAGACAGACAGACAGACAGACAGACAGAGATGTGTGATGGCGGTGAGTGGTTATACAGGCTTTACATTGAATAACTTCGCTGAGACTCTAATGTGCATCGTCAAAGAAACAAGGACAGTTTGGTCCTGCTTTCTTTTTGTTCTTTTTGTTATTCTTGTTCTTTTTTATATCCATCGTGTTATTCTTGTTTTTCTGCAACACTGTTGTTGTTGTTGTTGTTGTTGTTGTTGTTGTTGTTGTTGTAGTTTTTGATGACGTTGTTGCTTCTTTGCTGATGTTACCCTTGTTGTTTTCACCGTGGTTCGATGTTGTTGTCGTTTGTTATCCCCTCTTTTTGTCGTTGCAGATGTTGTTGTTGTTGTTTTGTTGTTCTTGTTCTTCTTGTTCTTGTTTTTCTTGTTCCTCTGGCTCTTTTCGTTCTTGTTCTTGTTTCTCTTCCTTCTCTTGTTGTTGTTGTTGTTGTTGTTGTTGTTGTTCTTCTTCTTCTTCTTCTTCTTCTTCTTCTTCTCTCCTTCTTCTTCTTCTCCTTCTTTTTCTTCTTCTTCTTCTTCTTCTTCTTCTTCTTCTTCTTCTTCTTCTTCTTCTTCTTCTTCTTCTTCTTCTTCTTCTTCTTCTTCTTCTTCTTCTTCTTCTTTGCAGTTTTCTTTTCCAGTTGGTCTTATTCTGTGCAGTTCCTCTAAATGTGTTTTTAACAGGCCTGGACTGTGCAACCCCAAGGGAAGGACCGACCTTGAATGAGAAGCAAAGAGGTAGTAGAAGAAAAGTTTGAACACTTGTCGCAAGAAAAAGCAGAAGAAAACGGATAGAGCTGGCAGAAAACGGACAAAAGAATGACAGAAAGAAGTGGAGAAGAAGAAAGAAAAAAAGAAAGGAAAAAATAGAGAAGGAAGCATGAAAAAAAAGAAAGAAAGAAAAAAAGACAGAAAAACAGGCAGACAGACAGACAAACAGAAAGAAAGAAAGAAAAAAAGAAAGAAAGAAAAAAAAAAAACTAACAAAAATAAAAGCAAAAAAAAAAAAAAGGAGACAAAAAAAGCAGAAAACAAAAGAGAGAAAAGTTACAATTGAAGAAAAGAAAAAAAAATGGAGAAAAAAAAACAAGACAAAAAAGAAAAATGAGAACAGAAAAACAATATAAAAAACAGAGAGAAAAAATGTTCAGAGATCAAATAAAGAAAAAGTTAAACAAACAAAAAACAAAGCAAAACAAGAGCAACAACATCGTGGATAAAACAAAAGGAAAAAAGACTGCAGAACATAGGACCAGTTCTGACATTGACACTCCACAAGTTTTCCTTTCTCGCTGCCAAGCTTGTCAAGCGAGGGGCAGCGAGTGACACAAACCATACACACTACAACCACCCCCCCACCCCACCCCACCCCACCCCCGAAAAAAAACAAACATAAATCATCCTCATTCTCATCATCATCATCGTCGTCGTCATCGCCGTCGTCTTCGTCGTCGTCGTCGTCATCATCATCATCATCATCATCATCAGCAGCAGCAGCAGCAGCAGCAGCAGCAGCAGCAGCAGCAGCAGCAGCAATATCCTGACATCATAAGATTCACCAGACAGGTAGACACTGAACCAACTGCATTATCTAAGACCTGAAATGAAAGCTTTGATTAAAAGGTCAAGGTAAAGGTGTCCCATAACCTGTGTGGTCGTGGGGGAGCGAAGCGTCAGAGACCTCAGCTTCTCTGGGGTCAGCATATCTGGGGCGGCGCCCATCTCCTCTCCCTCGCTGCTTTACCCTCACTGACCCTGAAGAGGGCGGGTGCCCATTTACAGCTGAAACCAAGGCGCAAGAACGGTCACCCATCCACTTGGTAATCAAGCTCGATGCTGCTTAACCTTTGCTTGAAGAAAGCGAGTGCTCTGACCACTGAGCTATCCCGTCCCCGAAAGCTTTGATGTCATGTTAAACATGTTCCTGTCATTCGCACAACCACTCAGAACTGACACACTCTTTCATGAAAATATGGATGGGATGTGAACGTGCGCGAAAGATGTGCGTGCACATGTACTGTGACCCTAGCTGTGATAGAATCTCTGAACCATATTCCTCCTTTAAGATCCCTCCCCCGGCACGGCATTTTCCCGGTACACCAGTTTGATCATGACTGATTCCCAATGATTGCGTTCCGACTTTCTGACCCGCAAGATTTGCAGTAAATGATTAAACACTAGGTGGTATGCGGGGTATGGAGGTTCATTGTGTAGTAGCGTTGCTGTGTGCAGCAGGGAGACGGGCTGTTGGCACACTGTCTGTTCCTGAGTCTGTGCATTTTGCTTCAAATGTAGTTTCTGTAATCTGAAAATAAATGTTAGAGATTACCTGGGTTTTTTTATTTGCACGCGCAAAGACTAATAAATGGCGTTTTTAGATAAATCGCAAGAATTTTGCATTTTAAAATAGCGTAATGGAAAGGCGTGCTCTTACTTCTTGACTGATTGAGAGAGAGAGAGAGAGATGAAGAGAGAGAGAGAGACAGACACACAGAGAGAGATAGAGAGAGAGGGGGAGAGAGAAACACACACACATACACACACACACACACACACACACACACACACACACACACACACACACACACACACACACACACACACACACACGCATGCACGCAAACACACACACACACACAAATCAAAATGTCATCCACCATCAGACAGTCACTATGAATAAATGACAACCAGGAACCGCTAAGGCTGACAGTCCCTGGTGCCTGATGCCTGATGCCTGATCCCTGATCCCCAAACCCACTTCATCATTGATCGTCTGTGACGGTTGCCTCACCCTGCAATCTCTCCCTGAAATCTCCTGGGCTTTTTGACACCACACAGCTGAAGGGGCTGCCTCCATTATTTACTGCTTTGCTTCAGTCAGTCTGTGGTCACTGCTTCCTTCTCTTCTCTTCTTTTCTCTTTCCTTCTCTTCTCTTCTCTTCTCTTTCTTTCTCTCCTCTCCTCTCCTCTTTCTCTTTCCTTCTCTTTCCTTCTCTTCTCTTCTCTTTCCTTCTCTTCTCTTCTCTTTCCTTCTCTTCTCTTTCCTTCCCTTCTCTGTCGTTCTCTTCTCTTCTCCTCTTGTCTTGTCTTGTCTTGTCTTATCTCCTTTTCTCTTTCATTTTCTAGTATGTGTTCTATGTGAAACAAGTCTGTTTTACAATAGGCAGCAGATGAAAGATATGAAGTTGCACACACACACACACACACACACACACACACACACACACACACACACACACACACACACACACACACACACACACACACACACACACACACAAACACACACACAGAGGCATCTGGACTGGTCAAAGCTGTCCTACAGGGAACAGTACGAGGAGGGAGACGGAGAGGCAGACAGAGATAACTATGGGAAGACAGCATCAGAGAGTGAACTGGCTGTAATTGAAACGACATACTACGAAATCCTAAAAACCTCAAAGAGTGGTGGAAGCTGGTTACAAAATCTTCAAAGGTGCCGCAAGGGTCCTACAGACAGGTGAAGGCGAAAGTCAATGAAGAAGTCAGCAGCGACTCAACACCATAGCCTTTTTTTGTGCAGACCTCAAGTTTGGTGCTGCTGCCATAAGTAAAAACACCTTGCTTCAGAAAACCCCACTGTCGTCAAAAGAAAGGGATAGCAGAAAATTATTATGATAAAGCACATCATTATTCTGATGCTTGTTTTACTGAGTGTTGGAAACATTGTAGTGTGATGCTCGTTTTGCAGATTATTTGAAAGAATAAATACTGATGCTTTTATACTGATGCTTGGAAAGAATATATACTGGTGCCTGTATACAAATACTTGGAAGAATGCATACTGATGCTCGTTTTGCATATCATTGGAAAGATATAAACTGATGCTTGTTTTGCAAAATATTTGAAAAGATGTAAACGCATGCTTCTTTTGAAAATTATTGGAGAGAGTTTACACTGATCATTGTTTCGCGGATTATTGGAAAGATAGTTATACTGACGCTTGGTTATCACATTATTGGAAAGATGATGCTTTCCATGCTTGTTTATCATGGAAAGACAATAATACTAATGCTTGTTCTGCATATTACTGGAAGATAATTATATACTGATGCTTGTTCTGCATATCGTTGGAAAGATAATTATATACTGATGCTTGTTCTGCATATCGTTGGAAAGATAATTATATGCTGATGCTTGTTCTGCATATTATTGGAAAAATAATTATATACTGATGCTTGTTCTGCACATTACTGGAAAGATAACGTTAATCTGACGCTTGTTTCTTAATGTCTACTTGATGAGAGCAGTGCCAGCACGGCATGGTGAGGGAGAGAGGACAGGTGACCTTGGCTGTCCCTGCCAGACAATGTAGGAGGAAGCAGACTGAATACTGGACAGGAAAGGGAAAACACCACACGGAAAAGAGGAAGATTAACACTGATTAAATTGCAAACAGGTCCGCGCACACGCACACACACACACACGCGCGCGCGCACGCACACACTCACACACGCACATATACACACACGCTCGCACACACACATACACACACACGATCGCACACACACACACACACACACACACACACACACTAACACACACACTCACACACTCGCACACACTCTCGCACACACACACGCACACACACACACAATCACACACACACACTCTCGCACACACGCACGCACACACATACACACACACAATTTCAAATGTGCATGTGCATACGCAGGTGTGAGAGCACGCGAACGCACACACACATACACACAAACGCACGCACACACACACACACACACACACACTTGCAAATGTGCATGTACATATGCACGTGTGAGAGCATGCGCGTGCGTGCACACGCGCAAGCCACACACACACACACACACACACACACACAATCACAGGGGTAAGGGAAAGAGAGAGAGAGAGGAGAAGAGGAGAGAGAGAGAGGAGAGAGAGAGGAGAGAGAGTAGAGAGAGAGAGGAGAGAGAGAGAGAGAGAGAGAGAGAGAGAAGATGAGAGAGAGGAAGAGAGAATGAGAGTATGAATGCCAATGTTGATATAAATTTATATGAATCTCCTTTCTCTCTACTTGCTCTTTCTCTGGCCTGTGGATGTGTATTTCACAGCCGTAAAACTCTGAAGCAAAGCCCTTTATCCCTGTGTGTCCCCCACTTCAACTTTCTAACGAATGCAGTCATTGCTCTGTCTCTGTTTTTGCCGATATGAAGAGATTTGAAGGGTGGAAATGAGAGAGGTGATGTCCAAAATATGGCTCAGTCTACTAGGTAAAAGTAAAACCCATCCACTATTCACATGTATAGAACTGCAGGCATACATTCCGCCTGAACACACCACACACACACACACACACACACACACACACACACACACACACACACACACACACACACACACACACACACACACACACACGCACGCACGCACGCACGCACACACACACAAGTCTGGTTTTGAAAGTTTTGAAAGTTTGTGTGCGTGCGTGCGTGCGTGCGTGCGTGCGTGCGTGCGTGCGTGTGTGTGTGTGTGTGTGTGTGTGTGTGTGTGTGTGTGTGTGTGTGTGTGTGTGTGTGTGTGTGTGTGTGTAAATCCTTACTGTGTCCAGTGTGATGGATCTGCCATTGAAGAATTGTGTCATTTTTTTTGCTTGTTTGTCCAAGATACGCAACTCTGTGTGAGCGTTATATCCCCCTTTATTATCACAGGTTTCCATCAGGTTTAAAGTTCAGATGCTGTGCTGAAATCCTGAGAAACTGATTGTGAATTTGGCACGCACATACACACACACACACACACACACACACACACACACTCGCGCGCGCGCGCATGCACACACACAAACACGTTAAAAATATTGCTCAGTTTGCAAGGTAAAAACAAACAAACATCCACCATTCACAGCTGTAGACAAGCAGGTATGCATTTTGCCTGATTACAAACACACGTGCGCACGCGCGCACAAACACACACACACACACACACACACACATACATACCCACGCACTTGCGCGCGCACACACACACACACATACACATCTGTAATAGATCTATTCCATTTTCTATCACTCTCTTTGTAATCTGTCTTTTTCCTTACTTTTCTATCATCCCTTTTGCTTATTTCTACCTTCCGAGTCTGTTTGCTTGCCCTTTTTTTCAAACGAATTGAACAATTTTGTTTTTGTTTTTTTATGATTGGACATGTTGCCTCTATTGTTTTGTTCTGGCAGCGAGGTAGTGAAATTGTTTCATATACCACTGGGATGGGCACAGGATATCCATTCTGCAAAGTCGTTCGCCCATAAGGAAGTGTTCTTGTGTATTTGTTTTGTACATTGAAGCGTTTATCCTGCCTTTTTACGCCTTTTTGTAACATGGGAGCGATGAATTAAGCAGAATGGCTGGCATCCTCAGCACGGCCTGGTTTTGTTGTCTGAAGGAATAAAAGAGTGGAGATACTGTGTTGGGTTTTTCAGATGGACAGGGTTGGAGGTTTGCAGGGACTGGGTGATGGGGATGTGGAACTGGAGGTGAGAGTGACTGCAGTTGCTGATACTGAAGGAGGTAACACCGCACATATGGCATTTGTGGTCAGTGGAGCTATGAACAACATGAAATAAAATGAAATGCACATGCATAGTGCTCTCTGTTCTCTCTCTATCTCTCTCTCCTCTCTCTCTTTGTCTCTTCTCTGCTGTTTCTCTGTCTCTGTCTCTGTCTCTCTCTGTCTCTCTGTCTCTCTCGTCTCTCTCTCTGTCTCTCTGTCTCTCTCTCTCTGTCTCTGTCTCTCTGTCTCTCTGTCTCTCTCTGTCTCTCTCTTCTCTCTCTGTCTCTCTGTCTCTCTCTCTCTCTGTCTCTGTCTCTCTCTCTCTCTCTCTCTCTCTCTCTCTCTCTCTCTCTCTCTCTCTCTCTTCTCTCTCTCTCTCTCAAATCCCTGAAGAGCCACTGGGGCCCTGCACACCATTTTCAAGGCTCTTGGTCAAGTTGAACCTGGCAGACGTTAAGTATTTATTTATTTATTTATTTATTCTTTTATATCGAGGATAACAGAATAAGCAATCATGTGCTTTTTTTCATCCGGTCCCCGTTAAGTACGCAGTGCATGCTAAGTATGCCAGTGTTGCCCTAACCGACCCCCAACTCGCACAAACTGGGGGTCTTTAACCTGCATGTATGTATATGCATGAAGGAAATTAAGGCACTGGCAGGCCTGCATTTGAAGTTGAGCTGGGAGATCATAAAATTCCCCGCGCTTTATTCACCAGATGCCACTGCCCAAGTTTCAGCCCTCGCTTTCATCGCCCCCAGGATGGAAGTCAAAGGCCTGATGAATGAAGTCAAAGGCCTGATGAAGTCAAAGGCCTGATGAATGAAGTCAAAGGCCTGATGAATGAAGTCAAAGGCCTGATGAAGTCAAAGGCCTGATGAAGTCAAAGGCCTGACGAATGAAGTCAAAGGCCTGATGAATGAAGTGAAAGGCCTGATGAATGAAGTCAAAGGCCTGATGAATGAAGTCAAAGGCCTGATGAAGTCAAAGGCCTGATGAATGAAGTCAAAGGCCTGATGAATGAAGTCAAAGGCCTGATGAAGTCAAAGGCCTGATGAAGTCAAAGGCCTGATGAATGAAATCAAAGGCCTGATGAAGTCAAAGGCCTGATCTCTCAGCGATAGCGTTCATCATGTATAGCTCTTTGTGGTTCAAACTTTGGTCGGCGGCTCGGAGTTTACGTGGAATAGGCTGAGCCAGCCGGCTACAGAAGGCAACCGTCCAAAGGCAGCAAGCAAACACTTTTTGTTTGAAGTTTTTATCTTTTTATATCGAGGATAATAAAATAAACAACCATGTGCCTTTTTACATGTAGTCCCCGTACGCGTGCGGTTTTGTAAATTTTGTCATCCGTTTCCACCGACACACAATAGCCTACTCTTTGGAAAAGCGGAATGGGTGTTAACGTTTGCGTAAGATGCTATGTGTGCGTTCGCACACGGGGCCTCGGTTTATAGTCTCATCCGAAGGACTTATGGGGGGAGTGGGGTTCGGTAGTGATGTGATCTCTCTACCTGTGCATTTTGCATGTCCTGTAGGGATGCATTAGTTTCTTGTCCCTGTGGTGAAATATCGCGCATGCAGTGTATGTCTGACCTGCCGGCCTGTTTGTCCAAGCTGTCGTTTTTCTCTTCAGGTGGTGTGGGTGGTGGTGGTGGTGGTGGTGTTGATTGCAGGTGTCTGTACTCCATCTTGCTGAGAAGTCCTCTCTGTGCTTGAGAAATCCTGGGGGGGGGGGGGGGTTGCTGTTTTTTGTGGGGTTCTTTTTGTTGTTGCTGGTATTGATTTTGGAATTAATGTCTGTCTCATTCTGCGCGCGCGAGTGTGTGTTTGTGTTTGTGTTTGTGTGTGTGTGTGTGTGTGTGTGTGTGTGTGTGTGTGTGTGTGTGTGTGTGTGTGTGTGTGTGCATGTGTGTGTGTGTGTGTGCTGTGTTGTGTTGTGTTGTGCTGTGTTGTGTTGTGTTGTGTTGTGTTTTGTGTGTGTGTGTGTGTCCATGTGTGTGTTTGTTTGTGTGTGTGTTTTTCTCTGTGTGTGTTTATGTGTGTGTATGTGTATGTATGTGTCTGTGTCTATGTCTCTATTTGTAACAGAGGTAACAGGTAACGAAATGATATAGATGATTCAAACACAAAGCGATCTGACTAAATGAAATCAAATCAAGGAAACAGAAACACAACTGCAAAAATGACTTTGTGTATGTTAATCCTTATTTATATGACGTGACACGAACACATAAAAGCAGAAGAAGAAAACAGAACAAACTGGTTTTATCACAGACCTGATATGACCTTTAACAAAATCTTATTACTTTTTGTTGCTGTTTACTCTGCAGCTGTTTATGATGAAAACCGTAGACTATATACCAACATTTTAACCTTCGGCAGAAAAACAAACCCTGATGACATCACTGTTATGAAAACCTACACGAGTCAAAACAGACAGTGTGTTCAACAACCGCTCTAGATTCGCGTCTTCCAAGCATTGACGTCATAGATACGCAAAATGTGTGTGAATGTGCATGCAGGTAGTGTGTGCCATTGCTTACGTTGTTTTGAATGATGTTCGTGTCAGAGTCCCAACACCTGTTGCCTGCTTTAGAGTCACATCCAGTGTTGACATCACACATGACATAGTTCACAGGCCACCACCCCCGTCTTCCTCCCCTTCCCTCTGTACAGCCGACTGGAGAGAAACGTTTGACTTTCATCTTCAATTCAAATAAAACAACAACTTGATTATCTCAACAACGAGACATAGTGTGATGATGAAGTTGTAGGTTCCGGTCCCCACAAAGGCGTCTGCTGAATTAAAGGCTTTAAAGGCTGTTCCGCTTTTCGTAGGAGTAGGCCATTGTGTGCCGGTGGGAACAGATGACAATATTTACACAACTGCATACAAACCGGGACTGGATGAAAAAAAAGCTCATGAGTGCCTATCCCATTATCCTCGATGTAAAAGAATAAAATAAAATAAATAAACTGAAATAAATGAATAAGGCAGGGATTTTCTCAACCTTCCCGTTCAACTTTTACACAGAGGCACGCCAGTGTTTGAATTGACTTCTTGTGTACACGCATTCAGAAGGCTCTCTATGCATGTTAAAGATCCTATCATACACGTCGTTGGTCGATGCATTACAACAAAAAACCCACAGATATACCCAGCATGCACACTGTATCTGGAGAGGGATGGGTTCTGCCAGGTTCATCTGGCCCAGGAGTCACTGCCTGAAAGAAACATTGCGAGAGACAGACAGGTAGACAGACAGACAGACATAAAGTAAAAGAGAGAGAGAGGGAGGGAGAGAGACAGAGAGAAGAGAGAGACAGAGAGAGACAGACAAACAGACAGACCAAAACATTGACACTCACACACACACACACACACACACACACAGAATAGAGGTGGGGCCCACTTGTAGTTTAACCCCACCCCCACCCCCTCTAGCCCCCACTCTTAGGCTCCAGCCTGGAATGTGACTGCATTATTGTAATGTTGGCCGCTGTTGCTGGCCACACCACACGGTTAGTTAGTGTTTGTCTGTCCTTCTCTGGATCAAACCACGATGGTTTGCCTGCAGACCTCTCGGTCTCTCTGTCTCTCTCTGTGTCTGTGACTTTAAGAACATTTTCCAAACAGATAAGGTAGATAGCAATAATTGTGATGTTGAATTTGATTTGTCTGATGAAGCAGGCCATATTCTTAATAAAAACATATCAGAGGATGAAGTTATTCAGGCCATCAGAAAACTTAAAAATGGCAAAGCATGTGGCATTGATGATATATCTGCCGAAATGTTGAAAAGTGGGGGTAAAATAGTGCAAGCATTTCTAACAAAACTATTTAATCAAATTTTTGAAAGAGGGGTCTACCCCCATGATTGGTCAAAAGCTATCATCATTCCATTACATAAAAAGGGAGATTTTGAAAATGTAGACAATTATAGAGGGGTATCTCTTTTAAGCATAATTTCTAAATGTTATACAACAGTTTTGAATACACGGCTGTACACATGGTTAGAAAATAACAATATCATTTCAGAGTGCCAAGCGGGTTTTCGTAAAAAGTATTCTACAGTTGATCAAATATTTACTCTGTATGCTGTAATTCAAAATTGTATGAGTAGGAAAGGTAGAAAGCTTTATGTTGCCTTCGTAGACTTTAGGAAGGCTTTTGATTCAGTTCAACATGATAAACTTTTGCAATGTCTTAAAGATCAAGGTGTGCAAGGTAGATTTTTTGCTTCGCTTAGAGCTATGTATATGTCATTGTTGTCATGTGTCCGTGTAAATTCTGAATTGACAGACATGTTTGAAACACCAGTAGGAGTTAGACAGGGATGTGTTTTGAGCCCTACCTTATTTTCTGTTTTCATAAATCAATTAGCAAATAAAATGCATGATAAAGGTAAACATGGGGTTCGAATGATGCACGATGCTATGGAATTATTCATTTTACTCTTTGCAGATGATGTAGCACTGATGTCAGTTACTCCAAGTGGACTTCAAAACCAGTTAAATGTTTTAAAGAGTTGTTGTTGTAATATGAATATATGTGTCAATATTGATAAAACTAAGGTGATGGTATTTAGGAAGGGAGGGTTTCTAGGTAAAAGTGAAAAATGGTTCTTTGATGGTAACAGATTAGAAGTGGTAAAAAGTTACTGCTACCTAGGATTTAATTTTACAACAATGGTTAGTGCCAAAAGAGGCACATTGCACTTAGCTACTAAAGGGAAAAAGGCAGTTGTACAGGTTAAACGGGTTTTCCAAAAATGTAAGGAAATGACAGCGGGTACCTTCTTTAAAATCTTTGACACAAAGATCCAACCAATTTTGACTTACTCAGCCGAGGTATGGGGACTAAATAGATTAGAACATTTAGAAAAGGTACATATGGCTGCTTGTAAAAGGTTCCTTGGTGTTCCAGTTAGAACTCCAAATAAAATGATATATGGGGAACTGGGAAGATATCCATTGTATGTGAATACATATATAGCATGTGTAAGATTTTGGTTTAAACTATTGCAAATGAGTAGAGAAAGGTTACCATTTAAAGCCTATGAAATGCTTCTTGAACTTGACAACTCTGGTAAACACTGTTGGGTTTCAAAAGTTAGAGAGATATTGTGTGTCACTGGATTTAATATTGTTTGGTTGCAACAAGGGGTTGGGGATATAAAAGCATTTTTATGTATATTCAAACAAAGGCTTATTGACATGTTCATGCAAGAATGGGAGGGGGCTGTTAGGGATCGTGATAGGTACATAATGTATAGGACATTCAAAACTGATTTTGGCAAAGAAAGTTATATTTTAGATATGAATTCATATTGTTTTCGAGTTGCCTTAACACAATTAAGATTTAATGTACTTCCTCTAAACAATAATGTGCATCGTTACAGTGAAATTGCACAAAATAAAATGTGTCCATGTTGTAAAGAAAAAACTGAAAATGAATATCATTTCATATTTAAATGCATTGCCTATGAGGATTTGCGTGCTAAATTTCTTAAAGAATCAGCCAACCTTCCTTTCCATGCATTACTAAAGGCTTCAAATCCCACCCACAGGCACAATTTATCGAGGTTCGTGTTCCATGCGATAAACAGAAGGAAAAACTTCATTTTGGAAACATTTATTTAAACATTGTGTTGATATGATATATGAGAATGACCATGAGCAATTATTTCTGTTATGTGTGTGTGTGTGTGTGTGTGTGTGTGTGTGTGTGTGTGTGTATATGTGTGTGTGTGTGTGTGCGTGCGTGTGTGTGTGTGAGTATGCGTGCGTATGTGTGTGTGTGTGTGTGTGTGTGTGTGAGAGAGTGCGTGCGTGCATGAGTGTGTGCGTTCGTGCGTGAGTGCGTGCGTACGTACCTGTGCGTATGTGTTTGAGTATGTGGTCGCGCGCGTGTGTGTGTGTGTGTGTGTGTGTGTGTGTGTCTGTGTGTGTGTGCGTGCGTGCATGCGTGTTTGGGGGGGGGGGGGCGTGGGTGTATGTGTGTACATGCAAACATGTGTGCGCAAGTGTATTTGTGTTTCTGTGAGTGAAGGAGGGGAGGCGGGAGGAGTTGAGTGTGAGTGTGGGTGGGTGCGCAGACTCAGGCATGTGTGTGTGTGCGTGCGCACGTGTGCGCGCACGCGCGAATGTGTGTGTGTGTGTTGACGGCAGTTGAGGGAATGCTTTGTGTACAAACATCGGACGAAAATGTGCGTGTAGGACAAGGTATGAGTGAACATTGCTTCTGACGGGATGCCTTGTTGCAGGGTTTGACTACCATCTAGTTTTTTTGTTGTTTTCATGTCATGGATGTTATATGTTGTGATTAAGTACTGTGAAATATAAGATTTTTGAATACATCATGTGGCTACATTGAATTGGCCTAGGGCTGACATGGTTACATATAGTGGGCACACTTCTCTGGTGTGGTGATTGTTTTGAGAACACAATTGTGTATGAATATCGTAACTATTTTGACAATGACAGTCAGTGAGTAAAATGATGTCCATTTTTGTCATGATGTACGATGTGCCTGATGTTTGTGTTTTGTATGTTATAAAATGTCAGCCTTTGATTATTTGATTATTTGTTTATTTAGTCATGATTTCGGAAGATATACATTCAAGGGTGTAATGTGTCGAGTACACGCCAAGGTATGATGGCAAAGCACTACCAAATTTTACGAAAAAGTTATATGTCTTTTTTCATCTTTCCATTTTTGCCCCTGAAAGTGTATTGTGGTCTAAGGCCGATGTACATTAAACAGTTTCAGTGTTCAGTGTTCAGTGTTCTGTGTCTGTGTCTGTCTGTCTGTCTGTCTGTCTGTCTGTCTCTGTCTCTGTCTGTCTGTCTGTCTGTCTGTCTGTCTCTGTCTCTCTCTCTCTGTCTCTCTGTCTCTGTCTCTGTCTGTCTGTCTGTCTCTCTCTCTCTCTCTCTCTCCTCTCTCTCTCTCTCTCTCTCTCTCTCTCTCTCTCTCTCTCTCTCTCTCTCTCTCTCTCTCTCTCTCTCTCTTAATTCTTTCTTGTTCCACCATGCATCTCTCACTTACAGAGGGATGGGGATGGTTGTGGAGGAGGTGATGATGATCATGTTGATGGTGACGACGATGACGAGGACAATGATGTTAATGATAATGATGGTAGTGATCACAATCATGATCATGACCATGACCATGACTACGAAAATGATGATGATGATTGACAGAAAGAAAGAAAGAAAAAGAAAAGAAAGGAAGAAAGAAAGAAAGAAAGAAAGAAAGAAAGAAAGAAAGAAAGAAAAGCGGAAGAAATAATAAACCAAATAAGTAAGAAATAAAGAAAAAAATGAAAAAGAAAGGAAGAAAAAAGGACTAAAAGCAAAAATAGTCAAACGGTGGGGGGGGCGGGGGGGGGGGGGGGGGGGGGGTAGACAGACAGACAGACAGAGACAGAGAGATCAAATCAAATTAAATCAGCTTTCTTTTCGTTTCGAGGATAATGAATAAGCTATCATGTGCTTTTTTATATTCATTTCCCGCCCTTATCAGAGATAACATGAAGATAGAAAAAACACACAATCAAAATCTATAGAAAACAGCAACAACAGCAATAACACCCCCCCCCCCCCCCTCCCAAGAAACAACAACTATAACAAACAAAAAAGCAAGAGGGAGCGAAATAAAGACAGACCTCCACAAAGACAGACAGCCAGCCAGACACACAGATCCAATGACAGACCTCCACAAAGACAGCCAGACAGCCAGACACACAGATCCAATGACAGACCTACACAGACAGACAGCCAGCCAGACACACAGATCCAATGACAGACCTACACAGACAGACAGCCAGCCAGACACACAGATCCAATGAAGCAGAACGAAAGGAGAGGCAGGAAGAGATTATCCCCTACACAGAAAGACAACATGCCACAGTTGCCTCCACACCTAAATCGATGTTCCTTATTAATCCTCCACCCTCACCCCACCCCACTGTTTTTTTCAAGCCTGTGGTGCGCAAACACAAAGCTGTCTAGGCTGTCAATTAGGACTCTGCGTCAGACCAGCTTCCCAAAGCAGAAAAACAACAGACTATGACGGACGATGACTTTTAGAGAAGATGCCAGTTTGTCGATCCATTGTCCAATTGACGGGTCTAGCTATATATGGAAAGCTAAACCTTTGCTCAAGGACATCGTATGTACTGTATGATTTGACTAGTGTCAGTATTGACTTTTTGTTTGGGGTGCGGGGAGTCGGTTTTGCTGGGTCGGGGAGGGTTTTTTTGTAGAAGGCAGTCATTAATTTTGTTAGGTAAAAATGGTAGATCTGACTATCTTTGCCGTTTTTACTGTTTTGTGAATAATGTAAGCAGCGGCATTTGTAGAGAGGGGAAGAAGGGGAGAGGGGAGAGGCTGAGAAGTGTGTGTGTGTGTGTGTGTGTGTGTGTGTGTGTGTGTTGTGTGTTGTGTGTGTGTGTGTGTGTGTGTGTGTGTGTGTGTGTGTGAGTGTGTGTGTGTGTGTGTGTGTGTGAGTGTGTGTCTGTATGTGTGTATGTGTGTGTGTATGTGTGTGTATGTGTGTGTGTGTGTGTGTGTGTGTGTGTGTCTGTGTGTATGTGTGTCGAGCGCATTGTAGGAGTGCACATAATTTAGAATTATGCAAGATAAGCTACGTTTTTTCTAGGAGGTGTGATACTTACATTAATTTGAAGATGAAAGTATGGTGTGTAGGGGAGCTAGGAGGGGTGTCTGATTTCAGTGATGTCATTTGATTGACTGATTGTTCTTCTCCATGGGGACAGTTATTACAGTTCTTTCTGGTTACGTAACACCCCGTTGCTGCGAAATTGCCTCGGCATTGTCTCTTGTAATTGCATTTGTTCGACCTTGCTTTCATCACGTAGTCAGGGACTGGTGATATGATAATGCAGTTGTATGGGCTCTTATGTATGAGTGGGAGTTTCTAACATTTTGTATGCCCTGAAAGTTTTGATAACCTAGGATCTACAAAGTACCCAAGACTGCATGGTCAGATAGTTAACTAAATCACACATGCCAAAGCTTTGTTGATTGACTTCCAAACCACTGACGATGTTCCAGTCTACACAAATGGCGTCATCATTTTGCCCTGAAACAAAAATGCCACGCCATTTCAGGCACACAAACAAGATTCACGCAGTAAACAAGATTCAATCATCACCTGCCAAACTGGAATGTTGTGTCCCTCAGGGATCAGTTCTGGGCCCTTTTCTTTTTACCCTCTATACTGCTCCACTGTCACATATAATAGACCGTCATCATATCAATCATCACTTTTATGCAGATGACTTTCAGATTCAAAGCATTGATACACCTGAAAATCTGCCATCTCTCTTGACAAATATGACCAGCTGCCTTCAAGATATCCAACACTGGATGACGCAAAACAAGTTACAACTAAATGTAGACAAAACCGAAACCATGCTTGTAGGCACCAAACACAAACTCTCCTCCGTTCCAACAACTTCAATAGAATTTGGCAATACATCAGTTCCCCTATCCACTTCTGTGAAGTATCTAGGGGTCGTTGTCGACAACACTCTCTCCATGCAAAAATTAATCATCCAGACCTGTCAGTCATGCTACTATCAACTACGGCGTATTAGCGCAATTCGAAAGTATCTGTCCACTGATGCAACATCCAAATTTGTCACTTCTCTTATTTTTTCACGTCTGGACTATTGCAATTCTCTTTTGGCTATTCTACCAGCATCATCTATCCACTCCCTCCAAAGTATACAAAACTCTGCAGCTCGTCTGGTCCTCAGAAAGAAAAAATCTGAACACATTACCCCTCTCTTGCAATCTCTCCACTGGCTGCCCGTCAAAGTCAAAGTCAAAGTCAAATTTTTATTTACAGATGGTACATTGAGTAAGCAAAACAATTGCTTTTTTTCATCAAGCCATCTACAAAGAAAAGTATGTAAGAAAATGAAAAAGAAAAATATCGACAATAATGACAACGACAATAATAACAGCAATAAAGAGGACTAAAATGATAATCACTGAAAACTAGCCAACTACACACATCTTAAGCAAAATTTTAGCATATCAATATTTAAACATTTCAATATTTCAAAATGCATACATACTAATAAACACTTGTTATCGACCAATCGCCCACCCATGCCTGCTATTATTTGTTAGATACACATGTGAAACATACACATGCACACACATGCACAAACACACACACTCACACACACACACACGCACACACCCACACCCAAACCCAAACCCACCCACCCACCCACCACACCCACCCACACACACACACACACACACACACACACACACACACACACACACACACACACACACACACACACACTGCACAAACAGCATATACAAACATCATATATACATACAATTATACACATATGCGCGCGTAGGCGCACCGTTGCATTATTCTGCACGAAGTCATTTAATTATATTACAACAAACTTACATTGAAAATCATAACAACAACAAAATATCAGTGAATGGCACAAAAGTACACAGTGGTGATAAGGTAAAACTTACAAGTCTTTTTCACTACTGTTATTCATGAGATAGTTTTTTAAGTGTTTTTTAAATGGGGTTTTGCTTGTAGTACTTTTTAGATCTACTGGGAGATTATTCCATAAATGACTACCCGAATACAGAAAACTTGACTTGTAGAGGTCATTTCTGGGTCTTGGGAACGTTAATAAATGATTATGCCTGTGCGGATTTATTTTGAAGGATTTTTTAATCTTTGGAGGAGCATTTCCGTTTATAACATTATGCATGCACACAGCTTTGTTGAAAAAAAGTCTTTTATGAAAAGTCAGTATATTTAATTGCTTGTAATCAGAAACAGTCAATGAGCTTGACTTTAACAGAACCAGCTTAAGTGCTCTTTTATATAAACGGTGGATAAATTTCAAATTTGTTTCACTGCATTTGTCCCATAGTGTAGATGCATAGTCGATAATTGGCAAAACATGGCCACAAAAGAAGAGTTTACGGAATGGTTGTCGAGAAAGTTCTTTATCTTAGATAGCTGAAGTAACCTATTAGAGAGACGTTTTCCCAGAGACATCACGTGATCTGTCCATGTCAAGCTCTTGTCAATAGTGATACCTAGTATTTTATGAGAATCCACTTCTTCAATTAATCGTTTATCAATAAACAAGGGTTTAAAACTGGATTTCATTTTTTGTCTTTTCTGTCTAGCTGAAACATACATACATTTTGTTTTTTTTCGCATTTAAAGACATATGATTTAACTGTGTCCAAGAAATTAGTCTGTCAATGTTATCCTGTAGTTTGTTGCCTAACGTATTGGGATCAGAGTCACTACAGAACAGAGATGTATCGTCAGCAAACATTTCACAGTGACAATTTACAAAGCAGGGTAAGTCGTTTACATAAATGGAAAACAGTAGGGGTCCGAGCACTGATCCTTGTGGTATACCATGTTTAACGTCTACTAAATCTGATGTTTGGTCATTTACTACCACTAGCTGCTTCCTATCTGACAAAAAACTTGCTAAAAGATTAATAATTTCTGGTGTTAGCTTGTACAAGTATAATTTACGCAATAATAAAGAGTGGTTAATGACATCAAAAGCCTTCTCGAAATCAACAAAAAGAAGACCAGTAAATTTATTTTCCTTTATATTATGCAAGACATTGTCAGTGAGTTGGATAAGAGCTGTATGACAGGAATAGTTTTTTCTAAACCCAGACTGACTTTCACTCATAAGTTTGTTATTAGTAAAGTAAGAATATATGGATTTTTGTAAATGCTTTTCAACAGGCTTAGATAAACAGACAAAATGGAAATCGGTCTGTAATTTGACGGAGAAGAGGAATCACCTGACTTGTAAACAGGTATAACTTTAGCTTGCTTCAGTTTGTAAGGGAAGCAATTTTTTTCAATGCACAAATTGTATAGGTAGGTAAGTGAGTCGAAAATCAACGGGCTTGAAAGATTTAATATTTTCGCATCTAAGTCATCTAAATCACGAGTTCTTGACTTCTTTTTTAGAACTAAGCTTTCGAGTACATCAAGAATAGTCATTGGTGGTAGGTAGAAAGGAAAGTTAATTGGTTTTGACTCCATGTACTGTTTTAAATAATGAAGATCGTTATCTCTTGATCTGTCATGTAATATAACTTTATCTGCAACATTTGAAAAATGACAGTTTAATTCATCTGCTGATATGTCTTTAATGGCATGTTGACTTTTGGATACACGTTTGTTTGTTAATAAATTTATAGCTTTCCAGACTTGGCGAGAATCATTTGCTGACACCAACATCTTTTGAAGGTAGTTTCGCTTTGATCGGCGTTTAATTGAATTAACTTTATTTCTTTGGTGTTTATATTGCTCTTTTGTCCCATGAGTTTTTAAATAGTTTCTATAATGTATTTCAGATTCAATATCTTTTGTTATCCAAGGTGGTTTTATTACATCCTTAACTCTTTTCCTTATGAAGGGTGCATGTTTATTGTAAACTGAAATAAATGTATTAATCCAAAATTCAACAGCTTCATTGGGATCTCTTATTTGATATACATGGTTTAATGGTGAATTTAACAGGTCAGAAACAAAATCACTCTCATTAAAGTTTTTAAATCTTCTGTAATAAATTGTTTTATGTCCTACCTTAGGAATTTTTATTCGATTTTTGAACCAGGTAAAACAAACTGGATTATGATCGCTAATCCCACATGATGGAGCACAAACTTCGACTATATGTTGTTTCGTGTTAGTATATATATGATCTATCAATGTTGCAGTGTTGTTAGTTACTCGCGTTGGTTTGTCAATTAACTGTTCAAGTCCATGCAATGTGTAGTTATGGTACCATTTAGATTTTGGTTTTAATGAATCTATGTTAAAGTCTCCAAGAATAACGGTTTCATGGTTCAAAAGTATCACTTCATCCATAAGGGAATTAAATTTATCTATCCACACTGTAGATTCTGATGGATTTCGGTATACAAAGCCTATCAAGAGAGGTCTATTGCGCTGCAGTTTAATTTCTATCCAAATTGATTCAATATCATAAACATCGAAGTTGTGGAGTCTTTTACAATTTAGAGAAGATGCAAAATATGTAAGTAAACCAGTGGTTTTGGGTTTATCAGGATCTAGACGAAGGATTTGGTACCCTGGTATGCTAATGTCTGCATCGGTAAATTTTGAAGAAAGGCGAGACTCAGCACAGCAAAATAAATGAAAGGGATTATCATTATTATATAGAATGGTTGCAATATCGTCTATTTTATTAGTAGCATTGTTTATATTGAGATAGCCAACACGGAGACCATGCTTCATCGGCCAGGTGTCCAAAGTTAAAGACATGTCATATATTGAGTGAAAAATTAGTCTGGAACTCCTAATCTTTTAAATGTGAGGAATCCAAAAATGGGAATTACAAAATGGAAATTCAAAGGAGAAAGATATACAAATACAATTATCAGCATATGACAAAATAATATTAACAATTTTTCACACACATACACACACACCACGTAATAATGAAGAGAAAAAACCCAAGAATGGCTACTCACAAAAACAATTTCAAAAAAGACTCACACAGTTTTTTCAACATAGAATACTATAGAATTTTTTGAGCAAGCAAAAATGCACAATCTGAAGAAAAAAAAATAAAAAAAATCAATGAACCAAGAACATCAAACTGATGCACATCTAATAAACCCTTCACTTAATACTTAATACAATTTAGGACAGAAAAAAGTACTATTATAATAGTATATATATATATATTTTTTTTAATTTTCATTAAACGTAGTCCCCAGTCTGTGAAAACTTATGCTGCTGACATAGCTCATAAACACAAAGTCCTTCGGATGAGACCACAAACCGAGGGCCCGCGTGCGAAAGCACGCAGAACACCCCGCGCACACGCCAAATCCCGCTCCGCCCTTCGCAAGAGCAGGCCACGTGTGCCGGTGTGAACACACTACAAGATTGACAAAAGTGCATATACACAGGGACTGGATGTAAAATAGCACACGAGTGCCCACTCCACCATCCCCGACATAAATGAAGAAAGATAAGAAAAAAGAAAGATACCACAATTCAAGAAAACATGTTCAAAAACAAGCAAGTAATAAGTACTGATACATGTTTTACTTCCCCCCCCCCCCCCCCCCCCCCCCCCCCCCCCCCCAAATAATCAACAATTCCTTCTAATGGGCTTCAGAATATATAGTCAGTGGATGATCTTGATGAGGCACCATCTGTGGCGGCAAATTCATCATCCTCGGAGTCCACTGGCCTGGGGCACCAGAAGAAAGCCAGTTCCTTGCGTCAGGGATGCGGTCCTGTGGTGGATGGTGAAAACTTGATCCAGCGTAACTGGAAGGGAAGCTGGTTTGCCTCTGGTAAAGACCAAAACTGTTAAAAGCGTTAGGAGGATAGTGAAAGGGACCCAGAAACTGTGGATATGACCCCTCAGGAACCATGCGCCCAGAGTAAGTAAACTGAGGGGGGGACTGCTGGGGCAATGCAGGAATGGGGAAAGGTAAACTGTAGTGTACATTGGGCTGGGACTGCCTGGTTTGATATGGGACTGACACGTCCCTGGAAACATCATCCCGACCCTCTGTAGGTCTTTGGTCATATATGTAATCTTGTTTTAGATGATTACTATCATCCTGGATTCTATTGTTACGTGTGGGCAATGGGGGAAAGTCAGCTGTTGACACCATGTGAGGTGCCCGAAGCAGCTTTTTATGAGTTCTGTGTGTCCTTGGCCCAGCTCTAAGGTCAGGACGATAGTTCTTGTCTCTATCCCTTATGCTCATTGGTAAAATAGGACGGCTATGGTGGGTATACTGTTGATCTATGGAAAGGTTTTCATTTTCAGTCTGGTAAACAGAGTAAGGATGTAAGGATTGGGGAAGGAACTTTTTGAAATTTACAGCCAAGCGAGCTGTTCCCTTAAAGCTAGGGTGGACAGCATCCTTGTACAGGGCCTGTCGTGGAGCACCATTGTCAGTCACAAAGGTTTTTTGATTGTCAATCAAGTCTATCTGCATTTGAGTACAAGCAGTATAGAGATTTCTGTTGGAAGGTTTTATTGTATTATTTAACTGGTGCCTGCCACGAGCAGGGAGAATAGAACTGACAGCAATAGAGGCTGAAGGAAAACACTGTTTACAGGAAGTAATAAGATCATTCCAATCCTCAATTGAAATGGGTCCACCTGGACAGTCATTAACTCCAACATGCACAATGACAGTCTTTACTTGTTTATGTTTAGTTAAGGTACGTAACCAGTTTGTAGTATTTGAAAGAGTCAAACCAGGTATGCATATTTTGAATATCAGATCACTAGAGGTTTCTAGTCTTTTAGGGTCTATGTTTCTGATAACAGAGTCACCAATCAGTACAGATGAACAGTCAGAAGGAATGGTCAGTTTATTCAGTGTCTGGTCATGTTTTTGTTTTGGGTCGGTCAGTTGTCGTGTACTTTCTTGATCTGAAGTAATTACTTTAGATTTGGCGTTAGGAGTTAGGGCATTTGTATTGCATCTCAAAGAGATTTGTTCCTCACTGAGATTAGAGAGAACCTGGAAACGGTTTTCAGTAGACACGTCTAATTTTTCAGTGGTCTCCTCATCGATCTGAGGTAAGGACTTAGAAGTCCCTTTTGCACAGTCTTCATCATCTCCGACCTCTGAGGTAAGGGAATGGTCTGAAACCTCACCTTGAGCTTTGGGATGTGGATGAGACTGTAACAAAAGAGAGTCATTTGTATCATACACCCTTTGATCTTTCACAGCAGGAGTCACTAGCACTACACAGTCTGTGCTAATGTCACATTGGATTGCCACATTTTTCTTGGGGCATGGTTTCTGCTTTATTTGTTTTAATTCAGAAAAGACTGTACCCAATGCAGATTTCAATGACTGATTTTCCTTGATCAGATTATTCAGTTTTCTATCTGTATCAAAGATAACAGACTTAACGTCATCGAAAAGAGTATGTATACTTTCTAACTTGTGGTCTACATGGACTTTCAGTTCATTCTTGATCGAAACTTTAAAATCTTCTAGCCGAGACAAGAGGTCAGCTTCATGTTCTAAGTGACTGCTATACATTAAGTTAAGGTTAGTTTCGATATTGAGTAGTTTTTCAGTTAATGTTTTTTGCATATGTTCGGAAGGTCCCAGTGTGCGCCTACGATGGCGTTTTGCCAGCTTCACTGCTTTAGGGGTTGGTTTTATTCTTTGCTTTGTAGCTGTTTCAATGGTGACAATAGGAGTTGGACTTTCATTCCAGTTTGGAGTACACATTTGTGCTCCTACATCGCAGAAATGGTCTTTCTCACTTGTTTGATCTGTATTGCTGTTACTGGACTGGATACTGGAGATTCATTGGAAAAGTCGCTCCGGTGGTCCGACATGCTTTCCTCATCCTGCAACTGATCAAGAGCAAGAGGAAAGGAAGGGGCTTGTGGAGAAGAAACGTTTTCATCACACACAGGAGCACTTAACATAATGTTGTCACCATCTCCTGTCAGAAAAGTTAGCGGAATTGAAATCAGAGCCTCCTTGAAAGCATTCACATCATCGTTTACACAATAGTCAGTTACTACATGTTTCAGTACTTCACATTCTTCTTTATCCCATTTTTCACAGTCTATTCCCTGACACAGTAATGTCCCCGTATTTTGACGCGTAAAATACAGCGATAAGGTAATGTGCTTGGAATCATCTTGGAAAACACGTATCACTGATTTCGCCAGGTAGGAAGGGGTGGGTTGTTTGATCCACATGGGAAGGGATATGGGATTATCACAGTGATCATAGTCATGCTTTTCCACTATCACCAAATCGTTGGCAACTGATGCATAACGATAAAAAAGACCATTTCTCCAGGAAATTATTTCTTTATCAGAGCATGTAAAAGTTTTTTGAAAGCAGTCTAATGTAGGCTGCAGTTTCTTGTTCTTCACAGTGGAAGAGTTATCCATTACAACCTAAATTAATATGGTGAAATGCATAAACCATTTTTTTTGTGTGCTAATGTTGTCAGTCAAGCAAGTCAACCCAGACAGGGGACCAGGGGAGGGAACTAGCAGGTATCCATCTTATACAGTTCAAAACACAAACGAAACCTGTCAATCAGCACACCAAGTTTACGGTTAACGCTGCTACACACTGCACGTGCAGACTACACAGTTTACTTCACAACTCCCTGCGAAATTGATGAACAAACTTCAGGATTAAACTTCTTCATAATTTCATATAAAATATTATAAATGTTAATAATGAACAGTACCTGGATTCCAGAAGTAATACACTGATACCTTTGTGTTCACATGATAGTTAGGAAAATGGTTGCAAAATTTTGCAAGGATTAGTAACCTGTAGCTTATCAAATTTTGTATAAACAAGCAGCACAAATTCAACACGTCTTGCCAGTCAACTGTCAACACCCAGTTGTACCACAGAGTAAACCACAAGATCAATACCCTCTGTTACAAATGTCTCCACAAAACACACCCTCCTACCGCTGTGAATGTCTTCACTTGTACACACCTTCTCGCTCCCTCAGCTCGGCCGCAGATACTTTGTCCTTAAGAACACCCAGATTCAACCTATCTACCGTTGGCCGCTGCTCTTTCTTTGTTTCTGGTCCATCGATCTGGAACGACCTTCCTCTCTCCCTCCGGCAAAAGCCTATTTATGACACTTTTATATCCAACCTCAAGACGCACTTATTTCAAACCTAAGCTAGATTTTCTCCTTCTGTTTCTATTTATCTGTCCCTGCCTTCAACATCTGCCTGCCAAAGTGTATAACCTTTATAAGTGTGTGTGAGCGCGCGCGCGCGCGTATGTGTGTGTGTGCGTGCGTGTGTGTGTACTTTCGAATTTGCTAAAACTATAAATTGTTGTTGATTGCTTGTGTGTGGTATGGGCCGAATGCAAGCGCTTTGATTTGTTTTTACAAGATACAGCGCTATATACATTCCATGCATTATCATTATTGTTACAAACCGTGCTGATACAGAGGGAAATGAGAGAGCGCACTGCAGACCTTTCCTGCAATCCTAGCCTGGAGTGCTATGAGACCAGGCGCACTACCTTCCCCTCAGTCATCAAAACTAACGGTTAGATTGAGTTTGCTGAGTCATGGAACAGAGAAAGCCCATATGCACCAGACAAAAAAGAGAAGGCTGTATAGCACTTAGTAAGAGAGTCTTTAAGCCATTAATTTGCCGCTGTGAAGGTCAAATCAAGAAGTACAGTACTTAGTGTTTGTTGGACAAAAACGACAAGTCTGAGAAAGACACTAATTGGAGGTAAATGTCTCAAGGTAGGGCCTCTAGGAGTGAAAACAGTGTGGGTGGGGGGTGGGCGATGTGAGGGGAGGTCCTAAACAACTTCTGCAATCAAAATCTCCTTGGAGGGAGTCTTTTGCTTGTTTGGGTTTTTTGTTTAGTGTCTTTGTTTTCACACACACACACACACACACACACACACACACACACAACACACACACACACACACACACACCACACACACACACACACACACACACACAGAGATCCACATGAAGCACACTATAAGCTGGTGAATCAGCCCACAGTTGGCTGCTGAAGCAAGACAGATTATCCAGCAACAGCCAGCTGTGTGGACTCCATGGGCAAAGGTCTATCGATTTTCCCACAGCAGAAAAAAACAACAAATGCCTGTGTGGGAATATTGCTTTCCCAGCCCCCGTGTGAAACTGAATAGTCATATGACGTCTGAATTCTTCTGCTTTCATTTTTTCAAAGGTGAGGGTCAAGGTATATGTGTGAGGGTAAGGTAGGTGTGTGTGTGCGTGTGCGTGCGTGTGTGTGTGTGTGTGTGTGTGTGTGTGGTGTGTGTGTGTGTGTGTTGTGTGTGTGTGTGTGTGTGTGTGTGTTTTCTGTGTCTGTGTTTGTGTGTGTCAAAGTCAAAGTCAAAGTCAAATTTTTATTTCGAGATGGTACATTGAATAAGCATTAATTTGCTTTTTTCATCAAGCCATCTATCTGAGGAATAAAACAAAAAAGGAAAAAAAAAAGTCTCACCAACATTATCTAACTAACATGATTTCAACAGCCTTAAAAATATAAGATACCTATAGATAAAAACAGGCAAAAAAAAACCACCCCAAAAGTCACACACACACGCGCGCACTCGCCCACACCAGCACGTATGCACATACGTGCATGCACACATTTAAAGTTTAAAAAATCATAAGTGTCAAACAAAGAAACTATATCAGTTACAATATCACCAATACCATTATTTAAGACTTAAAAAATCCATGAAATGTCAATCAAACAAACTACATCAGGTTACAATATCTCCATACTTCACTTCATGCTTTATATATAAAAAACAGAACATATCAAAAGTCAACAAGACAAAAAAGAGAAAAGCAACAAACCCAACAATGAGACAATAGGATAATGTCCTTCAGCACTGAGAGAAAACAAAACCACAACACTAACCAAAACAAAAAAAACAAAAGAAAAAGGGAGGGACGGGGAGAGTGTATCAGGGAGGAAGGTGAAAAATACAAACAGCAAACAGAATCATTATAAAGGAAAATAATTATACTAACAGATAAAAACTTACAATATCAAAAACCAAAACCAAAAACAACAAAAAACAATAAAAATGCATTAATCACTAGCCCAAACAATATAAAGTTGATAGTGTTATTAAGCGTATTAATAGAAACAATAAAATATTTTTTAAACTGTTCATGGTGAAAGCCATTGAACTGGGTAGGAAAAGATGTACATCACCAATCTAGCCATCAGATCAGTCATTTGGTTTTCTCCTTTTCCATTGCATTTAAATGTGGAAATTGTACACGCGTTTACATGCATCACTTAAATACCCTTTCATAAACATAAAAAATGATTATACGGTAATTGAGTTAGTTTGATTTAGGGGTATTGTAAATTATTTCACCACCATACACTTTCTAGAGATTTTAACATCACTAAATCTTTGGAACGGCCATTTCTGATTTTGTCCGTTTTCTTTTGTATGGGAGAATCCGTACCAACTGTCTTTTTATGTATCCAGCGACAGGATTGAGAGCCTGGGTTACATAAAAGGTGTGTGTGTGTGTGTGTGTGTGTGTGTGTGTGTGTGTGTGTGTGTGTGTGTGTGTGTGTGTGTGTGTGGTGAGAGAGAGAGAGAGAGAGAGAGAGAGAGAGAGAGAGAGAGAGAGAGAGAGACAGAGAGACAGAGAGACAGAGAGACAGACAGACAGAGACAGACAGACAGACAGATACAGAGACAGAGAGACAGAAAGACAGAGACAGACAGATACAGACAGTCATACAAAGACAGAGACAGATACAGACAGACAGGCGGGCGGGCAGGCAGACAGCCAGACAGACAGACAGAGACAGAGAAAAAGATGAGAAAGACATTGGGTAGACAGAGGGAGAGAAGAATGGGAGAAAGTTTGTTGACTATTGGTTCACACACACACACACACACACACACACACACACACACACACACACACACACACACACACACACACACACACACACACACATACACACACACACACACACACAGATATATATATATATATATATATATATATATATATATATATATATATAATATAGATATAGACATAGACATAGACATAGACATAGATACATATCTGCACGTAACAAACAGTACTTTCTAACACATGAACACAGAGATGTTTGCAAGCAATACAGCTATCGCAACACAGCTATGTAGACTTCACGTTAAATGACCTATCGATTTTGTTCCTTACAAGAAAAGAGTTATCTGGGAATAATCCTTTCTCCGCTTTCAGGCGGAAAATGAACAGTTTGTATTGTGTATAGCTTTCTCCACAATGGACGCTCTCACGCGCATGCAAACATACACACACACATACACACATGCACACGCACATACACACACAAGCACGCACGCTTACGCGTGCACACACAGACACAAATACATACACACAACCGCACGCACGCACGCACACATACACACATAGACACAAATTCATGCACATACGCATGCACACACATGTACTTGCAAACATGCACACACTCACACACATAAACACATATACACACTCATACACACATACACACAGAAACGCACGCACACGAGCACATACACACAGAAACGCACGCACACGAGCACACACACACACACACATACATACAACACACACACACACACACACACACACACACACACACACACACACACACACACACACACACACACACACACACATACACAAATTTATGCACATACGCATGTACACACATGTACATACAAACATACAAACACTCACATAAAACATACTCTCACATACACACACATACACATACACACACACACACGCGCGCGCGCGCGCGCGCGCGCGCACCTACACAAACGTTTTTTGTAAGTGTATTTTTTATGAAGAAACTTTAAAATGAAGCTTTTGGGGTTCACAAAAATCTTGGCTTTCTGCTAACTTTTTTATTTAACCTTTCCCGTTAGTCAGAATTAAAATATCATCGAAACTTACTTCTCAACAGAAAAGTTCCCACTGTTTTGTAAACTAGCCTCTCTCTGTCTCTGTCTCTCTCTGTTTCTGTCTCTGTCTCTGTCTGTCTGTCAGATCACGTCTTTAGTATTTCTAAAAAAATATCTAAGAAGCTGTTCCAACTCAACAGAATTAAACACTTTTTAGATCAACACACTCGAAAATTATTCTTCTACGCTTACATTAAACCAGATATTGACTATGCATCTACATGCTGGGATTTAGCAAGTAAAAACTGTTTACGAAAACTAGAGAGAGTATACAAACGTTCTCTCAAGTTAATTCTCCTAAGAACTACTTCCTTGGATACTAACAGCTACAAAGAGCTGAACATTCTTCCTTTTAATTTACATTGTCTCTTTAACAAAGGGGTATTCATGTATAAGATTATGAATAAACTTGCTCCACATTATCTTTGTCAGAGGTTTCCTGTTAAAACTATTCGTAACAAAAGTAGCATTGATATCCCTCGTCCAAGAACCGATGTTTTTATGTCATCACTTGTTTATTCCGGTAGCAAACTATGGAACGAAATCCCAGTCTTTATCAAAGAGAAAAGTAGCATATCATCCTTCAAAAAAACGTACCACATACATTTGTTCAGTTTCTTGTAAATAACATTTTGTGAATGAGCTTGTTGAGATTGTGTGTGTGTGTGTGTGTGTGTGTGTGTGTGTGTGTGTGTGTGTGTGTGTGTGTGTGTGTGTGTGTGTGTGTGTGTGTGTGTGTGTGTGTTGTGTTTGTGTGCGTGTTTGTGTGTGCGCGCGCGCGTTTGCTTTGATTTCTGATATTATTGATGTTACATGAGGGCTTTTTTTTATGTTCACTGTCTATTCAGTGAAATATGAGAAAAATGTATTTTGTCTTGTTTGGATGGATTGGTGAATTTAGATATTAAGTCCATTGTCGGTTTTTTATGGCCAGTTATATTAATGTGTGTGTGTGTGTGTGTGCGTGCGTGCGCGCGCGCGCGCGCGCGCGTGTGTGTGTGTGTGTGTGTGTGTGTGTGTGTGTGTGTGTGTGTGTGTGTGTGTGTGTGTGTGCTGTTGAGTGTTAAGAATTGCTTGGACAACTCTAGTTGTTACTGTATACAATGAGTGTGTGATTGATTTTGTTTGTATTTCATTGACTTATTTGTTAACTTAATGAATCAGCTACGTATGTTTGGCTTGTTGTTTTTTTCTCTTGTTGTTTTTCTTTGGGGGGGGAGGGGGAGGTTCTGAGGGCCTGGTGTAAAGAAGCCTCTGGCTTATCCATTTACCCTCATTAAAATATTCGAGTTTCGAGTTTCGAGTTTCTGTCTCTCTCTCTGTCTCTGCCTCTGTCTCCTGTCTGTCTGTCCTGTCTGTCTGTCTGTCCTGTCTGTCTTCTGTCTGTCTGTCTCTGTCTCTGTCTCTGTCTCTGTCTGTCTCTCTCTCTCTCTCTCTCCTCTCTCTCTCTCTCTCTCTCTCTCTCTCTCTCTCTCTCTCTCTCTCTCTCTCTCTCTCTCCAATTGCTTATTTCCTCCTTCCTTTCCTATTGACATTATAAGACAGATCATCTTTACATCTCCCCTGCTGCTGTAGCTTCTAACCTTTATAAAACCAGAGCACTTTTTTGTGGAGTGGTTGGTTGTTGTTTCTTTTAGTAGGGAACTGTCTAGAAGCGAGATGAAGAAAACCAGGGTTCTTTGGCCACTGACCCCACCCCTCTCTCCTCCCTTGCCCTGTTCCTCACAACCATTCATATTGTTGTAACAACTTATCTCTGAGGTCTTTTGTCTCTGTGTGAGCGCGCGCGCGCATGCATGTGTGTGTATGTGGAGTGGGGGTATTGTGTGGCGTTTGTGTGTGGGTTTTTAAAATTTTATTTTATACCACTTTATGTCACAGTAGATTTCTCTGCATGAAATTCGGGCTGCTCTCCCCGGGGAGAGCGCGTCGCCACAAGTGCAGCGCCTACCCATTACTTTTTTTTCAGGGATGGTGTCTAAACACAACACCTGTGTGCATGCTGGTTTTTTAAAAATAATTTTGTCATCCGCTCCTACCAGTACACGATGGCCTGCTCTTCCGAAAGGCGGAACGGGGTTTTAAACGTGTGCGCAAGATGCTCTGCGTGCGTTCGCACACGGGACCTCGGTTTATAGTCTCATCCGAATGACTGTGTGTGTGGTGGGGGGTTGTGGGGGGTGTCTGTCTGTCTCTCTTTGTACGTCTGTGTGTGTGTGGTATGTGTGCTATGACCCCTCTCATGCTTATTGCATCTGTTTTTTTGTTTTGTACCTGCTGGTTTTCCTGATCATAGACAGCAAAACAATTTTTTTTAAAAATCCGAATAGATCCAAACTTGACAAATCATCCAATTACCAACCAGACAAGCACAGAAAAAGCAAACAAAAACCAAACGCAGAAACGCCAACAACACTTTTCACATGGACTGTGACGCCAGTTTAGTCCATGTAGCAGAAAAGAACTTCCTTGAAACCTTCAGCCCGAAAAGAATCCAAAACACACAAAAACAATAAACAAAACACATCATTCAATACACATAAAAATAATGCATCACTCCTTTAAGACAAATAAAACCCCAACAAAACAAATAAACAATCACAAAAAACAACTAAACCAAACATCACAACGGTAAAATCAATAACCAAAATCATGCATGAAGAACTTTAATCCCATTAGAGAAGTTATTTTAATCTATTACAGTTAATCCCTTTAGGAATCGTTGCTCTTCCCTACAAAATTTGAAAGTGGTTGTCATATCAACAGTGCTATTGCCTCAATTTCAGAACATTGAATAAAAAATGTGTTGAAAATTGCCGGTCTGAGGATTCGTGACAGGCTTGTCCTTTTGCAACTGAAACCTGATCCTCAGGGCTGATGCTGTGTCGCGATTGGGCTGACAGCGCTGACAGGTGTCAGCACTTTGGAAATCAGTTAAAGTGTGTGTGTGTGTGTGTGTGTGTGTGTGTGTGTGTGTGTGTGTGTGTGTGTGTGTGTGTGTGTGTGTGTGTGTGTGTGTGTGTGTGTGTGTGTGTGTGTTTTGTGTGTGTGTGTGTGTATGTGTGTGTGTGTGAGAGAGAGAAGGTTTCAATGCATATGCACTCTCTCTATGTCTGTCTGTATCTCTCTGTCTCTGTCTCTGTGCCTCTATGTGCGTCCCTGGGTCTGTCTCTCTCAATCGCTTTCTCTCCCTCTGTCTGTCTGTCTGTCTGTCTGTCTGTCTGTCTGTCTGTCTGTCTGTCTGTCTGTCTGTCTGTCTTCTGTCTGTCTGTCTGTCTGTCTGTCTGTCTGTCTGTCTGTCTCTCTCTCTCTCTCTCTCTCTCTCTCTCTCCTCTCTCTCTCCTCTCTCTCCTCTCTCTCTCTCTCTCTCTCTCTCTCTCTCCTCTCTCTCTCTCTCTCTCTCTGTAACCACACTAGGTATTCACTTTAAACTCCCTCTTTCATTCATTCACACACCCACTCTTTGCCAGGGCAGTAATGACGCCACTCACGGCCGACTGGAATAAGAGAGCGATACCTTTGTTGGTGGATCTCTGTCTCTCTCTGTCTGTCTCACTGCCTGTCTCTCTCTGTCTCGTCTCCTCTCTATACTAATTACTGTATTACTCCTCGTCTCTCTGTCTGTCTGTCTATCTGTCTGTCTGTCTGTCTGTCTGTCTCTCTCTCTCTCTTCTTCTTCTCTCTCTCTCTCTTCTCTCTTCTCTCTCTCTCTCTCTCTCTCTCTCTCTCTCTCTCTCTCTCTCTCTCTCTCTCTCTCTCTCCTCTCTCTCTCTCTCTCTCTCTCTCCTCTCTCTCTCTCTCTCTCCTTTTTTATCATTTTTTCTGGTTTGTTTGTTTATCTCTTTCTTTCTTTCTCTCTTTCTTCTTTCATTCATTCTTTCATTTTTTTAATCTCCATTTATGATTTTTGTTTTGTTATCATGAAGGTAAACTTTTGTTTTCTTATGTGATAGTTTGGGCTGTTTCCATTTCCAGCAAAATAAAAGTAACTTATTTCAATATTCATTTTTCTTTTTCATAAAAGTGAAAAAAAGAAAATATTTGGCCAATCTAATAAGGTCTAACATGCTTCTCGTCGTCAAATGAAATTTGATATTCAACATTTGTGTTTTCTTCTGATCTTGTTAACAGTGCTGATAGCTTTGGGCTTATCAGAAGTTAGTGACACATGTAGTCATGCATGCATACACACTAAAACATACACGCATGCAAGCACACACGCAGAAACAAACACGCACACGCATGAACACAAACGCATACGTGCGTGCACGCACACACACAAACACACACACACACACATACACACACACACACACACACACACACACACACACACACACACACACACACACACACACACACACACACACACACACACACATATGAAATAGTGTTGTATCTAGATATTACTGATCAACTTGTTTTTGTTGCTAGATAGCTGGCTGGATTAAAAAAAAGCTAATCCATTTCTTATTCAATGTACCAGCTGGAAATAAAAAATTGACCTTGGCTTTAAATTTGACTTTCACACACACATACACACACACACACGAGCGCGCGCGCACGCGCGCACGCACGCACACATACACACACGCACACACATTGTGTGTGTGTTGTGTGTATATGTTTCCTTCTTAGGTGGGCAGTTTTTAAAAGATTAATTTTTTTTTTTGTTAAGCAATTTTCACGAGTTATTTTGTTTTAATGTTTATTCTCATACATGAATATATGTGATATTTTTTTCTTAAAGGGATATCTTGATGAAAAAAGCAATTGCATTGCTTAATCAATGCACCATCTGAAAATGAAGGTTTGACTTTAACTTTGTAACACACACACTCTCTCTCTGTGTCTTCTCATTGATATCACTTT
>CM060317.1:1706256-1716256 GCA_030674155.1 Stramonita haemastoma
TATGGTTTTCCGTCTCTGCCTCGTTTCTTAATTTTGTATGCTTGCATATATAGTGAAATATCTTTTCCTGCTTTGACAAAAGTTTGGTTGCAGCTTGGAATGTATCGTGTGCTGGTTAAGTCAGTGCTGTTCACATGTTGTCATTGCTTTGAGAAACCTTGAGCAAACTTTGATATCTTAACAAATAATTACAAAAAAATATGTGCAATATCACACTTTTAGCAAATCGAAGCTGTATATCTAAAAATGGGGTTTTTCACGAAGCTTTGTAAAAACAAGAATGGTGAAATATAAAAAAAGAAATTTGAATGATAGAAAATAAAATATAGAATGACAGTTACAAAATATTGAAACGCTTCCAACACTTTTGAGAAACAAATTTATCATTTTCACATTTCACACAATTCAAAGATTTATTTTCTCACAAAATAGAAAACTTCATGTGGATTACAAGCCGTACATAAAAAGTAAATAGGAAAAAAACCTCATTTATCGTAGAAGAACACAGCACAGTATGCAACCATCACCTCGCACACACTACAAGACAATACCCATACCCAAACCAATACCAGCACTTTATCATAGAGCAATTCGCGTGGTCACAAGCCATGTATACATAAAAAGATAAACAGAAACATTTATCACCCAAAACAATAAGATTCAATTATTAAAAACAGACACACACGCACGCACGCACATACAGACACCAACACACACACACACACACACACACACACACACACACACACACACACACACACACACACACACACACACACACACACCAGGATGAAAACTCTTCAACTTTTCTAGAATACATAAGATGAGAGTTGTCAGATCAACAAGAGCAGAATCGTCAGAATATTTAACTACTGGTGAAGTTTCAAAACGGTGCAGTCATTAGTATATAGAGTAAAAAAGATAGGAGACAGAATAGTGCCTTGACGAGAACCAGTCGATGTGGACTTTTCAGCTGATATTGCCTTTATAAATCGGACACACTGTGTTCCATTCACCAGAAAGTTCATGACCCAAAGAATGAGACAAGGGCAGTCATTCAGTGAAAGTAATTGAAGTGCTAAGAGATGGGGGCTGGATGGTATTGAAGGCAGAGGAGAAATCTATGAAGTGTATGCCAACAAAAGAGCCAGGGTTTTCCAGATGAAAGTAGATAATCTATTTTCAGGATTCTTATATTTTAGAGTAATAAAAAAACAATTGCAAAAGCTTTAACTTGGCATTTAGTTTTATTCTTCAACATTTTTTTTCTTTTATTATGATTGAATACATTTTTTGTATATCATGGAGCACAACTTTGACAAGCAATAACATAAAAAGGGTGTAACTACACTCTCTGCACCGTTGTGTGGGCGTGGAGGATTTGTAAATAGGCACGTCCTTCCTTGTGGAGCTCATCTCACTTTCTACAATAATCAATCAAATAAATATATGTGTAATATATAATATATAAAAATATGATATATAATAGAGAGAGAGAGAGAGAGAGAGAGAGAGAGAGAGAGAGAATAGAAGAGAGAATGAGAGAGATGAGATTTTATATATATACTAATTAAATAATATATAACTTTGATATATTATTTTACACATTAGTCGATATAAACCCTGTGTGTGTGTCTGTGGTGTGTCGTGCGTGGTACACGCGCATGTGTGCGTGGCGGGACAGATGCAATGTTCATCGAAATGAAAACATTTCTCCCCTCCCCCCCCCCCCCCCCCCCCCCCCCCGCCGTGACCTCAGCTTTTACATAATCAGCGGAGAAACAGGACACTATTCAGGTCACCACTGGCCTGTCTGCCCCCTCCGCCCCCCCCCCCCCCCCCCCCCCCCCACTCTTGGGCTTTTTAATCATAGACAACATGGCACGTGTTGCAACTCTTTTTTTTTGGTACGGTTATATTTCATGATGCTTTGCCTGTCTTTTGCTCTTCTCTTTTAATTCTGTCTCTGCCTGTCTCTGTATGTCTCTTATCTAAAACTATCAGAGAAATCAGAGCAGGGGCAGATAGGCATACAGAGGCAGACAGAAACACAGAGAGACTGAGACAGAGAGACTGAGACAGAGAGACAGAGACAGATATAGAGAGAGAGGGAGGGAGGAAAAGAGAGATTGTTCATTTATTCTTTTGTGTATTCTTTTATTTTGAGGATAATGGAATAAGCACTTATGTGCTTTTTTTTTACTTCTAGTCCTCGTGTGTGTGCAATTTTGTAAATTTTGTCATCCGTTGCCACAGGCACACAAGGTCTAATCTTCTGAAAAGTGAAAAAGGTTTTGACGTGTGAGAAAGATCTTCAGCCTGTGTTCGGACACAGGACCTCGTTTTTACAGTCTCACCCGGAGAGAGAGAGAGAGAGAGAGAGAGAGAGAGAGAGAGAGAGAGAGAGAGAGAGAACTCGAACTCGAAATTTTTAATGAGGGTAATTGGGTAAGCCAGAGGCTTCTTTACACCAGGCCCTCATGGGGACAAAATGAAAGAAATATGAATAAATCAATGAATTAATAAACAAATAAATGTAACATATTAAGAAAATCAGTCAGTCATATTACAATTCAATTATTGATAAATCAGAAAATCAATGAAGTACCACATAAGTGAACCAATCAAGTTACTAAACAACAATCAAACACGAAAAACTACCCTCTCTAACACCCCCTAGCCTAAACAAACAGTTCTTCCCCAAAGTCAAGATAAGATACACACACACAGGAACACACGCAAACACACGCACCACACAGACACAGACACACACACACAAACACACCCACACACACAAACACAGACGAGCACACACACGCACGCACGAACAAAAAAAAAAAAAAACACACACACACAAACAAATAAACACAATTACACCAACACGCACATACACACCAACACTCACAAACAAACACACTCACTCAATTACACCAACACACACTGGCGCTCGCGCATGCAAAGACAAATTATCCTGAATACATATCCATACGCATGTACATTTTTACCCATACAATGTGATAATTATGCTCATATAATAATCAAAATACGCATTAGATCCAATGCATATACATTCCAGGGCGTATCAATATTACTGACACAATTATCTGCATACAGACACGAATTAATAGTTGTACAATGTAAATTCTACAAAAGCATCAAATCTGGATTCAATGACCAGGAAAAATAACAACAACAACAACAACAACAACAACAGCAACAAACAAACACACACACAAACAAACAAACAAACAAACAAACAAACAAACAACAACAACAAAAACTTTCGTAAACATATACACACACGCATGCATACGAACGCACACACACACACACACACACACACACACACACATACACACACACACACACACACACACACACACAAATACATACACACTCAAAAAACACAAATGTACACAAACACACACACACACACACGCGCGCACGCACACACACACAAACGCGCACACGCACACACACACACACAACATACACACACACACACGCACAAACACAAACACACTTAACACACAATACATACACACACACACACACTCATAGATGAAGAGAAGCATACAAACACACATGCACATACACGCACACACACAAACACACACACACACACACACACACACACACACACACACACACACACACACACACACACACACACACACACACCATCACACAAACATACACACACACACACACACACCACCATCACACACACACACAACAATGCACAATAAGCTTTCATAAACACATACACAAACTCATTCACTCACACGCAAAAATACACACAAACACATACACACTCAAAAAAACACAAATGCGCACTAACACACACATACACACACACACGTACGCAAACACGTACACACACACACACACACAAAACACACACACACCAAAAACACAATCACACACAACACACACACACACACACACACACACACACACACACACACACACACACACACACACACACACACACGAGCACGCGCGCATGCACGCAAAAACGCACATTCACAAAAATAACATGGCATAGCACAAACGTCATTGTCGTCCCAAAGCACAATAAGCATCCTGAAAATGGAAACATCACTACACAGAAAGTAACAACAAAAACAAAACAATGAAAAGTTGTTATTTTACATATATATATATAATATATATATATATATATATATCACATATTCGTACTATATTTGGCATGAAAATTATTTATAACATTTCCATTAGATATCTGTAGTAATCCTTTTTGAATGATGTCAAAGTGCATTTGTTTTTGATGAAGGAAGGTATTTCATTCCATAATCTGCTACCTGAGTATACAAGAGATGTCATAAAAAAATCAGTTCTAGGTCTAGGAGTAACAAGGATAATTTTATCTCGGATGCGTTTTACTGAAAATCTGTCACAAAGGTATTGAGGGGAAAGGTTGCTCATAATTTTATACATAAGTATGCCTTTATTGTAACGACATCTCATACCAAAAGGAAGAATATTAAGCTCTTTGTAATGACTTATTTCTAAGGAAGAAGATCTGAGAAGGATTAGTTTTAGTGAACGTCTGTATACACTGTCCAAGGGTTTTAAGCAATTTTTACTAGCCAAGTCCCAGCAAGTTGATGCATAGTCAATGTCAGGTTGGATGTATGCATAAAAAAATAGTTTTCTGGTATGTTGGTCAAGAAAATGCTTAATTCTATTAAGTTGGAAAACTTTTTGGGCTATTTTCTTGGACAGTGTATAAACATGATTTGACCATGATAGGTTATTGTCAATATTAAGCCCAAGAAGCCTGTGTGAATTTACTTCTTCTAGTACATTATTGCAAATTTTTAAAGTATTCAAGTCACATAATTTAGTTTTAATGTTCTGACGTTTTTGACGTGTTGTAACTAACATGAATTTCGATTTATTTGGATGTAGGGCCATATGATTAGAGTCTGTCCATGTTACAAGTTTATTGATGTCTTTTTGTAGATCTTTGCATACTGATTTCACATCTTTTCCTGAAATGTGCAAAGTTGTATCGTCAGCAAAAAGTTCACAACAAGAAGAAAGATGCAAAGGAAGATCATTGACGTATATTGTAAACAGTATCGGTCCTAGAACAGATCCCTGTGGAACACCAAATTTGACAGGCATTAGTGAAGATAGTAACGAATCATGAAGGACTGCTTGTCTTCTATTAGTAAGGAAAGAGGTTAGTAGTTTAAGCGCTTTGGGGGCCAAGCCATAGATTGTAAGTTTCCTTAACAGGGAAACTTTCTGAACTGGAGAAAAGAACAAAAAACCCCAAAAAACAATCACGCTTCAGTAACCTGCAGACTCAAGGCAGTCTGTAATGTTCAAAATACAAAAGCTTTCTCCTGCGATAAAGACGTTCCTTTCCTTTGATCTCTTCTCAGATTTGCAACAATCTCTTCAGTGTCCCCAGTCCATGATTCCGCTGGCACAATTGATCCACCAGGTGAGAATCATCATAAATTTAATACTGTACAAAAAGGCAAGGAAAATACCAAGGGCCTCAGGAAAAAACAGACAAACTAAGACACTAATAAATTTCAGTAACTTGAAAGTTTTCCTTGATATTATTAACAACATGCATAAAAAGTAACCAAATGTCTCCTGCTATGATTTCAACACTCAATTAGACATGAGACAACCACATTGATAAGGAATTCAATAAGAGTATTTAAAATTAAAATGACCGCCATGTCCCCAACCCACCCTTTTTTTTTTATCCATCAGCGTTTTACTTAAAACCTAGCATCTCATTAAGATACCAGTTGCGATGCTAAGTTAATCAATTGCTGTGCATACTGATGGGCAGGATTGCTGGATAGCCAACCCTGTGGGTTTGAATGACCAAAGGGTACAGGGGGGTAGTAATGTGAGGCAACAGGGTTTGAAGGAAAAGAAGGTAGTCTAGAAATATGGTCTCTATCTTGGAGACCATAAGGAGGAAACTGACATTGAACTGGAAATTTAGGAGGGGGATACTCTGAGTGCATGAAAGGTGGTTGTTTTAGTACAGGGCGGAAAGTTGGTGGAGCCCTTGGGGCAGAAAATAATGGCTGTAAATTTACATCAGTCAGTGGCTGGGTGTGATCAGCAACAAAGGATACATTGTTATTGGAGGGTTCTTGAATCTCCAAGGTTGCTGGTCCCCCAGATGAAGCTGGAGGATGATGATCCAGCTTGGGAAGTCCAGGCTGGTGGCTGCTTCTTGACGGTAGAGGAGGGAAGTCCACTGGAGACATCATGGCTGGAACACCTCGGCCCCTGGTAGAACTTGTGTGCCTGAGGGGTCTGTCCCATTCAGCACGGAGATTTCCTTGTGCACCCCCTATGTTGTTTGTGAAAGGGGGATGGCCACTGGGAGCACCACCCTGATCTTTAAGAGGTGACATATTATTCAAATATGTATCATCAGAACTAAGATGCGGTGGCTGGGGGAGGGCTTGTTTGAAGGTAACAGCCAGGCGGGCTGTACCTTTAGCGCTAGGATGAAAATTATCCTTATACAGGGCTTGGCGAGGAGCACCATTTTTTGTGATGAATGTTTGGTAGTTATCCAGCATGTTTGTCTGTGATCTTGAGCATGCTGCATAAAGGTTTTGGTTAGAAGGTGCAACAGTATTATTTAATGCGTGTCTGCCCCGTGCTGGAATGATTGAGCTAAAAGCCACATATGCATTTGGAAAACAGGTTTTGCTTAGCAAAATAATTTTAGACCAGGTTTGAATCGAGATTTGTCCATTTGAACAATCGTTAATTCCCACATGTATGATGACAGTATTGATATTTTCTTGTCTGTTGAAGTCCTGTAACCAGTTTAACAGATCTGCCACAGTTAGTCCAGGGATGCAGATTTTAAAGAGTGGATCATTAGTTGTTCCCAGTCTTTTGGGATTGATGTATCTGATGACAGAGTCACCAATCAGAAGAGAGGAGGCTGTAGCTGGGATGGTTAGTTCTTTTAAGATTTGCTGTGAAGTTTTTCCTAGTTCAGAGTGAAGTTGTGTGCTTGCATGATTAGGATTTGGCAGGACTTTGGGAACAGTGGATTCAGAGCTTGGAGAAAAGTTTTCGCTCTTATTACCTTTGGGTTGTCCCTCATCCAGACTGAGATGAGAAAGCAGCTCATAACGGGTTTGGATTGGCACAGTAATGTCGGATTTAATACCTTTAGACTGAGTCTCAGAACTGTTTTCTACTTCTGTATTGTCATTTACAACAGTTGGGTGAACAGAGAAGGTGTCTTCAACTATTGTGTGGACAGGTGGAGGTGAGAAAAGAGGGTTGTCAGGAAGAATTGCCCAAGTATCTTTGTCATTGTCACAGCCATTGGCATCACAGTCAGTAGGAAAGTCACATTGTGTAGACACAGTATTAGTCTGAGGGCTTCTTTTCTTCATCTGTTTAATTTCAGAGTGGATTGTACCTAAACTTGTTTTGATTGATTTGTTATCTTTAATCACGTTATTTATTGAGAGGTCAAGTTTTAACAAGCTGGCTTTAATGTTATCCACTGTAGAAACAAGAGATTCAACTGTCTTGTCAAACTGTCGTTTCAGCTCATTTTTAATAGACACTTTGGAGTTTTCGATGCTGGACATGAAATCAGCATCACGCTCAGCTTGAGCAGCTTGCAGACTTTCAAGAGCTGTTTCCATGTAATGGAGTTTGTCAGAAATGTCCTTATTAGCATGCTGTGAAGGGCACAGCGTCCTTCTCCTATAGCGTTTTGCTTGCTTTGCCAGTTTAGGAGTCTTTTTCACACTGTTTCTGGATTCAGCAGCAGCATTAGGGTTGTGAGCAATGCTGTCACTTAAACTAGGTATAGTCTGATGAGCATTATCTAGATCATTGTTTTGATCCAGAAAATCATCAGCTTGTACGTCTTTTGTCTCCTCAGAGTCAGGTGACAGAAGAGAAAAGTCCTCCATATCACCTAGTAGTCTTTTCTCAGGAGGCAACTGTTCTGGAGAAACAATAGTATCAGGGGAAGACACAACATGGGGAGTAATTGTAGTCCAGCTGCAAGCTGGTGGCAGTAACTGTACTGCACTGTCGTTTTCTGACAGAAAAGTCAGAGGATGAGAAAGTATTTTGTCATAAAATGTTTGAGTGTCATCATCATGGCAGTATTCCAGCACTGCATCTTTTAGCATTTCACACTCCTCCTCCTCCCATGGAGCACAAAGTATACCCTGACACAGTAGGGTTCCAGAGCCCTGACGTGTAAAATATAAGGACACAGTAATGCACTTTAACTGTTTATGGAACACACGAATAACCGATTTAGCCAATTGAGTGGATATGGGTTCCTCAATCCAGATTGGAAGGGAAAGAGGACAGTCATTACAGTCATAGTCAGATTTTTCAACTGAGATATTGTCATCAGTGATAGATGCATATCTATAAAACAGACAGTTTCTCCACGCAGTAAGTTCTTTGTCAGAGCATGAGAATCGTTTCTGAAGAGAATCTAGTGTAGGTTGTAGTTTATTATCTTTTTTCACTGGAGTGTCATTCGTTACAGTTGTTGACATGGTTAGTTTTCATTACTAAGTCATGTGACTTTTCTTATCGAGACATGAGTCATGTGATATAACACAGTCATGTGACATCACAGAGGTTGCGATAGTTCATCATGCCAGCTACACAGATTGGGGACAGGGGAGAGAATTACAGGCAATTCATTTTGACAGTTCACGAATTATGCACCTTTGGAAGTGTCCAGCACAAAACACACTTTATGTCAACAAGGCAACTGCACGTGCAAAAACGGCCCAACTGTACAGCACAATATAAGATCGTGAGTTAATAGCAGGCCTGCACAATTTCCTTCATTTCCTTCATTATCTTATATAAAATTGTTTTGTGCTAATTACGGTCCATACCTGAGGTTTTGACATGAAACATCGATACCTTTGCTTCCTTTGTCTCTAAGCGCACCCATCTGCACCCATCTGCACCCATCTGCAAAGTATCAGAACGAATAGCACCGTATAACACCACGGACAGGGCAATATCTGCAGAGCGGTTAAATACACGTCTTGCCTCTTGCCTCTCTCCTCTCTCTCTGCACCCACAGCCAGGACCCTCCCACGCCAGTCCCTCTCTGACGTCATCGGCCAGACAATGGCGGATAAATCGACTCCTCTGTTCATTCCATCACTTCCTTTTCTGTTTCTTTTTCTTTCTGCATTTTCCAATTATTGTGGGCAATCTTACACATGGCTGTTGTCACCTTGCCAAATTTAAGGTTTGCTCTCCTGTCTTGTTAGGCAATGTCTGGTCTGTCTGGCTCTGTCTTTTAGATTTTATGTCGGTATTTTCTGTCTGCCTTTGTACTTCTCTCTATCTTTCTGTCTCTTTCTGTCTCACTGTCTGTCTGTAGCTCTCTCTCTCTCTCTCTCTGTCTCTGTCTCTGTCTGTGTGTGTGTGTGTTCTCTCTCTCTCTCTCTCTCTCTCTCTCTCTCTCTCTCTCTCTCTCTCTCTCTCTCTCTCTCTCTCTCTCTCTCTCTCTCTCTCTCTTCTCTCTCTCTCTCTCTCTCAATAGTTACGGTTTATCCTATTTAAGACATATAGAGGTAGAGCCAGACTGACAGAGAGGCAGATAGACAGGCAGACTGTAGGATAAGACAGACAAAACACAATCAAATATCTCGCCATATAGGCGAGATAGAGGAATTCAGAGGATTTTTGTATAAACCCCAAACCCATAGTTGACCAGATGGCACTGCTGAGATTTGAACCCACATCTTCATGGCCCAAGAGATTGAACTCAGACACAGTTATCCTCCTGGCTACAAGGTGTATGCTTGATTTGAGCCTATGATTATGTCCAGCAGCTGTGGTTGAGCCACAGGGACATTGGCTGTTCCAGTGCAAGACGCTGAAGGTTGTGACCTGCTCTCCTCACCAGACAACAGCGCCAGCACCATTGCAGCAAACCCATGTCATGTGGAGGCTGTAACCC
>CM060317.1:1721256-1731256 GCA_030674155.1 Stramonita haemastoma
AGATGCATCCCCTGTCCATCTGTTGGGTCACAAAGAACTTTACCTTCAACGTAAGCTAAGAAATGCCAGGCCACCTCTTCCCTCATTCTGCCAGTGTGAACAGGCAGCACAACACTGTCCAGCAGGCAGTCTTGTGGACAGCCTCATTAGTTATCAACTGTATGTATAATGGCTTCTTTTTCTCTTTCTCAGCAACTCCTGAGGCCCTCACAAATGCTGCTCTGTACTGAAGGCCCTCCCTCCAGGGTCCAAAAACCTTGTCCCTCATCGGCAGGTCAGTAGGCCAGATATCGGCCTTCACTCAGGTTTGGGTATGTTGGACAGATCTGGAGGAAGTGTTCCACTGTCATGGGAGAAGTGCCACAGGGGCACGCCTCAGCATCTGCAATGTGGAACTTGGTAAACATGTAATATATATGTATATATATATATATATATATATATATATATATATATATATATATATATATATATATATATATATATATATATATATTATATATATGTATTGGTAACTGGATAGTTCAATGGTCAAAGCACACGCTTTCCCCCAGCCAATGTTAAGCAGCATTGAGCGTGGTGACCAGTGGGATGGGTGACCGTTTGCCCGCCTTGACTTCAGTACAGTCCCCCATTTCACCCAGCTGTATATGGTTTCCAACCCAGTTTAGGGTCAGGGAAGGTAAAGCAGTGAGGGAGAGGAGATGGGCGCCGCCCTCAACATGCTGGCCCCAGGACAAACTGGGGTATCTGATGCTTCGCTCCCCTACCACACAGGTTATGGGACACCTTATAACATATCCAACTAACAGAGATTTCCTATCCTACATAGGCCTCCTTGTGTTGGTCAAGATTTTTTTTTTTTAATCCTGAAATATTGACATGCATACAACGGTCATGAGTAAACATAACAGCAATTTGCCAGCCTGCTATCGTGCCAGCCTCTCTCTCTCTCTCTCTCTCTCTCTCTCTCTCTCTCTCTCTCTCTCTCTCTCTCTCTCTCTCTCTCTCTCTCTCTCTCTCTCTCTCTCTCTCTCTCTCTCTCTCTCTCTCTCTCTCTCTCTCACAACAATATTCTTTTTTTTTCTCTGTACATCATCAATCAAAGTACACGCCAAAAAAAATTGTCGGAAGACAAAATTTTAGATGCCGATTGCACATAGATTGAAACCAATCCACCATTTGCTGGCTCGCTCCCAATACACACATGACAGCAGCAAAAGATGAAACGACAAGGGGAAGGGCATTTGGCGGGAGGGGAGGGGAGGGGGGGGGGGAGTTAGGGAATGGTAATCTCCTCCCTGCTCCGACACTTGTGTGTACGGCAAACACAGACACGTTTTCTCTCCTTCCGTCTTTGGCTGGTGCCTTGATGATGGCGTTTTCAACTTTTGACGTCATGCTGACTTCAGGCTAAAAATTCGACGTCATCATAACGTCATACTGTGCATTTACCATGAGAGTTATCTAAAGCTGACCTAAGCGTCTGGAACTGTGATGACTAAGCTGTTAAGAGGCGCTGTGATGTTGACTTTCCTAGAGGTATGATGATGGGGGAAGAGGCAGCAGAGATTAGAATGTTTTTTCTTTTCCTCTGCCACGGCAAAAGTTGTGAGGTTTACTAATGATGATATTTTTGCTTAAGCGACCGTTTTTGCCTCCCATTAATGATAATGATTTAAAATTAACGGTAAGTAGTTCACGCAGAGAAATATGTTGTGACATAAAGTGGTATTAAATAAATAAATAAATAAAATAAAATAAATAGTTTCCTGTACAGATGATAACCCTTCCTTGTGTAATCTCATGCTGGCCCTGCTTTTAAGTAAGCTAGGGGTTTATGTGTAAATCAGAAAAAAAAGATAGTTTGAAAGTTCACAAGGAAAAGAGAAAAACAGAGTATATTGTAGAACCCAGATTTCATTACGGTAAAGGTATCGCGCGCATGTGTACGTGCGTGCGTGCGCGCGCGCGCGTGTGTGTGTATGTGTGTGTGTGTGTATGTGTGTGTGTGAGTGTGTGTGTGTGTCTGCCTGTCAGTATGTATTATTTTGTGAGCATATTACAAAAGTAACCCTCACCCTATGAACCATATGAGGGTTACACACACAGAAAAACGTATTCAATTTATTCTACCCTCCCTCAGAAATAAAGATTTCGATTTCTTTCACTATGTTTTTCTGTATGACTCCGCTCCACTTTATTGGAGGAAATCCATCCTCATTACAGAGCAGATCGTTGTCCCTGGACAGAGCACAAGAGCCTCGGAGCCGCTGCTGGGACATTGGGAATGCCAGACTGCACACAGCCTGCAACCTGATCCATCCAGCCTCCAGTCATTGGCATCCTCCCAGCACACACACACACACACACACACACACACACACACACACACACACACACACACACACACACACACACACACAGGGAAGAGAGAGAGAGAGAGAGAGAGAGAGAGAGAGAGAGAGAGAGAGAGAGAGAGAGAGAGAGAGAGAGAGAGAGAGAGAGAGAGAGAGAGAGAGAGAGAGAGAGAGAGAGAGGTGGAAGAATAAAAGATAAGGTTGTGGCAGCCGGGGCAGAAGATAAGAGGAGGTATTTTTTGGGGGGTGGAGGGGGGGGGGGGGAGTAGGAGAGTAATCCCCTCTTTACTCCCACACTTGTGTACCCAAAATAGAATGGAACTACGTCGATGGTGTCCTGATGTGGTTTTGTTGTCGCTAACTGGATTAAGACAAGATGAGTGCTGATTCCATTCTCTTCAAAATAAAAGAATAGATAAAAAATGAATGAATGAATAAATAAGTAGATTAATAAATGATAGATAGAAAAAAGATGTTCAACTGTGAGAGTCTGAACAAAAGCAACCAAAAAAAAGTTTCAAAACTTCTTATCTAGAACATTCTTCAAATCAATATGAATAGAAACACAGACGGAAATGATGGTACTACAGGATATTAAATTAAACTAAAACTCAGTATGGCTGTAGACGTTAAACGAGTACTCCGTATCTTTCTGGGCTAAGTCTGTTAATTTACCGAAATGCACATTCAGAGAAATAATGGAGATTGTCAGATGGGGAATGGTTCGTCTTGTGATGTGCAGTCTGTTCATTGGCAGCCCACCTGGTGAAGGAACGGACGGGATAGGTCAGTGGTCAGAGCGCTCGCTTTTCCCCAGTCAAGTTAAGCAGCGTCAAGCGTGGTTACCAGTTGGATGGGTGACCGTTTGCGCGCCTTGGCTTCAGTACAGTCCCCCCAGTTCAAACAGCTGTAAATGGGTACGTGACCTCTTTCGGGTCAGGGGAGGTAAAGCAGCGAGGGAGTGGAGATAGGCACCACCCTCAACATGCTGGCCCCTAGAGAAGCTGAGGTCTCTGACGCTGCGCTCCCCAACGACCACACAGGATATGGGACACTTTTACCTTTACCTTTACCTTTTGCATTGGCAGCCCACCTGGTGAAAGAGAGGAGAAGGTTAAATTTCCACATGAAGTGTTCAGACAAGGGCAGACGTTTTTTATCGCCGTTGAGCGTATCCATGTTGGGACCGTAACCACTTTATGACAATAGATGTCCGTTCTCTGCCTCCTCCAGTGTCTTCAGGTTTTAAAACGTTCGACGTCATTGTGACATCATCCTCATTTTTTACGTAATTACAACCAGTTGTAGAGACAATGTTGGTATTTCTTATTGGCTAGTTAATCTGTCTGGCACCGTAGTAAATACAATGTTAGTCTGTTGCTTACCGTCCACTGTTTAAGATGTCTTCTAATAAAAGGTCCAATCAATCAATCAATCAATCAATCCGGTCGTGTTGTTTATAGCCCCGCCGACCACACAGGCCACATCGGAGCTGTCACCTCGTCAACAAAGATGAGGTAAGGGGCACGGATGCTGATTCATTACCGTAAATGAAGGGCTGCTGTATAGACAGGTGTCAGTGGTGAAAGTTCGGGTCGGAGTGTGCGATGGTTCGAATCCCGTTTGGGCCCAAAACTTTTTCCCCTTCCATTAGACCACGAGTGATGGTCTGGGCGCTAGTCTTTCGGATGAGACAATAAACCGAGGTCCCGTGTGTTATACAGCATTATTTAGCGCTCGTAAAAGAACCCACGGCAACGAGGGGGTTGTCCCTGGCAAAATTCTGTAGCAAAAATCCACTCTGATAGGGAAATGAATACAGTTGCACACAGAGAAAAGAAAAATAATGGGTAGGCGCTGCACTTGTGGCAATGCGCTCTCCCCGGGGAAAGCAACCCGGTTTTCACGCAGAGAAATCTGCTGTGACATTAAGATTAAGTTGTATAAAATAAAATAAGATAAAATAAATAAAATACATGAATAGGTAAAATAAAAAGAAAAGATCTAGTACACAATTACAAGGGAGAAATAAAGCAGGCTGTGAGGAGCACTGGAAAGATTTGTGTTTGTGGGCCAGGCTGCTCGGGATTAAACACTGTAAACAAAAACGTGTGTGTGTGTGTGTGTGTGTGTGTGTGTGTGTGTGTGTGTGTGTGTGTGTGTGTGTGTGTGTGTGTGTGTGTGTGTGTGTGTGTGTGTGTGTTCTATTCTATTCTGTTTTATTCTATTCTATTATTTTATATAGATGATAATGGAACAAACTCTCATACGCCTTTTTACATCCAGCCCCCATGTGTATGCAGTTTTGTCAATTTTCTTATCTGTTCCCACCGGCACACAATGGCCTACTTTCAAATAGTGGAACAGGATTCAACGTGTGCGCAAGATGTCCTGCGTGCAATCCCCCACGGGGCCTCGGTTTATAGTGTGCGTGTGTGTGTGTGTGTGTGTGTGTGTGTGTGTGTGTGTGTGTGTGTGTGTGTGTGTGTGTGTGTGTGTGTGTCTGTGTCTATGTCTGTGTCTGTGTTGTCTGTCCGTCTGTCTCTCTGTCTGTCCGTCCGTCTGTTTGTCTGTCTGTCTGTGAACATTAACAATGACGAAGCCAGGAAGAAACGAACCTTGCTAACTGAATTTCATAAGAGAAAAAAGTCCTTGTGTACAGAAGAAACAGAGGATGCATGGAACGTTGCTCAGACAGCGTTCAAAGTTTGACTGCACTCAGACTGAAACCTCATCTCCCTCCACACTCTGCCATCCTCCCAACACATACAGCATGGGGGAATCAGTTATTCTTTTATTTCGAGGATAATGGAATAAGCACTTACGTGCGCTTTTTTTTTTTTTTTTTTTTTACATCCGCTCCTCGTATGTATGCAGTGTTGTAAATTTTGTCATCCGTTCCCAGCGGGACAAAATGGCCTACTCTTCCGAAAAGCGGAGCGGGTTTTAACGTGTGCGCAAGGTGTTTTGCGTGCGTTCGCACACGGGCTTTGGTTTATAGTATCATCCGAAGGACACGGGGAGTTGAAGAGACGGGGGAAGATACGAGGAGGCAGGGAAGGGAAATTCCTCCCCCTCTCTCCTTACTCCCACACCAGTAGAGCAAAACTAGAAAGAAACCACCGCTTCTTACCTCCCTTGGTCGATTGTCCCCCTTCCTCTTTCACATGTCGACGTCATTGTGACATCATTCTAGAATTGTACGTCATTGTAGTTTACTGTTCTGTGTGCGCTTTGTTCTGTTGTCACTGTTTGCTTGTTCCTGGTATTTGGGCGTTAGCTTTGTCAGTAGATTGTCAGTAGATTGTCAGTAGATTGTTTGTCCTTTACTTTCTAAGGTGTGTGATTGATGATGGATGGGGGGTGGAGGTGGGGGCGCAATCCTACATGGCCGGCAATCTGTTAGCCAAACGAGAGTGACAGGCTTCCTGTAAAGTAAACATCACTTTGCTTACGTCCTCTCAGGTTTGACCTGTTCATAAATAAAATGCCAAACTGTTTTTTTTTTAAAAAGACACGAATAAGTAATGGCTAAAAGGAGAAAATCCTCGCATGATAAAAGAAAGACATATGCAAGAAGGAATATACACAATATATATATATATATATATATATATATATATATATCATTTAAAGACTACTACTATATACAGTTCTTGTTAGGAATCACGAACATGTATTACTCAGAACTTACTTCCAGTAAAAGAGAGAGAGAGAGAGAGAGAGAGAGAGAGAGAGAGAGAGAGAGAGAGAGAGAGAGAGAGAGAGAGAGAGAGAGAGAGAGCACTTGTCTTTATCTGTGACTGTATGTTTCATGCATACATTTGTGTGTGCATGTATATGTGTGTATGTGCCGGAGCCTCTGAACAATACAATACTGGAGCCAGGGAAACATAGGGGGAAATAACTTTCTGCCTACTCTACCCACCCCAGAACTACAGATTTTTTATTTGACCTGACTTGATGTCCTATTCTGTATGAGTACAGCCTACTCCGTGTCCATGAATCCAGCCATCTTCATGACAGAACAGATCATTTACTGGAGAAGAAAGATGTGTGGAGTGGCTGTTTAGACAGTGTTTCCTGTGTCTGACTGCACATAGACTGAAACCTTCAACCTCCTTTCTTCACTGCCATCCTCCCAACACACACTCACAGAGAGAGAGAGAGAGAGAGAGAGAGAGAGAGAGAGAGAGAGAGAGAGAGAGAGAGAGAGAGAGAGGATGGAAAAATAGGAGAAGATGAGGAGTAGGGCATGCAAAAACGACACAGGAGAGGGGTAGGAAGGAGAAAGCCCCGCTTTAATCTCATGCCGGTGTACTAAGAACAGAAGGGAACAATCTCCTCTCACTCCTTCGACGAGAAATCCCTTTCAGTTACTTTTGAATTCTTGACGTCATTTTGACGTCTAGTTAACGTTTTACGCTATTCTGGCGTCATTTCCAGAGGGAGAGGGGGGAGGGTAATCTTTATTGAGCTGTCACTCTACCGCAACCACTTCAGACACAATTACTAGTTCTTTTTTTATATATATAATTTCGAGGATAATTGAATAAGCATTTATGTTCTTTTTCACATCCAGTCTCCGTACCATGTGCGAGCAGTTTTGTCGATTTTGTTATTCGTTCCCATCGGCACGCAATGGCCTACTCTTCAAATAAGCAGAACGGATTTTAACGTGTGTACGAGACGTTCTGCGGGCGTTCACACACGGGACCTCTGTTTATGGTCTCATCCTAGGGACTTTGGGGGCAGGGAAACGGGGGATGGAGTAGGCGAAAGCGATGGGCCATGCATTCTCCCCGAAAAAAAAGAACAGAAATGCACGTAGAGAAAGCCTCAGTAAGTCATTTTATCAGAATATCACGTCGTTCTAAGTGCAGTTTGCTATCTAGAAGAAATCTGTTAGTTATTTTGAAATGTGTTTAAAGGTGTGAAAGTTCTGGCACAAATGCATCGGTGGATCGGTGGTCTAGAGGTAACGCGCCTGCCTAGAAAGCGAAAAGTCCGGGTTGGAGTGTGCGGTGGTTCGAATCCTGTATGGGCCAAACATTTTTCCCCCATCCATGAGACCATGAGGTCTGGGTGCTAGTCTTTCAGATGAGACGATAAACCGACGTCCCGTGTGTTACACAGCATTATTTAGCGCACGTAAAATAACCCACGGCGACAAGAGGGTTGTCCCTGGCAAAATTCTGCAGAAAAAAGCCACTCAGATAGGGAAACAAATACAGTTGCTTACAGGAAAAAGAAAAAAAGAACTTCTGGGCTGGCGCTGTACTTGTGGCGACGCTCTCTCCCCGGGAGAACAGCCACGCAGATAAATTTGCCGTGACATAAAGTGGTATGAAATGAAGTGAAATTGAAACACGTAGGCTTTACATTAACGTTGAAGAAACTATGCGAAAGGGGGAGAGCAGTTATGGTGTGTGGAGTTACTGAATGCGTGTGTGTGTGTGTGTGTGTGTGTGTGTGTGTGTGTGTGTGTGTGTGTGTGTGTGTGTGTGTGTGTTGTGTGTTGTGTGTGTGCGTGTGTGCACGCATGTGTGTGTGCACGCATGTGTGCACGCATGTGTACTGTGTGTGTGTGTGTGTGTGTGTGTGTGTTTGGGGGAGGGTTGAGAGTGCAAGAATGGTGATTTTTGTGGGTGTTTCCAGTAGTTAAAAGAGTAGCAATAGTTGTCATGGGAAATCAAGTAGGATGGGGAATGAAACATGTTCAACGTTTGCTTATTAATTCTGATCTCAGAAGGAAAAAAAAAGTGCATTCATCACTGCCTGATTTAATCTTGTGACGTACCAAATCTCATAAGAGTTTGTCTAGGGGATAGGAGGGGGAGGGGAGGATGAGAGGGTGAGAGTGGGGATGGGGGGAGGCGGGTAGATCTTGCTGGCTTTCTAACAAACATGTTTTAAATAATGAAACTTTTGTCAGCCTAAAGCCCCCCCCCCTCCCCCCCCTCCCCTCCCCGCCGGAGAAAAAAAAGTGTACGTGGGCGAAAACTGACAAAAACCTTTATTTCGTTTGCCGTTTTGCTTCTCTTTTTTTTTCTTTTTCTGTCCTACTCTTTAACAAATCATCTTTTTTCTGACTGTTTACGCTAGGCCTGCATGGGAAGTTCAGGATTTGCTCATCTAGCTTTTCCTCCCACGCTGTGTGTAGGCTGTGACTTTTGGCAGATGTATAGTGCCTTTACTTTTGATGAACTTGGCACACACATATTTCTAAATTTTGGATATTTGCGTACTTGTGGATCTTGAAAAGCAATCTCTCTCTCTCTCTCTCTCTCTCTCTCTCTCTCTCTCTCTCTCTCTCTCTCTCTCTCTCTCTCTCTCTCTCTCTCTCTCTCTCTCTCTCTCTCTCTCTCTCTCTCTCTCTCTTAAATCATCAGTTATGATTATGAATGATAGTCCCTCCTCAGAGCAAAGGCCGGATGAAAAAAAAGTAGGTCTCTACCAATATGATTGTATTCCTTGAAATAAAGATCATCAACCAATCTATCAAATAATCTCTCTCTCTCTCTCTCTGTCTCTCTCTCTCTCCTCTCTCTCTCTCTCTCTCTCTCTCTCTCTCTCTCTCTCTCTCTCTCTCTCTCTGTCTCTCTCTCTCTCTCTCTCTCTCTCTCTCTCTCTCTCTCTCTCTCTCTCTCTCTCTCTCTCTCTCTCTCTGTTAATCCATCTTCGGAGAAAGAAAGTATTCTGTAGAGTAATAAAACTAGAAGATCCAGGGAGCCAGTACTTAGACAAAGTGTTCACTGCCTGACTGCACACAGACTGAAGCCTGATCTCTCCTACATGGGCCCCCTCCCCACACACAGCCCGGAAGACTAGGGGAAGAGGAGGAGGGGGGGGGGGGGTGATGGGGAGGGGTAATCCCCTCTTTACTCTCACACTGATGCACTAAAAATAGAACAGTATACTGTCCTCTTCCGCCTTCGCTGATGCTCCCTTTTCCGTTTCTTCTTTCTACTTTTGACGTCACTGTGACGTCTTTATAAATTTCTACGTCTTTATAACGTCTTGTTGTGTATGGACCTTCCGTGTTGTTACAGTGACCAGTGTCCAGATATGTGATCATTTATCTATGTGCGTGTGTTTGACATTTCTGTTCCAAAACTAATGATGACAGATATGGGAGGGGATGGAGATGGTGGTGATTTATTCGTGAAGGAGGTGGAGGGTTTGGTCTTGATAAGGACGATATCCTGTCTTTCTATCAGAAAAACAATGACAGAGGGCAAGATAGGAGAAAGAAGAGAGAACAAAATAGGGAACTCTTGAACTCTCTGAACTGGTTTATTGCATACTGGCCTTTGCTCAAACTATACAAAGAAACAAGAGCGGAATAAGGGAAGAAAACATATACCAACATAACTTCTCGTAAGCGTTGAGAGGATGAGAGAGAGAGAGAGAGAGAGAGAAGAGGAGATGAAGAGAAAGAGAGAAGAAGATCGAGAGCAGAGAGAGAGAGAGGAGAGAGAGAGAGAGAGAGATTGAGAGAGAGAGGAGAGAGAGAGAGAGAGTAGAGAGAGATGAAGAGAGGAAGGAGGAGAGAGAGAGAGAGAGAATTGGAGAGAGAGAGAGAGAGAGGAGAGATGAGAGAGAGAGAGAGAGAGAGAGAGAGAGAGAGAGAGGAGAGA
>CM060317.1:1741256-1743756 GCA_030674155.1 Stramonita haemastoma
TGCCATTAACGAAGTTGGCTAACTTTCAAGTCAAGTCAAAAACACTTTAATCATCCCCGAAGGACAATTAGAATATTGACAGGCATATTGATATGAATCATAATCAAAAGACACAATATAGCTACATTTCATATTAATTCAAACATTATATGCTTCAAATAAAAATATCACAAACACTCACACTCGTATGCACACGCGGCGCGCGCGTGCACACACACACACACACACACACACACACACACACACACACACACATACACACACACACACACACATACACACACACACACACACACACACACACACACACACACACACACACACACACACACACACACACACACACACACACACACACACATGGGGACGGGATAGCCTAGTGGTCAGAACATTGCGCAGGTAATTGGACTATCCGAGTTCGATTCCCGTTGGAAGGGATTTTTTCCCTGGAGTTAACATCAGTGCTGACTCCACTCTCCCCAAAAGTCTTTCGGATAAGACTGTAAACCGAGGCCCCGTGAGCGAACACACGCAGAACATCTTGCGCACACGTTAAATCCTGTTCCGCTTTTCGTAAGAGTAGGCCATTTTGTGCCAGTGGGAACAGATGACAATACTTACACAACTGCATACACACGGGGACTGGATGAAAAAAGCACATGAGTGCTTATCCCATTATCCTCGATATAAAAGAATAAAATAAAATAAATAAAATAAAACACACACACACACACACACACGCACGCGCGCAAACGCGCGCACACACACACACACACACACACACACACACACACACACACACACACACACACACACACACACACACACATTTATATACACACACACACGCCAACGTATGGATACAATGGTATTTAAACCATTGACTAGAAAATATATATTTACCACAGGAGATATAGAGTCTAACACATGGAGGTGATCTAAGATGTATTCCGTTGCTCTGGCCACTTTTGCTTTGGGGTGGATTTAAACTAAAGTAAAAAAAAAATGTTATGGGAATTCCCGAGGTAAATTTGGTAACAACCTGGTAACAATCGTCAGTACTCTATTCCTTTTAAATGCTGCATTATCTCAGTGGCAGACTACTTGTTTGTAAACAACGTTTCAAAGATAGATATTGACAAAATATGTTTCCGGCATCATGCTTTGGGAATGAAAGCAATACCAGCGTTTAAGCCACACTGTCGATGAATTCTGCTGCTGTTTTTGAGACTCCAGAAGATTTTCTTGTTTACCTCTAAATACCAGCATCTTCCCTACGTAAGCAGATTATAGTATAGTGTACGCTATCAATCTCAAATCCATAGCTTAAAAACTCTGTGTGTGTGTGTGTGTGTGTGTGTGTGTGTGTGTGTGTGTTGTGTGTGTGTGTACTCTTCCACCCACACATTTCTGAAAATTGGCCTGGTTAAGTTTGTTTACATTGTGCTGTAAAGAGCTGACGTCATGAACATGATGGCCACCAGTGACCTTTTCCACAATACAGAGAGACAGAGACAGAGAGAGAGACACAGAGAGAGACACAGAGAGAGAGACACAGAGAGACACAGAGAGAGACAGAGACAGAGAGAGACACACACACACAGAGAGATATTTTATTTTTTATTTTTTCTTCTTTTCTTTATTCTTTTTTATATCGAGGATAATGGAATAAGCACTCTTGTGCTTTTTTTCATCCAGTCCCCATGAGAAAGAGACAGAGAGACAGAGAGAGAGAGAGACAGACAGACAGACAGACAGACAGAGACACAGACAGAGCCTGTGCACTGTTTTCATTCAGAAACTGTTTTTCCTCAGTGGTGTAACACTATCTATTCTGGGGCCTCTGTTTTCATTGACATCAGCAAGTTGTGGTCAGTGACATTGATCCCTCTGTCTGCAGCCTGTCTCCTGGCTTCGCTGCCTTGTGGTGTGCGTGTGTGGTGTGGTGTGTATGTGTGTGTGGTGGTGGTGGTGGTGGTGGTGGTGGTGGTGGTGGTGGTGGTGGTTGTGGTGTGTGTGTGTGTGTGTGGTGTGGTGTGTAGTGTGTGGTGTGGTGGTGGTGGTGTGGTGGTGGTGTGGTGGTGTGGTGGTGTGGTGGTGGTGGTGTGTGTGTGTGGTGTGGTGTGTGTGTGTGGTGGTGGTGGTGGTGGTGGTGTGGTGTGTGGTGTGTGGTGTGTGTGTGTGTGTGTGTGTGTGTGTGTGTGGTGTGTGTGTGTGTGTGTGTGTTCTTCAGTTTCATATCCAGTCATAAAATTAAATGAAAATTAAGTATTCCCCAAAATGCAAACAAACAAAAAAATATGCGGAGTAAGGAAGAGGGTGTCAGGAAGCTTATAGAACTGTAAACCAACTGCGTAATTAAAAAAATAGTTAAACATCATGAATTAAACTATAAAAAAACTGTAAAATTAGACACTACTTGATAAGAATGAAAGAGGAACATGAGATTGAAGCCTCTCCCTCCTAAACAAGCTGCTGCCCCGTTCACAAGCAATGCACT
>CM060317.1:1746256-1748756 GCA_030674155.1 Stramonita haemastoma
TATTTCCGTAGGCAGAATCCTTTGATCATCAAAAGTAAACGATACAACTCAGAATACTTCAAATAATTCCATGAAAGTGCAAGACAGTAAGCTTTAAGAACAATGCATGCTAGGTGAGCTGAAAGAGAGAAGGAACAGGAAGGATTTGATAGCTTGTTTCAAAATTTTAAACCTTTAATAATCAAAGCTATTTGTATCCTTTGACCCTGATGATAAGTGTGTGTGAAGGGGGGGGGGGTAAGTTACTTGTGATTGGACGATATCTGAGAGCTTGGGTTCAAATCTGCTGGTGAATATCGAAGTGTTTTATTTTTTTCCCTGGAGTTGACATTTGTACTGACTCTTCTTCCCCGAAAACCTGTTAGAAGATGATGATGTTGATGATGGTGATGATGGTGATGATGACGGCAACTATGATAACACACGGTTGAGTGAGCCCTAACTTAAAGTGGCATACATTTTTTAAAATCTACTGACTCAAGTTTTATTGATATTGGCGTTTTGTTATTTTGTGCTAACTTTTTTGTTTGTTTGTTCTTGCTTTTTTGGGAGGTTGTTTTTGTCTTGTTTCTTTTCGGGGGGGAGGGGGGGAGGGGGGTGACTTTTTTGTTCCTCGACTAGAGCTCCCAGGTTCACCAACCGTGGGATTTTTGTTTACTGACAGAAAATATCAACATTCAACGGTTTTTTAAGGAACCACAGCTGAACAAGCAATATATCCTAGATACACGTTTTCTCGTGGTTTATAACTCTCAAAGACATTATCCACATTTCTCAGGGAAAGTAAAGCTAACACACCTACATTGTGCGAAAAAGACGCCGCGAGGATTCAATATAGTACAACTATAACTGCAGTCCTGCCGCTGCCTTTATACCAAGGTGCCTGACACCTACCTAGCGGCATGGTCATTGCTCACTCTCCTTTCATCCCAACCCTCGCAGAGTGCATGTGGCCATAACCTATCCGCTGCATTCAGTATGGAGTTTTTTCGTTCCTTGGCTAGAGCTCCGAGTTCACCAATGATGAGATTTTTCGTTTGCGAACGGTTTCTTTTATCATTCACCATTTAGGTAGCCGCATTTTGACGTTCGGAGTGGTGTTTAAACATGACACCTGCGTGCATGTTTTTTTTTTTCTGCCATCCGTTCCTACCAGCGCACAATGGCCTACTTTTCCTAAAAAGGCTCAACGTTTTTTTCTAATTTGTGCGTAAGATGTTCTGCGGGCGTTCGCACACGTGGCCTAGCTCGGTTTTATAGTCTCATACAAAGGACTTAATCTTCGATTCTTAATCTAGATTCCATTGCAGTTTGCGTTTCCAAGATTTGCGATCCCTCCCTTACCATAAACACTGTCGCCCTCTTTGCTCAACGAATGAGTTTTTTTCTGTAACTAGCCTGGGACAAATTACACGACAATTTTTATCATAATATCAGTCTAGGTACCACCAGATTTATTGTTCATCTTATAAAATGCAAAATGATATAGATTTTTTTCTTAGCTAGAGCTCTGAGGTTCACCACTGGTGAGACTTTTCGTATGAGACCATTTTACCCACCATTAGGGTAGCTGCATAACGACTTCGGAGGATGAAAAGGGAATGAATCAAAACACTCATAAAGCTGGATTGTTCTACTCTACCTAGTGCTATTCACGCACCGCAAACCCTGGTGAAACAGACAGCAGTTGACAGAAAACAGAAAACAAAATAAAACAAAAACACTGTAACTGAGACCTTGCGACAATACTTTTCTGAGCTGATCTGAAAACAAAGTTTCCGAATCTTACCCATCCAAGATTGGAATCCGTACGTGTTACTGGATATGATGATCAATTTACACTCCTGTCAATACAGCACTAGGACGGCTTTCTTTTCTTCCCCATCCCTATAGACTTTTCGCATGGGCGGGTGGGGAGTGAGTGTACCATTGCGAAAATATTGTCAAGCGATACCTGTGCACTCTTGTACTGACGGTCAACCACCTGGCGTGCCTCCGATAGCGGCCAGACTGTCCTGACTGCATTTCCGTACAGGTAGCAAGCAGAGAAGCTGAAGAGGTCAGAAGACAAGTAAAAGAAGGACAAGGAATAGGTGGAAGAAGAAGAAGAAGAAGAAGAAGAAGAAGAAGAAGATGATGATGATGATGATGATGATGATGATGATGATGATGATGATGATGATGATGATGATGATGATGATGATGATGACGACGACGACGACAACTTGGAAGAGTAGGAGGAAGAGGAGCACCAACAGAACAGTAACTGCAGCAATAACAGTAGCAACAACAATTCACCAGCACCAACAATGAATCATCCATCCCTATCCCCACCGTCTCAGTATCATACCATAAAAGAAACGAAGAACAGCATAAACAGCAACATCATAGACAATAGCAACAACAATAACAAGAACAACAAGAACACTATCTATACACCATCATCGTCACTTCGACCACAACCAGCAATAACTGCAACATTAACAACTACAACAACACA
>CM060317.1:1753756-1758756 GCA_030674155.1 Stramonita haemastoma
TCTCTCTCTCTCTCTCTCTCTCTCTCTCTCTCTCTCTCTCTCTCTCTCTCTCTCTCTCTCTCTCTCTCTCTCTCTCTCTCTCTCTCTCTCTCTCTCTCTCTCTCTCTCTCTCATTCTCTTTGTTTATCTTTCCGAATTGTTTTTGAAGTGAAGAGCTTTGTTTTGCTTGTTTGACATTTTAATGATAGTGACAGAATTGATTCCAGGGCTGTTGTTGCTTTGTTTTTGAAATAACAAAAAACAAACAAATGCAGAGAACACATGAACTTTTGCTGTGCACTTTTAAAGCAAACTAGCGCATTAAACACATTGGAAATTGATCACTATAAATCGTGTCGTACCGTATGAAGCAGCAGTTTGTAGTTTTGATATGATTTACAAGCCCGAGCAACAGCTATCACTAAGCAACAGCGAACAAATACGCAACAAACGAAAGGTAGAAGTCATAAACACCACCACATGACAGCCGAATATTTATGTCAGTCAGCTATCGGCCCAGTCACAGAGTTTGTCTGTAGCTAAAGTTCACACGGCTATCGCTGCCAGCAGAAAATCTGGTCACCAGCCATCATTGATCTGGCCAGGTAAACAGACCTCCTAGCGGAGCTGACGACTTGTTTGGCAAGAGAAGCATCATGACCCGGGTGGAGAGATATCCGTTTTCTGAAATTGCCGATAAAAAGAGTCTGGTGAAGGTTTACCTGAAAACGTGTACACGCTCCCCAGTCCACAGACCCTGCAGCACCACGGGAAAGAGATAGGGAAGGAAAGCAATGCCAGACACATCGGGGAACGACAATCCCCCGATTCATTTCACTGCCTGGAAACAGAATCTTCTCACCTTTTCCTCGTTGATTCAAATTTACAAGATTAAACGAAATAAAAAGAAGCCAATCATTAGACACAGTTGTTAAATAACTGTACGATTTTTTCTTTTCCTCTCATATTCGCTGTTAATTCGCAAGTGTAGAGTCATTGTGCTGCTGTACATTACACCACGGAAAATACTGCTATGCTTTTTGCTGACGGTCATCTGCCTTTTATGCGTCTTCACCAGGTCAAAACAGAAATAGGCCAGACAGAAAAGCTGTTTGAAGTAAGGAAGTGTGTGTGTTTTAAGACTGTGTTCAATATTTTAATAGAACAGTGTAGAAATTTAATTGGTATTTGTCTTATCATACAAAATGTTATAACAATTTGGTTTGTGTCTTAAAATGCGTGTGCACGTGTGCGAATGTTTTTAATATTGTGTGTGTATGTGTGCATGTATGTATATACGCGAGCCATGTGTGAGTGTGTGGGCATACTGGTGCCTACACGAATGCTTGTGATTTTACCTGGGTGAGTTTGCGGCTGGCTGAGGTGTTGCTGACTTGTGGGTGCTCTTTGTGCTGTGATGGGTGCGTGCTGATGTTCAGAACCTGTGTTGTGCTATATATTGATATTATTTTTATGTGGTTTTTGTTCTTATATATGGCTTGTAACCCACTGGAATTTCTCTGTTTTAGAGATAATAAAGTATTTTGAATTGAATTGAATTGAAATCGAAGAAGAAATGGGTCATGATAATAAAGAGCATCATGACAACAATGTTGAAGATGAATAGGAAGAGATAAAGAAGGTGAAAACATGATTACTGCTATCAATAACATCATTAACACCATCAATACCACAATGACCATCAACATCAGCAACAACACACTAATGACAATAGCTCTCATCACAGCCCTGGTCTTGTCATATAATTTACCGGTAATGGTAAGTAATAAACCTGCAAATTGAAAGAAAACGAGAAAAGAAAGAAACCTCATTAGTACCGTTATGAACAAGACCAGCAGCAGCAATAATAGCATCAGTAACTAACGACAGTCACGTTGATGAAGGGGAGGTAGAGAAGGGGAAAGCAGGAAGAGGAGGGAAGAAAGATGGAATTGTGACAGCGGTGAAAGCTGGACTTGTCCTGTTGAATATGTCAAGTAGTTCGACTGTCTGTGAACTGACAGTATGACTATGAACTGACAGGGTGACTGTTTATAAACTGACAGGGTGACTATGAACTGACAGGATGACTGTTTATAAACTGACAGGGTGACTATGAACTGACAGGATGACTGTCTATGAACTGACTGTCTATGAACTGACAGGGTGACTGTTTATAAACTGACTGTCTATGAACTGACAGGGTGACTGTTTATAAACTGACTGTCTATGAACTGACAGGGTGACTGTTTATAAACTGACTGTCTATGAACTGACAGGGTGACTGTTTATAAACTGACTGTCTATGAACTGACAGTATGACTATGAACTGACAGGGTGACTGTTTATAAACTGTCTATGAACTGACAGGATGACTGTTATAAACTGACAGGGTGACTGTTTATAAACTGTCTATGAACTGACAGGGTGACTGTTTATAAACTGTCTATGAACTGACAGGATGACTAATATAAACTGACAGGGTGACTGTCTATGAACTGACAGTATGACTTATAAACTGGCAGGGTGACTGTTTATCAACTGACAGTATGACGTCTTTTCCACACCGAAGAAGAAACAGGAAGAGGTCCAAACTTCCTGGTAGAAATCAGAAGATTTATGTGTTGAACTCTTCACCCTTTGATCTTAGTCATCTGTCCACAAAATGCCCACATTTCGATAGTTAAAGAAATTGTGATCTCTTTTCGTTTACATTGTACCGTCCGTTTGCTTTTGTATTTGTATACTACTTCAAACCACGACTGCTTTCTCTCAGTGAAATTCGGGTTGCTCTCCCCGGGGAGAGCGCATCGCCAAAATAGCTGCACCTCCCTTTTTTTCTAATTCCTGTCTGTATGTGCTTTTGTTTCCCTATCAGAGTGGCTTCCTTTTACAGAATTGTTCAAGGGACAGCTCTCTTGTTGGCGTGGGTTCTTTTACATGCGTTAAATGTGTGCTGCACACAGGCCCTTGGTTTGACGTCTCGTCCGAAAGACTGGCACCTAGAAATTCACTCTTGGTCAAGTGGATGGGGGAAATCCTTAGGGCACAAACGGGGATCAAACTCAGAGTTTTCCATTTCAAGTCAAGTGTGTAAGCCACCTTGAATACTGAAAAATATAACAATTTGACTGGAATTAACTACATTGTGCATGCTGTATTGATTTAATTGGTTTCATCGTGTGTTTTTTCATACTCATGGATTCAACTAATCTATGACTCCATCTTTGATTCACATGCAGTATCCATGGTTACTAACTGACAATCATTTTCCAGGGTAAAATAGGGCAGATATTCAGGGCAGATATTTGAAGGGAAACAGGCATGGGGAAGAGAAAGAAAGAAGGAATGAAGAAACGACAGACAGAAAATGAGAGAAAAAAATGGCGGAGAAAACAGACCGAGAAAATTCAGAGAAACAAAGCAACAGATTGAATAATTTAAAAAATTTGAAGCTAGGGGAAACAAATCAGCAAAAGATTGAAAGACAGACGCATGGAAAGGGGGATAAACAGAGATAAGCGCTGTGACTTACAGACAGATAAAAAGGGGGGCGGGGGTAAAGAAGAAGGAAAAGTGATAAAATAATAGACTATATATATAATTGAAGTGAACCAGGGATTTAAAGAAAAAATGTGAAAAGGAGTGATAGAATGATGAACAGCCTGACAGGCAAACAGATGGGCATAGAAAAACAAAGAAAGAAAAAAACGAAAAAAACGAAAGGGAGACAAACTGAAAGAAAACAGAAAGAATGAAAAAAAAAATGTCCAAAAGGACGATATACAGGCACGGAAAACATAATTTTCCCCCAAAAAAGTGGGGGGGGGGGGGGGGTGGGTGAAGAAAGACATGACAAAAAAGACGATAGAATTTTTTTTAAAGCTTGAAATGAGGTCAAACTGAAAAACTAAAGCGAAAAAAAGACAAAATCAGAGAAAACGACAGGAAGACAGACAGACAGACATATGGACATATAGGCAGATGAATTCTTTGACCTTTAGACAGATAAACAAGAGCGTTTAGCAGTAATCGAAAATTACACAACATATATATTAATTTAAAAAGACAAAAAAAAGGAAAGAGCAAAGAAGATAAAAAAAACATATTTACACAAGAAAATGAGAAACAGACAGACTAATCGACAGAATAAGACAGGTAGACACAGAGACAGACACGAAGAAAGGAGAGAGAAAGAGATAGTGGAGGGAGTAAGTGGAGGAACGGAAATTAAAAAGAAAGGATGGAATTAAAACTGTCTAAAAGAGTAAAGAAAGAATGAGAAGAACGAAAAACAGTGAGAAACAAAGAGAAAAACAAAGAACGAAAGATGTGGGAAATTGAGAGACAGAATGCGTCCTATTAAATTCCAGACGAAATAACAGCAGCGTGTCTGCAGGCTTATACTAGTAATCATAAGTTTCCTCCCGGTACTGCTAGTCGCAATATTGGTGTGCATTTATATTTATTTGTTTTTCCATTCATTTATTTATGTATTTCTGCAGACTAACCTCTTTTTCTCATGGAGTAGAGCAAGCCCACATGTGCATACTATCATTCACTACCTGGGTGCTAGCGACATGTTCAAAATTAAAAGAGTGTATGTATTTGCTCTGCCGTGACTCTGAACAACTTCTAGGCAACATGAGCACGGTCATTGGAAATGTGGTTTTAGAAAATGGCTGTGTAAGTGCAACATATAACTGCTACAGCCAAGGTGCATGCCAAGGACAGATTGCGACCATCCCCCAACGATACAGAACGTCTCACAATTCGCAGGTGTGGATCTAAATATAGATCCTTGACGCCGCGATTGGCAGTTCCGATCGCATGGGAAGTAATCTAATTACCGCCCCGTCACACGTTTCGTCATGCGTGTTCCCAGTGCAACACAATGGTCTACTCTTCCAAAAGGTTGAAAGGGTTTTAACGTGTGCAAAGGACTTTCAGGGAAGTGAAGTCGGCATTGGTGTTAATTCCAGGAGGGGGGGAATTCCTTTGAACTGGCGTCTCGGTGGAGG
>CM060317.1:1763756-1776256 GCA_030674155.1 Stramonita haemastoma
TAACCAGTTGCAAAGTGTTGAGATCACATAGTTTTAAGAGTCGAGTAATGAGACTGAGTCATCGGGTGTGTTTAATGCCTCTGTGCATTAGACTGATGCCAAGAACCTTGCCTCACCACCCGCCCTGTTTCTAGCTCACACATTTATATTTAGTTGCCAGGTGCCGTACGATTCCGGAGAACTACATGAATGCTACGCCACAGAAACTCTACCTGCCTGTTGCAAAGAGGAGGAAGGCGGCTTGGTTTTGCTGCCTTACCAAGAATGTATCGTGCAGAGGACACTCCGACACCGAGGAAGAACCGGCAGTCTCAAACAACTCGACCAACACACCCCAGCAGTCCCAAACACCACCAACACACCCCAGGTAATCTCAAACACCACCAACACACCCCAGACAGTCCCAAACACCACCAACACACCCCCAGCAGTCTCAAACACCACCAACACACCCAGACAGTCCCAAACACCACCAACACACCCCCAGCAGTCTCAAACACCACCAACACACCCCAGACAGTCCCAAACACCACCAACACACCCCAAGCAGTCTCAAACACCACCAACACACCCCAGACAGTCCCAAACACCACCAACACACCCCAAGCAGTCCCAAACACCACCAACACACCCCAAGCAGTCTCAAACACCACCAACACACCCCAAGCAGTCCCAAACACCACCAACACACCCCAAGCAGTCCCAAACACCACCAACACACCCCAAGCAGTCCCAAACACCACCAACACACCCCAGACAGTCCCAAACACCACCAACACACCCCCAGCAGTCTCAAACACCACCAACACACCCCAGACAGTCCCAAACACCACCAACACACCCCAAGCAGTCCCAAAACACCACCAAACACCAACCCCAAGCAGTCCCAAACACCACCAACACACCCCAAGCAGTCCCAAACACCACCAACACACCCCAGACAGTCCCAAACACCACCAACACACCCAGACAGTCCCAAACACCACCAACACACCCCAGACAGTCCCAAACTCCACCAACACACCCAGACAGTCCCAAACACCACCAACACACCCCAGACAGTCCAAACACCACCAACACACCCCAGCAGTCCAAACACCACCAACACACCCCAGCAGTCTCAAACACCACCAACACACCCCAGACAGTCCCAAACACCACCAACACACCCCCAGCAGTCTCAAACACCACCAAACACCCCCAGACAGTCCCAAACACCACCAACACACCCCAGCAGTCCAAACCACCAACACACCCAGACAGTCCAAACCCACCAACACACCCCAGACAGTCCCAAACCCACAACACACCCCAGACAGTCCCAAACACCACCAACACACCCCAGACAGTCCCAAACTCCACCAACACACCCCAGCAGTCCCAAACTCCACCAAAACACCAGGTCCACTACGCAAAGCCAACAGCAGCATTGACCTCTCTTTGTGCCCCACATGTCACAGCAGGTAAGAACCACATTATGTGGTCAGTCTGTCTGTGTGTCCTTGTGTGTTTGTGTTATGCATTTTGTCTCCACATCTGTCCTTTCGTCTGCTGTGCTATTTGGTCTGTCTTTGGTTTGAGTTGAGTTAATTTTTGTTCTGGTTTGTCTGTCCTTATGCATATCTATGTTTCTGTTTTTAATTTTTGGTCCTGCTTTGGGTTTTATTTTGGTCTTTTTTTTTCATTTTTTGGGGGATGGGGTGGGGGGTCACTCCTTGGCTAGAGCTCTGATGCTCACCATAGGGGAGATTTTTGCTATGCCACCCTTTTAACCCACCATTAAGGTAGCTGCTTTCTGACTTCAAGGATTGTCTAAATACGACACGTGTGTGCATGCATTTTATTAATTTTGTCATCCATTTTAACCAACACGAAATAGCCCACTCTTCCGAAATGTGGAGCTGGTTTTTGTTTGCATAAATCTGCTCGCATTTGTACATAGGGCCCCACGGTTTATAGTTTAATTCATTAAGTAGCAAAATCTCTAAAGCCTAAGAATGGTTGCCTGAATGGTTTGTTTTTTGGTGTTTTTTGGGGGGGTGTTGGAGGGGGGGCGTCGCAGATAGACCCTTTTTGATAGTCTCATCCAAAGTGATGACTAGGTACTAACTCCGGGTGGGGGGGGGGATACCTTGGAATGGGTGTCTTGATGGGGGCACGAACTCGCACTGTCGGATAATGAGAGCAATCCTCTCACCACTAGGCTACCCCCCCCCTTTCCCATTCCTCAGTGAGATGTTTGATAACGGCCCTACAGGTAAACTTCTTCCAGTGTGCAGTCTAACAGTGATTCCGAGATAAGATGAATTATAAAAATACATAATGAATATGTATCAGTGCCCTCAATTTTTCTTTTTGAGTCTTCAGATTTCCTCCCCGCGGAGCACGAAGACATCCACAACACGCATCCTCCACCATGAGAGGACCCCCAGCCATTGGCACTGTGCTCGACATCCACAACCAGGACAACGCACCTCAACGAGGCCAGTTTTTTTTAAGGAAGAAATTTTTTAATGAACTGTATTTTTTTTTAACCGCTACCCTCCCCCCCCCCCCCCCTCCCCATAGATTCAGAATTTTAAAAACTAGAATACATTTTTTGTAAACTGCTACACCCGCCCAAAGTTTAAGAATTTTAGAAAATCAATTAGAATACTTGAATTTTTTTTTAAAGTGCTGACACCCCCCCCCCCCCTCCCCCCCGCAAATAAAATATACAAGATCAGGAAATGGATAACAGGGGAAATGACGAAAAAGATGGCGGCTTTTGATTTTTTGTGTTTCTAAAACTTTAATATGCAATAAGCAGAATAGCTGCCGTCCTCATTGATATCTTCTATCAGTTGATCTCAGGAAAACGTGTCTTTTGATATTTTAAGAGAATTATAACTCATCCATTGTTTTGTTACTGATTTTTTTTTAATCTAAAGTAAATAAATTCAGTGTGGGCATATATTTTTTCTGTGTGAGGAAAGTATTTATTGGGGGAGTAGAGGTGGCCAAAGAGTTGATCAATAGTCTGCAGATAATTTACTTCGTAAAAAAATGTACGCAAAGTTCCACTAAGGAAATAGGGCAAAACTATACATTTTAACTTTTTTTTTTTAATCAGATAAAAAGCTGACCAAATTTTCTGTATTTGTCCTTTAATGTTCAATGGACATGGGGGGGGGGGGGTGTTTGTTTTTTTAATAAAGAATCTGATCAAATGATTCCTTCCAGATGGTCATTTTTTAATGATTTTTTCCAAATTTGTCTTGGTATGTTTGGGGGGGGGGGGGGTGCTCCATTTTCTGTAGCGTTCCCGTCCTGCTGCTCCCACGCCACTCATTTCAATCCCCCACCACGGCCATACCCACATTTAAGTCTCATCCTGGGGGCCGGGAGTTAACAGGGAGCCCATCAATATTAGGCCGCCGTAGGGCCACCAGCCAGAGGGACCCTGTACTTCTACTGGGTCACTTCCGTGGTGTTGAGTGGTGCCTGTTGTGAGCTAGTGTTCATGGAATATACGATTTGGGAAGAATTTGTGTTTATCATTTTCTGTCTTTTTTTCGCTTTTTTCCTTTTTGTAAGGAGTTTGAAATTTTGTTGGAGAAAATGCTCCTGTCGGAACATGTTCCAAAATGCTTGTAGTAAGCAGTGTCCATTATTTGCACTGTAGTATCAGATTCTGTGGTAGTGTAACTTCGGAGGGTTTTTTTTTTAGAATGAAAGATTAGGAATTTTTCACAAAAATTAGTGTTGAGATTTTTTTTTTAGTAAGGTGGTGGTGTTTTTGCGTGTGTATTTATCTTTTTTTTCGAGGATAATGGAATAGGCACTCGTTTGTTTTTTTTACATCCAGCCCCCGTGTGTATGCAGTTTTGTAAATTGTCATCCGTTCCCACCGGCACACAATGGGCTACTCTTCCAAAAAGCGGAACAGGCGTGTGTGTATATTAATTTTTCTCAAGTCTTTTATTTTGAGGATAAGGGAATAAGCGCCCATGTGTTGGGGTTTTTTTGGTTTTTTTTTTACATCGTCCCGTGTGTATGCAGTTTGTCAATTTTGTCGTCCGTTCCCACTGACACACAATAGCCTATTTTTCACAAAAGCGGAACAGGTTTTAGTGTGTGTGTGTGTGTGTGTGTGTGTGTGTGTGTGTTTGGAGGATAGTTGTGGATAGACATCGGGTTGGAAGAAGAGGTCAGGAAGGGAGAGAGGAGGGAGGAGGGGGAATTATGCACCTTTGGAGCAGTGGGGATAGAAAAGAGGGCCGACTGATCGCGGGTTTGTTTTTTTGCTGTTGTGGGATGCAGATATAATCGCGACAGATTTTTCATTATTCCGTGCATTTTTAATGGATGAAATTTGTTTGAAAATGTCGTGGGCCTGAAATCACTTCGATAGCAAAACTAAAAAAAAAATGTAGACACCAAAGTGTGAGGCGTGGCCCTAGTTGTAGAAGGGACTGGTGATTTCTGTTTGAAAGGTTCGTTATAGTCTTCAGCTTCGTGCCACTGTCTGTAGCTACATATCTTTTCTACCTGCTGTTGTGTCCGCATGCATTCTAACCTTCAGACGGACCAGCTGACAGTCCACCCTTACCCCGCTACTAAATGTTAACACTAACCCTGACACTAACCCCGCCTTTAACCTGACCCCTCATGTGGACACAACAGGCAGGTGGAGAACTGGTATGTGGTGAAACAATGGCTAAACGGTTTCCTTTCAATGTTTTCCTGTTATTTCGAGGATGATAGAACAAGTATTAGATCTATGCTTTTTTTAAATTTTTTTAATTATTTTTTTTTACATAGTCCTCGTGTGCGCGCGGTTTTATGAGTTTTGTCATCCCTTCTCACTGGGACAAATGGCCTACCAGTCCAAAAGGTGGAACAGGTTTTTAACATGTGCGCAAAATTTCAATGTCCATTTGCACACGGGACTAAGGTTTCTAGTCTGCTCCGAAGTATGGTGGGAGAAGGGGTGCTTAAGTTTTAGGGAAAAAGGGTGGTGGTGGTGGTTATAATGTTCTGGTATGGTAGGGATGGGGAAAGAGATGTAATGACAGGGGATAAAGGGGCAGGCAGTGACTTTCTGATTAGAGCCAGGAGAGGGTAGAGATGAGGAATATTTTAGAAAAAGTTCATTTAAAAGATGGTGCTTGGTCTTAAAATGCACGATTGAATAATCATCTGAAGGGGTATGCGCTTGAGAAAGTTCATTAAAAATGGAAGTTGGGGGGCGCTGGGTTAAGAAGGCATTCCCGATTAATGATTGAGGGGAAGGACTGGATTAAGGGGACAGTGATTGAGGGGAAGGACTGGACTAAGGGGACAGTGATTGAGGGGAAGGACTGGACTAAGGGGACAGTGATTGAGGGGAAGGACTGGATTAAGGGGACAGTGATTGAGGGGAAGGACTGGACTAAGGGGACAGTGATTGAGGGGAAGGACTGGACTAAGGGGACAGTGATTGAGGGGAAGGACTGGACTAAGGGGACAGTGATTGAGGGGAAGGACTGGACTAAGGGGACAGTGATTGAGGGGAAGGACTGGACTAAGGGGACAGTGATTGAGGGGAAGGACTGGACTAAGGGGACAGTGATTGAGGGGAAGGACTGGACTAAGGGGACAGTGATTGAGGGGAAGGACTGGATTAAGGGGACAGTGCATCACAGAAGTGTGTAGTAAAAGAGGTAGAAAGCATGTTCAGGTCAGGGGAGAGGAATGTTGGGCTGCAAAATCTGTTGAATGGAATAAGACAGATATTTGTCATCACCAGTCTAGGCTACATAGTGCAACAAGTACAGAAGCTGCATGCTCCTCTGTGTGTGTGTGTGTGTGTGTGTGTGTGTGTGTGTGTGTGTGTGTGTGTGTGTGTGATTTGTTTTGGGGTTATTTTTTTGGGGGGAGGGATTATGTGGAAAATAGCTTGTCACTGGAAAAACACGGATTTTAAGTTTTCTGTGTTTAGTTTAAAGAAGTATATTAAATGGGTGGATTTATGGTTGTAACCAGCATTGACTTAAAAAATTTTCCAGCATTTTGGAAAGGAAGGAGCCGGAAGAAGCATTGGAATATCATATCAATCAAAAATTAAAGTATGTTTTTTCAATTTGTTTTTACTGTGTACATCTTACACCTTACATTAGAAAAGGCATTCTCTTTTGTTACAGTATCTGAGATAAGAAAAACATATTTAATGTAAATCCGTGAAATTGCAGGTATGTTGTTTTGGTGTATCCTGCTACCTTATTTCCATCTTGCCGTTTGCATTTCCATATGTCAGGGGCATGCCCATTACCCATCATAGCACCCCCAGCACTTTGATAGACTGCTCCACCTGCATCTCGCCCAGTCTTTGATTTCCATCGTCAGCACAAATGTACTCTATCAGATTCTTTTTGTTTTGGTTTGGTTTAGGTTTGTTAGATCTAAAATTAAGACGAGGGGGAAAGAGGTTGGAGGCCTCAAAATGTCAGTTAAAAATTAACAGAATTTTTTTTAAAGTGGAAAACACAGGTTGGATACCTTGCAAAAATACCTGGTTTTAGCAAAACTCATTTCACTTCAAGTCAGTCTAGTCAAAAACACTTTAATCATCGCCTGAAGGGCAATTACAATATGTGCTGATCACTTTAGGATTTATTGTCTGTCTTTTGTCCTACCTTAGTACTGTATCTATGTTCATCTGTGCTCCTTCTCTGAAAGTATTGAATTTTACTTCAAATATGCATTGCAAAATTGAAGTGTAGCAGTTTCCATATCAATGCAATACACAGTGATAGAGGTGGTTGTTTGATTTTGTTCAGCCTTTCTTCTTTTCTTTTGTTGTCTCATGGAGCCTGGTTGTGTACAACTAGAAAACGATTGAACGCGTGTGTAGATTGCTTTTGGGTTTTTTTGTTTTGCTTTAGTTGTGAACTGATTACAAATTGTTGTATGAAACGCTTGGTTGTATTAATGATTTATCGTCTGAAATCACTTTGTTGAAGTAGGAGAAAAAGAAAAGAAAAGAATGATGAACAGCTAGCCTTGTATTCAGAGCACTCGCCTTTTCCCCTTTTCCTTTTGCTCACATCTCTGACATTTTGTATTGAAAAGTTTAGCTCTTTTTTATCTTATCGAAAGCTGATTTTTTCATGTCGTCAACTTGTGCACTGAGAGCAGATTGGGACAGTATATTGCTGATGCTCCTTTAATTTTTCTATTATGTATGGTAGAATTTGGGAATGGGCAGTCACTGTGCTGCCCACCATACTTACAGAAGTTTATTAAAACATCGCCCGCCATACTTGTCAAAGTTTGCAGTAACTTTATGGTTTTACTCATGAAGTGTTGGACCGTCTCGGGCCTATCTATTCCCCAGCTGTAAAGGACGTGTGATTGTTGTAGGGTTTCCCTTCCACCAATGGGTGGCTCGACTTCAATTTTTTCCTTCAATCTGCTTAAACAGCAAGCATAAGAATACTACTGTGTGATCCAGGGAATCTCAATTTTATTTCAAACATAACATTGCTCTTTCCTGAATGAACAACGTAACTATGTTCATAGACAATATCGAGACGTTTGCTTTAATATCTATCGTGGGGGTCAACATTTTCCAGCAATTTCTTGGCAGTTGTGGAACTGGTCTAGCCGTATGTATCCATTCCAAGCGGTGCCCAAATCTTTGGCCTTCAGGTGGATACCATGTGTGTGTAGCTTTTTGCCTGTCAGTTCACAGTCATAAGAAGCTGAATGACATGTCTTACATCCTGTCTTTTTGTGTATTTTTTAGACAATGGTTTCGCATTTTAAAATCTTTTAGACTCGTAAGTTAAACAGATTCATCTTATAGCTGCCCCTGCTCTCAATAGCCGAAATATCCACCAGCCTACCAAAGTGTATAACCTGTGGCGCGCGCGCGCGTGCGTGTGTGTGTATGTGCATTTTACTGTTAAAACTTATCAGTTGTTATTGGTTATATGTGCAAGATTTGGTTAAATGAAAGCGCTTTTTTTTTTGCAAGATACAGCGCTATATAATTTTTATCATCATCATCATCATCATCATCATCATCATCAATCATCATCATCATCATCCACCATCCACATCCATCCATCAACATCTATCATCATCATCACATCATCACCATCACCATCACCACCATCCATCCATCCTACATCCTACATCATATCCATCCTACCATCCTACATCCTTCATCCATCCATCCTATCATCTCTACATCCACCATCCTTCATCCATCCATCCTACATCCATCCATCCTTCATCCATCCATCTCTCATCATCCATCACATCCACATCCATCCATCCTACATCCTCCATCCTACACCATCCATCCTACATCCATCCTCATCCTCATCCATCTACATCCATCCTTCATCCATCCATCCATCCTCTATCCATCCATCCATTCATCCATCCATCCTACATCCATCCTTCATCCTACATCCATCCTACATCCATCCTACATCCATCCATCCATCCTTCATCCATCCATCCTTCATCCATCCATCCTTCATCCATCCATCCTTCATCCATCCATCCTACATCCATCCTTCCTACATCCATCCATCCTTCATCCATCCATCACTCATCCATCCATCCCTTCATCCATCCATCCTACATCCATCCATCCTACATCCATCCTTCATCCACATCCATCCTTCATCCATCCATCCTTCATCTCATCTTCATCCTACATTCTCCTTCATCATCATCCTCTACATCTCATCCTCATCCATCCTTCATCCATCCATCCTCACTCACCATCCTTCCTCCATCCATCCACATCCCATCCCATCCTTCATCCATCCTCACCTCATCCTCCTCTCACCATCCATCCTTCATCTCACCATCTCATCCTTCATCCATCCATCCTTCATCCATCCATTCATCCTCATCTCATCCTTCATCCATCCATCCTTCATCCTACATCTTCATCCATCCTACTTTCATCCTCTCATCTTCATCCTCCATCCTCTCCTACCTCACCATCCTCATCCTCATCCTCCACTTCATCATCTTCACCTCTCTCATCCTTCACTACATTCATCTACCTCACCCTTACCTAATCCTCTACATCCTCATCCTTCACCTCATCCTTCATCCTCATCTCTCCTACATCCTCATCCCTCCTTCACTCATCCTCATCCTAATCTTCATCACATCCTCCATCTACCTCCATCATTCATCTACTTCATCTTCATCCTCATCTTCACTCTCCATCCTTCCCCATCTCATCCTCATCCTACATACATCCATCCTACATTCATCCATCCTTCATCCATAATACTTCCATCCATCCTTTCATCCATCCCTCCTACATCCATCCATCCTACATCCATCCTTCATCCTACATCCATCCTTCATCCATCCATCCTTCATCCTACATCCTTCATCCTACATTCATCCTACATCCATTCTCCATCCTTCATCCATCCATCCTTCATCATGCATCCTCCATTCTTCATACATCCTCCATCCTTCATCCATCCTTCATCCTTCATCCTACATCCTCATCCTACATCCTCCATCCTTCATCCTACATCCCTCCATCCTACATCCTCCATCCTCCATCCTCCATCCTTCATCCTCCATCCTTCATCATAAATCCTTCATCCTTCATCCTCCATCCTTCATCCTACATCCATCCTTCATCATACATCCTTCATCCTTCATCATACATCCTTCATCCTTCATCCTCCATCCTCCATCCTTCATCCACCATCCTTCATCCTACATCCATCCTTCATCCTCCATCCTTCATCCTACATCCTTCATCCTCCATCCTTCATCCTACATCCATCCTTCATGCTTCATCCTCCATCCTTCATCCTCCATCCTTCATCCTCCATCCTTCATCCTCCATCCTCCATCCTTCATCCTCCATCCTTCATCCTCCATCCTTCATCCTCCATCCTTCATCATCCATCTTTCATCCTACATCATCCATCCTTCACCCTACATCCTTCATCCTACATCCTACATCCTCCATCCTTCACCCTACATCCTTCATCCTACATCCTACATCCTTCATCCTCCATCCTCCATCCTTCATCCTACATCCATCCTACATCCTCCATCCTCCATCCTTCATCCTTCATCATCCTTCATCCTACATCCTTCATCCTACATCCTACATCCTCCTACATCCTCCATCCTTCATCCTCCATCCTTCATCCTACATCTCCATCCTTCATCCTCCATCCTTCACCTACATCCTTCATCCTACATCTTCCATCCTACATCATCCATCCTTCATCCTACATCATCCATACTACATCCTTCATCCTACATCCATCCATAATCATCCATCCTTCATCCATCATCCTCCATCCTATCATCCTCCATCCTTCACCCTACATCCTTCATCCTACATCTTCCATCCTTCATCCTACATCCTTCATCCTACATCATCCATCCTTCATCCTTCATCCTCCATCCTTCATCATCCATCTTTCATCCTACATCATCCGTCCTTCACCCTACATCCTTCATCCTACATCCTTCATCCTCCATCCTTCATCCTCCATCCTTCATCCTCCATCCTTCATCCTACATCCATCCTACATCCTCCATCCTTCATCCTCCATCCTTCATCATCCTTCATCCTCCATCCTTCATCCTACATCCTTCATCCTACATCATCCTCCATCCTTCATCCTCCATCCTTCATCCTACATCATCCATCCTTCATCCTTCATCCTACATCATCCATCCTTCATCCTACATCATCCATCCTTCATCCTATATCATCCATACTACATCCTTCATCCTACATCCATCCATCATCATCCATCCTTCATCCATCATCCTCCATCCTTCATCCTCCATCCTTCACCCTACATCCTTCATCCTACATCATCCATCCTTCATCCTACATCCTCCATCCTTCATCCTCCATCCTCCATCCTCCATCCTTCATCATTCATCCTTCATCCTTCATCCTACATCCTTCATCCTACATCCTCCATCCTCCATCCATCATCCTACGTCATCCTACATCCTTCATCCTACATCCTTCATCATCCATCCTTCATCCTTCATCCTCCATCCTTCATCCTCCATCCTTCATCCTCCGTCATCCTACATCCATCCTTCATCCATCCATCTTTCATCTTTCATCCTCCATCTTTCATCCTTTATCCTCCATCCTACATCCTTCATCCTCCATCCTTCATCCTCCATCCATCATCCTCCATCCCCATCCACCATCCTACATCCATCATCCTGCATCCTACATCCATCATCCTACATCCTTCATCCTCCATCCATCATCCTCCATCCTCCATCCATCATGCTTCATCCTCCATCCATCATGCTTCATCCTCCATCCATCATCCTTCATCCTCCATCCTTCATCCATCATCCTACATCCACCATCCTACATCCATCATCCTGCATCCTACATCCATCATCCTACATCCTCCATCCATCATGCTTCATCCTCCATCCATCATCCTTCATCCTCCATCCTTCATCCTCCATCCTTCCTCATCCATCCTTCATCCTCTATCCTTCATCCTACATCCATCCTATTTCCTTCATCCTTCATCCTACATCATCCTACATCATCCTACATACATCCATCCTTCATCTTCCATCCTTTATCTTTCATCCTTCATTCTACATCCTCCATCCTTCATCCATCTTTCATCATGCATCCTCCATCCTTCATCTTCCATCCTTCATCCATCCATCATCCTACATCCATCATCCTACATCCATCATCCTCCATCCATCATCCTACATCCTTCATCCTACATCCATCCTCCTCCATCCTCCATCCTACATCCTCCATCCTCCATCCTTCCTTCATCCTACATCCATCATCCTACATCCTTCATTCTCCATCCTTAATCCTACATCCATCCATCTTTCATCCTACATCTATCCATCCTACATCCTTCATCCATCCATTTTTCATCCTATATCCTTCATCCTACATCATTCTACATCATCCATCCTTCATCCTATATCCTCCATCTTACATCCATCCATCCTACATCCTTCATCATCCTTCATCCTACATCCATCCATCCTACATCCTTCATCCGTTCTCCATCATGCTACATCATCATCATCATCAGTAGTAGCAGTAGCAGCAGTAGTAGTAGTAGCATCATTATTCTCATTGTTATTGTTATTATTATCATATCGTCATTATCATTACTAAAGCCTCCCACTTTGTTGCTGCTCCTCTTCCTATTTCCTATCAATTCAGGGTCATCAGAACTAGTCATGTGCATATTTTCAAATGTTGCATTTGAAGATATTTTTCAATTGATTTTACCCCTATGTAAAAGTGAATTGGAAACCCCGTTTGCCAATAGCAAGTTACGGGTTTTTTGTGTTTGTGTTGCTTTGGGTTGCAAGTTTTAGCAGTAGTTTCCTTCCTGTGTTTGTACATCTGTTCGAAAATCCCAGCTGGAAATGTACGAAGGTGTAGATTAACTTTTACAACTTGATACTTGATTTCATTTCCCATATTGTATGTCATAAAAAAA
>CM060317.1:1783756-1786256 GCA_030674155.1 Stramonita haemastoma
GTCTGTCATGTGAGTGCAAATGCGCTGTGCTGCTGGTAAGAGCCTGACAAGTCAGGCCCAGCGCATCTGACTTTGGCATGGAAGAGAATTCAATTGTTATCTTTAAATCTTTCTGGGGAAAAAGACAGAAACATGGGCAAAGAAGGCAGAAAATGCACACCTGCCTAAAAGGCCAGAAGTTAAGGATTTGATTCCCGGATGAACTTGGACTTTGCTCCATCAATCAGCCCTTTAGTCATAGTCTGGGTGCTAGTATTTTTGTGTTTTTTATCAGATGATAAACCAAGACTGTGTGTAGCATACATTTCATGAATATAGAACTGATGGCACCAGTCAATTGTGGATGTAAAAGTTCTACGGAAAAAGCTACTCTGGAAAAAACTAATGCAAATACTATTCCGATTAGGAAACAAAAACAGACGACAGTATAATACATGAAAAGGCTCTACAAGAACTGTCTACCCCCAAAATGTTCACACTATAAGGACTTAAATCTCTACAACTAACCTGAGAGAACAGCGTGTCATGACTACAGTCACGGAGCCCCATTATCCCAGCACCACTTGTGTTTGATGCTGCTTCTCTCTGGTTTCTTCTTCTTGCATTTTAGCAGTTCCTACGGCGTTAAAGATCGGCATCCGCAGATTTGTTCCTATTATCTCTTCCATCACTTCCAGTGATCAGTGTTCCGTGTTTCCCAAGGGGGGCGCCATTTAAACATAGACCACTCCATCTACACAACAGTTAGTCTGGCGAAAAACTGAGTTAATCTGTTATTGACACACTTTTTTCATTTCTTTATTGCCTGATGATCAACGACGATGTGGATGATGAAATACCGCTGTTATAGAAATCCATGTGCTTTAAGCCTTCTTCAAAGTTCTGCGCTCTACGCTTCCTATCGTAACATATCCATCCCAGCATCATCCGGCCCGAGAGATACAGACATCTGCAGTGTTGGTCATTTATTTTGAGAAGCATTCTCCAAGTGGTATCCTAAAATGGATGAAGGTTGCCTACGTGGTCCCAGCCTTCCCAATAAGCCTCATTGCAAACCCACGCTGGGCAGGAGCCGGCCAGAATCAGGAAAATCTCTATACCTATGGCACTGGAACACGCAACCTTTACTCTCGTAAAGCAAGGAGCTAAGTTTTGTGCCGTAGTGGCTTATGATTACTGACAGGCTCCATCCCCTGATTTATCAGACAGTCAAACCTCAAGTGTACGCTGAATATTTCTTCGTTTCTGCAACTACCTGAAAACTAACATCAGCTGCAGGATGTTTGACGCGCATTTGATATTAAGCGGCTTTCACATTCAGCCCCAGATGGGAGGAGTGTAGCTGAATACATTGATCGCTTAGATATTCATAAAAATGCTGTCAAAGAAAGACACCTCAAGGCATTCTTTTTCAGGTTAAGATTACAAGCATTCTTGACAAAATTCAGCAAGGATGTTAAATGCTTATGTGGTGAATATATTTCAAATACCCATATCATACTTGAATGTGAGAATTTAAAACCTCACCTCCCTGCCTTTTTTAGAATTCCATTGACGAAGTTTTGAACAATGTAAATCTAACGTTTGACATTGCTAAATGTTTGTTTTTAAGTCCTAAAGGGAATTTACTGTAGTTCTTGAGGGTTTTTTGTTGTTTTTTTATTTTAACATTTTAATTTTTCTTTTTTAAACTGTTAGTGTTGAGAATACTATTTTCTTTGCTATTACTATTCATTACACACACACACACACCTACAAACACACGCACGCGCACTCATCCATACACACAGGCACATGCATACGCGCGTGCGCGTGCGTGTGCACGCACACACACACACACACACTGCTGTTTTAGGGTCGTCTGGTATCGCTTAAAGTGTAAAGACGTTAAAATTGAAGCCTTACTTACTTACTTACACACACATACTCACACACGCAAACAAACAAACAGACAGACAATCAAACAAACAAAGAAACACACACACACACACACACACACACACACAACACACACACACACACACACACACACACACACACACACACACACACACACACAGAGATATCAACTCTTTTTTCTCCGTCTAATCTGTAAATAGCTATTAGCAAAACAAAATTTAAAAAAAAACCCTCATCATCCATAAAACACGATAATCAATGACCATTAGACAACAGAAAACCCAAACAAAAAAGACAATATCACACAAAGAACTGTGGTCGTTGGAAGTTCGCTGAAAAGCTATCATATAAATCATGAGACCCGATGCCGATGACTTCAAAATACCTCCACAGTCTGTTTTTCTCATATTTTCTTTTGCTTTTTTCTTTCAAAGTTTTTTTTTAACTTCACTTTATCTCGTGGAAAAGACATGTTTTTGTATAAAACAGAGTTTTTTTTTAAGATATCATGCGTGCGTACGTGATTGTGTATATGTGTGTTTTAGTGTGTGTGTGTGTGTGTGTGTGTGTTGTGTGTATGCGCGCGCGCGCGCGCATGTGT
>CM060317.1:1791256-1798756 GCA_030674155.1 Stramonita haemastoma
GATGCTTCAGCAAACTCCTTGGCATTTCATACAGAGATCACATCACTAATGAAGAAGTGAAAACTAGAATAAAGAATGCCATCGGTCCATATGAAGAGTTCCTAACTACAGTGAAAAAACGCAAGCTAAAGTGGTACGGGCACGTCACACAATCATCTGGACTGGCCAAGACAGTCTTAGAGGGAACAGTAAGGGAAGGAGACGAAGAGGCAGACAGAGGAAACGATGGGAAGACAACATCAGAGAGTGGACAGGCTTTGGGTGGAACGACCTACTACGGAGGGCGGAGGACCGTGAGGAGTGGAGGAAGCTGGTTTCAAAATCTTCAGTTGTGCCCCCATGGTCCACGGGACTACGGGACAGGTGAAGGTGTACACTATGAGTGGTGTGCATGCATGCGTGCACGCGCGCGAGCGTGTGTGAATGCGTTTGTGTATACACATGCATGTGTATGTGCGTGTAAGGTAATCTCTCGACCATACATGTAGCTTATCATCTGCGACTTGATACAACGCTGAGAATAAACCAGTGTACAGGCAGAAAATCTAAAAACAACCAACTGTTCTGTAATCTAGCCTCACCTCACCATCTACCCACTTCTCATCCCCCCAACACACACACACACACACACACACACACACACACACACACACACACACACACACACACACACACACACACACACACACACACACACACACACACACATCCACACACACGCGCCCATCCCCCACCCCACCCCTCTCCTTCCATTTCTTCTCCTGTATTTTTGTCTCTGTACACGGAAGTCTTTCTGACAGCTGTCAAAAGTTCGTTACCAGTAATGGCTCCGCTATTTGTCAGGGCAATGCAGTAATGACGTTAGTAGCGATAATGGCAGTGACAGCTCAGCTCCGACAGGCAATGACCTTACCATTGTCTCTTTCCTTGATGTTGTTTTGGTTTTCTTTCTATTTGTTTGCTTGTCTTTCTGTGTCTCTTGCTTGTGTCTTGGTTTTATAATTGTTTTATGGGTCTCTTTTTTGTTTTTTTGATGAATAACAACTGTGGTATGTTTATCTTTCTCTGTGCTCTTGCTTACTAAGCTGCTAACAAAAAAGAATTATTACGAATAATAGCAGCAACAACAACACCAACGACAGCAACAGCAGCAATAAGAATAGCAGTACTAGCTCGTTAGCTATATACAAAACAACAACACTTTAAACAGCAGCAGCAACACCAGCAACAACAACAGCAACAATAACACCAGCAACAACAACATCAGTACCAACTCCTCAGCAATATAAAAAACAATAGAACTTTTTAACAGCAGCAGTAACAACAGTACCGACAGCAGCAGCAGCAACAAAAGCGGTACTAGCTCAGCAGCAGTAAGAAAAACAATGGCAATTTCAACAGCAATAGTAACAGCTGTAACAGCAACAGTAACCACAGTAACAGCAGCAGCATCAAAGTAATAACAATCCAACAACAAAAAACAGACTGCAAAACTGTTTTCAAAAATGCTAAAGGTCAGGTGATGCAGCTTTATCTAAACAGACCACACCCAAACACAGACACAAATATGCATGCACGCACACACATATATACACACTTGTGCACTCTCACCCCCCCCCCCCCCCCTCCTCTCTCTCTCTCCCTCTCTCTCTCTGTCCCCTCAACTTGGCCAGCATGCTTTCTTTTTCCTTTTAATACAACTGTCTATATTCTTTGTTGTAGGATTTCCTTGATTTCTTTTTCATTAATTTGTTTTTCTGTCAAGCACTTGAGTCAGTGCTTTATGACGATAATGATGGCCTATTTTCTTCACAAGTGGAGATCATGGGAAGAGAGGTGAAAGTTTCAGATTCTTTAAGTTCTCTTGTGACAGAAGAGGTCAATGTGCGAGGAGCACGTTCTACTGCATGCTGGGCAGAGGAAGGAAGGAAGTGGAGCTGGGGCTGATGGCTGGTCCTTTGAACGGCCATCTTCCTCCCTCTTACGCTGCTCTTTTCCAGGGTCACTTCTCTGAGGTGCAACTTTCTGCTGGTTCTCTGGAAGGAACAGCATCAATTATCGCCATCAGAGTTTTCTGTTGTCCTGCCTGGTGCAGGGCCCCGGCCACTGGCAGCTGCTTCTCCATTGGTCTTGGAAGCGTTTTCTGAGAGCGCTGCGGTCATGTTTGCCCTGTGTAAAGCCTGCTGAAGATGCACCATCTGGAAATTAAAAAAATGACTTTGACTTTGACTTTGAAGAAGACAGCTTTAGATATCTGTGTCCTCATCCAGCCTGACGACATTGCTGCTACAGTATCATGACTTTCTACTGAGCAGGCTGGCTGGCTGAAGTCACCGACAAGTGGAGACTCTATTGACATGTACTAGAATGTCTTATTTTAAAAATCAGTTAATTTTTGGAGAATGGCCGCATGCGTGTGAATGATTGGAGTGCGAGTGCTTTTGATTTGTTTTGGTTTTTTTCTCCCAGATTCAGCGCTATAGAAATTCTGAATATCAGTATTATCTAAACCTGTAATGGTGAATGTGGAAGTTGCTCTTGAAACTCTTCAGACTGATGACGGCAGTATTTCTTTGTTGCCTATGCTTACCTCCCCTCCCCTCACCTATCACGTAGTCTAGTGGGCCGTTTGGGCACCACTGAAGATTTTGCAACCAGCTTTTTCCACCTGTTGGGTGAACACAGAATAATCACCACCACGTTCGTCACCTCCAATCGATAGAGCAGTAACAGGGTGTTCCGCCAAGCCACACGCTCTCAGCTGTATCACTTATTTCTTTCTTGTTGGTTGCCCCCTGGCTGTCTGATGACAAGCATGAGCAGTGGAATCTGATTGGCTGAAGGGATTGTTGACGCAGATTGTTGGTCTATCAAGGACAGATGTCAATGAACAGCAGACGGCTCCTTATCCAACAGAACTATTTTCGTCTGGTAACATTTGTACAAGCTTGCTAGATACTGCTTTGGTGTTGAAGATGTATGCTTCTGGCAGTGAGGGGGTGTCATGTGGGATGTGACATGATTGATGGGTAGGGAAAGTTCATTCAGAGGTTATGCTTTGTTTACATCAGGGATATATCTTTATGACTTCAAGGGCTTGTTTTAGTATATATATAGTTTGTAATATCTCGTACTTTGAGAATTATACTGTAATATGCATTATTTTATGATGGTGATTATATATTTTATTTGGGTCCTGTGGACATTCGTGTTTAAGATGATATAGTTGTTTCTGAGTCCTGAGTCTTGCGGAACAGTGAAGTAGTGATTAAATCAGCTCTCTCTCTATTTGTTCTACCCTTGATTCATAACGATGCTGGATTCATAACGTGCTTGTGATCCTAGGGTAATTGAGAGCATGGTTTCCAGTCTGCCCTCAGGTATCCATCCCAGATGATTTTTTTCATCTGGGGTTTACAGTGGTGCTGAATCCACTGCCCTCAAAATTCTCCCGATGATACAACACACCATTGCCTTGTGTGCTATCGGAAGAGCTGGCCAGCTGTGAAATCTGGTGGAATGGACGACACAAACAAACCTAGCATGCACCCTGCTACCTGAGAAGATACAGGCTCCACCTGTTGCAACATACTCACGACAAAGCCTGAAAAATAAAGTGCAGGCCATCCACCCCACAACCCCATCCCCACCCCCCACCCCTCCCCCATAAGCCCACCCCCACCCCACAATCCTACCCCCACGCCCAACGTACTCTTCAAAGGAGTGAAGGAAGATGTTGAAGCCGAGTCAAAACAGTGCAGGACTTCTTTGGCAGGGAAATCTTGAAGCAACCTTACAGTCAAAGCTTCCTCTCTGGGCCGGCCACTAATGTAATGGACCTGAGTTGTCAGATGCGTAACGGCAGTGCAACGCCTTTCAGTCCTGTGACAGAGAGTGACTATTGCTGTCTGAACGTTGGCCACAGAAGAACGAGCCTGTTGATGGCGGTGTTCCTTGTGAAACAGAAAATGAGGCTCCAGCGCTGTCTGTCATGGAAAATGGCTTAACTCTGTGAATATTTTACGGCAATGCCTATGTCAAAGATGACTATTATTGTATTCATCACGCTGCACTAACGACAGCTTTATGGCAGAGGTCCAAAGCTGACAATGGTCTATGGCTCACAATAGAAGTAATTGTTGTCCTTTTGTGTGCAGTCCATTCCTTCTGTTGTTTTTTCTTTCTTTGTGGTTGGCGTTTTCGTTCCTCTTCCGTGACTATTACATAAACAACTACTGGGAACGGCAGCAGCATGAAATGGGGTTTTGGTGGGGGGGGGGGGTTCCGGGAGAATGGAAGAAACCAAAAAAAGTATAATATACACCCACATTCACACCCACCCACCCACCCACCCACAGAGAGAGAGAATGAACTCAAATCAAAATCAAATCAAAATTTTATTTCCAGATGGTACATTGAGTAAGCAATAAATTTGATTTTTTTCATCAAGCCATCTATCTAGCAAAAATAAAACAACACCAACAAAACACAAAAACAAAACAAAACAAAACAAAACAAAAAAAGCAAAACAAAAAACCCAACCCAAACCAAAATAAACAACAAGGAGAGAGAGAGAGAGAGAGAGAGAGAGAGAGAGAGAGAGAGAGAGAGAGAGAGAGAGAGAGAGAGAGAGAGAGAGAGAGAGAGAGAGAGAGAGAGAGAGAGTTAGTTAGTTTAGGAAATCTGAGAGAAAACTCTTAAAAAATAGAGAACAAAAACTCAGAACCAAAAGCGTCAGAGAGTCGGACAAAAGAAAAAAACAAAACAGATGAAGACAAACCCAAAACAAAACAAGAGCAGGATTACGAACAATCACGCGAGAGGAAAGAGCACATAAAAGAAAGCTAAGAATCGTGAAATGTTCAGAAAGCTGTTGAAATATGCTAGGAATGACTTCCCTTGGTAGACACAAGAAGAAACCGGAAACTTGCCCAGCGGCCATTTTGTAGGCTCGCTGATCGTTCACTGCTGTAGTTTGTTTGTTGTTTCGTTTGTTATTTTGTTTGTTTTTTTGTTTTGTTTTGTTTGCTGTTTTGTTTGTTTCTGTTTTGTTTGTTTGATGTTTTGTTCGTTTTCTTTTTGTTCTGTTATTTTTGTGACAATCTGCAACTTTTTAACAAAAAGACACAGCCTGTTAAGAGACAAAAGTAAGAAAATACATCCACACGTATTCTTTACGTTTATCGTATTGCGAAAGGAAATTTCCGATGGGGCGAAAAAAGGTTATTTTAGTGTGTGTTCCAGTGTGTATGAGGTACACTGGCACGTGTGGGTATGCATGTCTGTTTATCTGTGCTGACTGTGTCTGTCTCTGAATAGTATGGATGGATGGATGGATGGATGGATGGATGGATGGATGGATATGCGTAAGTATGTATGTAATGTGGGTAGGTAGGGAGGTATGTACGCATGCACACATGCATGCATGCACGCACACCCATAGGTATGTATGTATGTATGTATGTATGTATGTATGTATGTATGTATGTATGTATGTATGTATGTATGTATGTATGTATGTATGTATGTATGTATGTATAAGGTAAAGGTAAAAGTGAGGTAAAGGTGTCCCATAACCTGTGTGGTCGTAGGGGAGCCAGGCGTCAGAGACCTGAGCTTCTCTAGGGGACAGCTTGTTGGAGGCGGCGCCCATCTCCTCTCCCTCGCTGCTTTACCTTCCCTGACCCTAAAGAGGGCAGGTACCCATTGGCAGCTGGGTGAACTGGGGGACTGCACTGACGTCAAGGTGCGCAAACGGTCACCCATCCAATTGGTAACCACATTCAACGCTGCTTAACATTAGCTGGGGAAAGACGAGTGCTCTGACCACTGAGCTATCCCGTTCCCGTATATATGTATGTAATTGATAAAACACACACACACACACACACACACACACACACACACACACACACACACACACACACACACACACACACTCACACACACACACACACACACACACACACACACACACACACACACACACCACACACGTCACGAGCATGTGAGTCTTGTTACCTTTATGATATTGTTGACAATACGAAAACTTCCATAAATACAGAAACGTCTGCAGAAAGAAATGAATAATACAAAACAAGTGAAATAGACTAAGGAATAATTAAAAGCAGAGGAAGCAATTTTCAAACCAGAAATGGAATCAACACCAGATTTAAAGACACCCATGCAAATCTATTTTTGGCTCCGATATCAAATCCGTAGTTGTGTTCCTTGGAGTTCCTATTTATCCCGTTTCTGCCCCTCCCGTATCATTGTTTTACAGTTTATTGTATGGCGTCCTGTAGCATTTCAGTGACAGCAGATTTTTCTGCAAGAAAACTGAACTGCCCTCCCCATGAAGAGTACGTTGCCACAAGATCAGCGCTATCTTTTTATCATTTCTGTTTCCCTGTAGGCAACTTATATTTCCCTTTAAAAGAGGCCTTTTTTCTCCTGAAGAGCTTTGCTAGAGACAACTGCCTTGTTGTCATGGGTTCTCTTACATGCACAAAAGGCATATTTTGCACGGGATGTCAGTCTGTCAGGTTTGTAAGTCCCTGAACTGATAACTGTGCTGGGACTCTGCTGTAACCAAAGAAGGCAGCAAATGATAGCTCTGCTGGGACTCTGCTGTAACCAAAGAAGGCAGCAAATGAAAACTCTGCTGGGACTCTGCTGTAATCAAAGAAGGCAGCAAATGATAACTCTGCTGGGACTCTGCTATAACCAAAGAAGGCAGCAAATGAAAACTCACAGTGGTTAGCGCGTTGCTTTCCTGGCCAGATAGTTGCGTGCTCGAGTAGGATAAATCTTTGGACATTTTATGGGCTTCGGCTGGCCCCTGTCCAGAGTGAGCCTGCTATGGGCAGAGTGGAGGACTGGGGTCAGGATCAATCATCATCTACTCCGTGGATGAGAGCAGCAGATCAGGATGCGCTAAAATATTGCGCAGTTTCTAACACTGCATAATGTTAAAGTCTGCATAGAGGGGGCAAGAACAAAAAGAGTATCGACATCAGCATCAAGATCAGACTGATGCGTTCTCTCGTCATGTCCGTGGTTTTGTATGCATTTGAAACATGGACCACAACAGCAAACATTGAAAGAAGGATACAGGCAATGAAGATTAGATGCTTTCGCAAACTACTTGATATCTCATACACAGAATACAAAAACAAGTAAGAAAGTAAAAACCAGTATTGAAAACGCCATCGGACCATATGACGATCTCCTGACTTCATTGAAAAAACACAAGGTAAAATGGCAGGGACATGTCACACGAACATCTAGACTGGCCAAGACTGTCCTGCACAGAACGGTACAAGGAGAGAGACGAAGAGGCGACAGAGGAAATGATGGAAAGATAACATCAGAGAGCAGTGGACTGGCCTTAAGGGGAACGATATATCATGAAAAGATGAGTACCGTAAGAAGTGGAGGAAGCTGGTTGCAAAACATTGAATGGTGCTCCAATGTTTTACAGAACTACAGGACAGGTGA
>CM060317.1:1803756-1808756 GCA_030674155.1 Stramonita haemastoma
CAGACAGAGAGACAGACAGATGAAAAACCCCAGAGAAAATGACACAGAATAGGAAAGAGAAAGTAAGAAAGAGACAGAAACAGAGACAGACAGACAGACAGTATGAGAGAGAGACAGACAAACAGAGACAGAGACATACCTACAGAAAAAGTATAGAATAACCAAAAAGGCAAAACGACAACAAAAATCGAAAGAAAGAAAAAAGAAAAACAAAAGAAAGACAAATATTTTTTTTTGAATAATCAAAAAATTACAAAAAAGATTAAAAGAAAAAAAATTAAAAAACACCAGAAAGCAAAAAATCTAAAACACAAAAACAGGCACCAAAACAAAAATCCAAAAGAAAATAACATTATACTAGTCGTTAGTCACAAGGATGAGATCCATATCTCCCATGGGAAGCAAAGAAGGGTTATTTATCAGCCTTCTCTGCCGGAGTCAATGACCAATTGGTCTGGCACTGTCGGGGAATCTCTCAACAGGGACACATTACCTCTGCCCTGCCCTGTACTGTCCTCATATTCTGACCTTTCTTGCATCTTCCTGGATTCTCACAGAGTTCTGAGGTAGCAAAATTCACCCCTAGCTCATGTGCTTACGGGTTAAATAGGTGTGTGTGTGTGTGTGTGTGTGTGTGTGTGTGTGTGTGTGTGTGTGTGTGTGTGTGTGTGTGTGTGTGTGTGTGTGTGTGTGTGTGTGTGTGTAGGTACACCTACATATATGCATGTATTTACGCATGGAAGAAAGCAAGCGCAAGCAAGCAAACACACACACACAGACACCCGCGCGCGCACACACACACACGCGCGCGCGCACACACACATACACACACACTAACACACACACACACACACATGGACACAGTACACATACACACACGCGCACGCGTGCACGTGCACGCACGCGTAAAAATAAATAGATGTATAGAAAAAAATGTATCGGTATATATATAAATAACAAGAAATAGATAAATGCATTCACATGCGCGCGCGCATACACACACACACACACACACACACACACACACGCCACGCGCGCGCGCGCGCGCGCGCGCGCGCGCCCGCGGCGGCGGCATTACCATCTTGTTAAATTTTGTAAGGTCAGGTTTTATTGAAATATTACACATCAATATTGTTAATATTGACTAAAGGGGTCAGAAAGATTTATTTAATCATTGAAATCAAACACATCATGCAATCACTTTCCATGACATACTTTCAATTGAAGGGCAGGGTTCCTTTATGTTTAACCAAAATTAATATCCTTTTATTTTCAAATTAAGTGCATGCATGCAAATTCATGTGGCTGGGTTTAATTAAAAACGGACTGCATGTTTCTCCTGTGGTGGGTTTCATTAAACACGGACTGCATGTTTCTCCTGTGGTGGGTTTCATTAAAACGGACTGCATGTTTCTCCCGTGGTGGGTTTCATTAAAAACGGACTGCATGTTTCTCCTGCGGTGGGTTTCATTAAAAACGGACTGCATGTTTCTCCTGTGGTGGGTTTCATTAAAACGGACTGCATGTTTCTCCTGTGGTGGGTTTCATTAAACACGGACTGCATGTTTCTCCTGTGGTGGGTTTCATTAAAACGGACTGCATGTTTCTCCTGTGGTGGGTTTCATTAAAAACGGACTGCATGTTTCTCCCGGGTGGGTTTCATTAAAAACGGACTGCATGTTTCTCCTGTGGTGGGTTTCATTAAAAACGGACTGCATGTTTCTCCTGTGGTGGGTTTCATTAAAAACGGACTGCATGTTTCTCCTGTGGTGGGTTTCATTAAAAACGGACTGCATGTTTCTCCTGTGTGGGTTTCATTAAAAACGGACTGCATGTTTCTCCCGCGGTGGGTTTCATTAAAAACGGACTGCATGTTTCTCCTTGGTGGGTTTCATTAAAACGGACTGCATGTTTCTCCTGGGTGGGTTTCATTAAAACGGACTGCATGTTTCTCCTGGGTGGGTTTCATTAAACACGGACTGCATGTTTCTCCTGCGGTGGGTTTCATTAAACACGGACTGCATGTTTCTCCTGCGGTGGGTTTCATTAAACACGGACTGCATGTTTCTCCTGCGGTGGGTTTCATTAAACACGGACTGCATGTTTCTCCTGCGGTGGGTTTCATTAAACACGGACTGCATGTTTCTCCTGCGGTGGGTTTCATTAAACACGGACTGCATGTTTCTCCTGTGGTGGGTTTCATTAAAAACGGACTGCATGTTTCTCCTGCGGTGGGTTTCATTAAACAACGGACTGCATGTTCTCCTGCGGTGGTTTCATTAAAACGGACTGCAGGGTTTTCCTGCGGTGGGTTCATTAAACACGGACTGCATGTTTCTCCTGCGGTGGGTTTCATTAAACACGGACTGCATGTTTCTCCTGCGGTGGGTTTCATTAAACACGGACTGCATGTTTCTCCTGCGGTGGGTTTCATTAAAAAGGACTGCATGTTTCTCCTGCGGTGGGTTTCCTTTCGGTCTGGAATCACATCTCCATGGGAAAATTCGGTGAACAAGGAAGGGATTTTTTTTTTTTTTGGGGGGGGGGGGGGGGGGGGCAACGTTGTAACGCACTGAACAGGGTGTGTGACACCTCCATTTCGTGACCACTTCACTCCAGCAGGGATTTTACGTCATGTTGTCCATCCCTCACTTTCTTATTGAAGCTTGATAGCTTAAAGAACACTAGTTTAATTAAAACAAAAACCCCAGCAAACAGTAGTCAAGAAACGCACATCACGCACATAATTATGCATACACTCACGCACACGCAGGTAAACACTCATGCACACGCACGCGCACGTGCACTCACGCAAGCACGCATGGATACACACACACACACACAGATACACACACATATACACACAGACACACACATAGAGATACACACACAGATACACGCATAGATAGAACGAGAAAAAGACAGACAGACAGACAGACAGACAGACAGACAAAGTCGATAAAACATCAGAAATATCAAGCCGGCACATGTAAGGTCCAGACAAACTGACGAAATATCAGCAGCAGCAGCAGCAGCAGCAGCAGCAGCAGCAGCAGCAGCAGCAGCAGCAGCAGCAGCAGCACAATCCATCTTTTCTTTCGTTTTATTCCTGTTGTTGCAGACCTCCAACAGGGCATTAAAAGATCAAAACACCCACACACACACACAGGTTAAAGGACAACACGAAGAACTACAAGACTTTGGGGTATTGTTGTCCCTAGGCTACAGCTCTCAAGTTCACAACAGCGAAATTTTGCATATGCATTCCTTTTTGCGCACCTCGAAGGTAGCCACATTTCGACTTCGGGAATCTACAAGACTTGAAAATAATTATCTGCTGTGAAAAATTGCGTTGAATTATTTTTCCCTTACTTCCTATATCTATCTATCCCATAGTCTTGTGACCATAGGGGCACCCCTGAAGCCTTAACAACCAGTTCCCTCCATTCCTCTCTCTGTTCTGCCTTTCTCAAATTTTTTTAGTTCTAGGCCTGTCCATTCGCTGATGTTGTCCTCCCATCTCTTCCTTGGTCTGCCTCTTATTCTTCCTTCTTGGGCAGTGCCTTGCAGTATTGTTTTTGCTAGTCCTTTTGATGTTGTGACATGCCCGTACCATTTAAGTTTACGCTTCTTTACGATTGATAGAAGGTTTTTGTAGGGACCAATGGTTTGCTGGATTCTGTTCTGCACTTCTTTGTTGTTTATGTGGTCTCTGTAGGAGATGCCAGGGAGTCTCCGAAAGCATCTCATCTCTACTGCCTGTACTCTTCTCTCCAAATCAGCAGTCAGGGTCCACGATTCACAGGCATACAGGAAAATGGATATGACAAGGGAGCGCATCAGTCTGATCTTGGAGTTGAGTGAGATATTTTTCTCTCCAGACGGTGTTCAGTTTTGACAGTGCTGTTATTGTCTGTGCAATCCTGCATACTACCTCTGGCTTTGACCCCTTGTCTGATACAATGGCTCCCAAGTACTTGAAACTTTGATCCGTTTTCAGCTTCTGGTCATTGACCCTGATATCAGTGCTAATGCCCTTGGTGGTATTAGCCATCAGTTTGGTCTTCTCTGCACTGATTTCCATGCCGTATGATTGAGAGGCCTTGTTCAGGTGTTCTATTAGGCTGGAAAGCTCTTGTTCTGATCCTGCTAGTCAATGTCCTCTACAAAGCGGAGATTTGTAATCGTTCTGCCACCAATGCTGACTGATCCTTTATGGTGTTCCAGTGCATCAGCCATGATTCTCACAAGGAAGATGTTGAAAAGAGTAGGTGAGAGTAGACAGCCCTGCCTCACTCCAACTGTTGTTCGAAACCACTCTCCAATGCTGCTGTTGTAGTACACTGCACGGGTCTCTTGATGACTCTGATCAGGTTTGCATTGATGCTGTACAAATTCATGGTTGCCCACAAAGCTGCCTGCTCCACCCTGTCGAATGCCATCTTAAAATCAATAAATACGTGGTAGATGTCTTGTTAGTGTTGAAGGTACCGCTCACAGAGTATTCTGAGGTTAAATATATCTTCAGTTGCGCTACACCCTGCTCTGAAACCTACCTGTTCCTTAGCAATGATGGTCTCTGCTTGTGGCTTCAGTCTGTTCAGTATAATCTTCAACATGACCTTGCTTGGGTGGCATATGAAGCTGATTGTGCGGTAACTCTGGCACTGCTGAAGGTTTCTTTTCTTTGGGAGGGTGATGATAATTGACTGTGTCCATGGTGTTGCCCATTTTCCTGTCTGCCGGATCTTGTTGCAGATTTTTAGTAGAGCATTGATCATGGCTTCCCCTCCAGCTTGAACCAACTCAGCAGGAATGTTGTCAGCCCCTGCTAACTTCCCCTTTTCCAGCAATCTGACTGCTGTTTCCACTTCTTTTAGGAAGATAGGGTGGCTGTCTGTATCTGTGCTTGTGGGGACAGTGAGGACTTCTGGATCTCCTGTTTGCTGCTCCATGAACTGGGGGACTGTACTGACTGGGGGAAAGCGAGTGCTCTGACC
>CM060317.1:1813756-1821832 GCA_030674155.1 Stramonita haemastoma
AACAAAAACTCCCTGTTCCATTTGGCGCCCTTTACCTTGACCTTTTCTCGCCAGCCTCCTCCATCACTCTTGCCAGCTTCACACTGGTTCTGCAACTAATCACCATTGATTCTCTGCCTCCCTCTGTCTGTCTCAGTCTCTGTCTGTCTGTCTGTCTGTCTGTCTGACTGTCTTTGTCTGTCTATCTATCTGTCTGTCTTTCTGTCTCTGTCTGTCTGCCTGTCTGCCTGCCTGCCTGCCTGCCTGTCTGTCTGTCTGTCTGTCTGTCTGTCTGTCTGTCTCTGTCTCTGTCTCTGTCTCTGTCTCTCTCTCTCTCTCTCTCTCTCTCTCTCTCTCTCTCTCTCTCTCTCTCTCTCTCTCTCTCTCTGTCCGTGCCTTCTTCCTCTCTTCTCTCCCTGAAGTGAAAGAAACAAGCAAAATACTAGCAGCAGAAAGCACTCAACTCGAATAAAACAAAAACGAAAAAACCCCTGTAAAGACAAGCAGTTTCCCGATAATTGACAAGAATCAGGAAGCAGATGGACACCTCTGTGCTGCCTGCCCCCTCTCCGGACATCAGATGACCTGTTGATATCCTCACCCCCGGTCAGCAGGGAATTGATACCCCCTCTCGGTGCTGTAACCCAATCAACTGCCACCCCCCTGTGATCTGACCGCTAGGACTCAATTTGATGACATCTGATGACATTGATTTCACACCCTGTGTAATCTCAGGGGAATAGATCCCACTTCAGGTGGTGTAACACAATAAAGTAGACCCCTGTTTTGATTTTACCCCTGGGGCTGATTTTCTTGAGGATCAATGATATTACAGCACTGAACTCTTCAATGGATGAACGGCTAGGGACCCTGCCTTGAGTGAGATATTCATCCATAATGCCAGGGGTGATGGTCTGTTGGAAAAAAGTGAAACATATTTATTTATTTATTTATTTATTTATTTATTTATTTATTCTTTTATATCGAGGATAATGGAATAAGCACTCAAGTGCTTTTTTACATCCAATACCCGTGTGTATGCAATTTTGTAAATGTCATCTGTTCCCACCGGCACACAATGGCACATATTTAGCACATGAGACATAAACGTTAGAGTTGGCGAATCTGTCAGCCTCCAGAAGGTTTTAAATAAACCAAAAATTTGCTTTGATAGACACTAGAGTGTTGTGTTTTTACTGGTCTGCTTGTATCAAGAAATAAGTGTTAGCAAGAAAGGTTTCCCATGTCACAATTCTGCTAGAAATGCAAAAATGAAACACAGTGAAATCTTTGTTTTTGAAACAACTGTTGTCAAATGGAAACAAATATACAAGGACAGAGAAATCTTTCTAAAAGAAATAATAAATAGGTTACACTGCGCTTGTGGTTTATATGTTTTCTTAGGGAAAAAACGTGGTCCAACAAATTTGGTAAAATACAATATCACATGATTCAAAATGCCATCACAACACAAAACTTTACCTTACAGTTCAATGTAGAAACAAAACAAGCTGGTGTAATGTAATATGACACAACAAAAAGCAATATAAAACACATTACAAGCAATACAAAGCTAACCACCAGATAACAAGATATGACATTGCTTGTTTATGTGTTTGTTTAACAAAAAAGGTTACCATTACATGAGGAAATGCAGAAATTACAGGGAAGACAGCGATGCAAAATTAACATTTACATCTTGTTGGGGCACACTGTATTTGCATAACAGGCATGAGTATTTTATATAGAGAGAGTTTCCACATGTTCTTAAACACACACACACACACACACACACACACACACACACACACACACCACACACACACACACACATACACACACACACACACACACACACACACCACATACACACAAACACAAACACACATATGCACGCACGCACACGCACGCGCACACACACATACATACAAACACGCACACAAACACGCACACAAACACGCACGCACGCACGCACGCACGCACGAACACACACACACACACACACACACACACACACACACACACACACACACACACACACACACACACACACACACACACACACACACACGACACAGCAAAGGAAGAGAGAGAGAGAGAGAGAGAGGAGAGAGAGAGAGAGAGAGAGAGAGGAGAGAGAGAGAGAGGAGAGAGAGAGAGAGAGAGAGAGAGAGAGAGAGAGGAGAGAGAGAGAGAGAGAGGGGGGGGGGGGCAAGGCAAGGCAAGGCAAGGCAAGGCAAGGCAAGGCAAGGCAACATTTTTTTATTCGAGGATGATAGATAAGCACTCGTGTGCTTTTTTACATCCAGTCCCCGCCCTTTTCAGGGATAACTTCAAGATAAAAAGATGGCCTCAACTAAACAACAACAATTATAAAGATCCAAATTCCAAGAACAAGAAACCATACCAAGTATCAAACAACAGGTGAGAAATAAAACAGAGATACAATGTAAGGTAATGTTATAAAAAGGCACTCGTTCAGAAACGAAAATAAGAAGAAAGAATCAATGATGATTTTGATTTCAATATAAAAAAACCAACAACAACAAAAATACAAACAACAAAAAAACAAACAAACAAAACAAAACAAACAAAACAAAACAACAACAAAAAAGGCGCATAATTAAGGATCAAACATGAGAAAATGATTAAGTTAGATGACTGAAAACATCAATCCACCACCATCTATCATCAAAATAAGTCCCATAAAACATAAGATTTTGATATAAGGGGAGAAAGAACAACAGCAACTGGTAAGAAATAAGACAGAGATACAATATTGAGGTAATGTTATAAAAGGCACTCATTCAGAAACGAAAATATTATGTAAGAATCAATGATAATTTTGATTTGAATAAAGAAAAGATTTTTTCTTAAAAGAAAGAAAAAAAAGCGCAATAATTAAAGAGCAAACATGAGAATATGATGAGGTTAAATGACTGAAAACTGAAGAGAGAGAGAAGAGAGAGAGAGAGGGAGAGGGAGAGAGGGGGGGGGGGGGAGGGAGATAGAGAGAGAGGGGGGGAGAGGGAGAGAGAGATAGAGAGAGAGAGGGGGGGAGAGGGAGAGAGAGAGGGGGGGGGAGAGGGAGACAATGACAATGACAATGACAAGAGAGAGAGAGAGAGAGAGGAGAGAGAGAGAGAGAGGAGAGAGAGAGAGAGAGAGAGAGAGAGAGAGAGAGAGAGAGAGAGAAGGAGAGAGAGAGAGAGAGGAGAGAAGAGAGAGAGAGAGAGAGAGAGAGAGAGAGAGGAGAGAGAGAGAGAGAGAGAGAGAGAGAGAGAGAGAGAGAAGAGAGAGAGAGAGAGAGAGAGAGGAGAGAAGAAATTAAGAGATAACTGCAAATGAAGTCACGCTCTCTGCCAGTTTTTTCTATTTTGCTCAATTGGTCTTTTGGCCTCTCCTTCTCTTACTTTCTTTCTTTGGATCTATGTTTGATAGTTTGTCTTTTTTATCTTTTCTGCTTTCTTACCTTCCTTCATTTTACCGTCCTTACATGCGTTCTTTTTGTTTGTTCTTATGTTCTTTCTTTCTTTTTTCCCCTCTTTCTTTCTTTCTTTCTTTCTTTCTTTCTTTCTTTCCCTTTTCTTTCTTTCTTTCTTTCTTTCTTTCTTTCTTTCTTTCTTTCTTTCTTTCTTTCTTTCTTTCCCTCTTTCTTTCTTTCTTTCTTTCTTTCTTTCTTTCTTTCTTTCTTTCTTTCTTTCTTTCTTTCTTTCTTTCTTTCTGTGTGTCTTTCTTTCTTTCTGTCTTTCTTTCTTTCTGTCTTTCATTCTTTCCCTCAGTCTTTCTTTCTTTCTTTCCTTCTTTCCCTCTTTCTTTCTTTCTTTCCCTCTTTCTTTCCATCTTTCTTTCTATCTTTCTTTCTTTCTTTCTGTCATTGTTAGTGGATCGGTGGTCTAGAAATAACACTCGTTGCCTAGAAAGTGAAAAGTCCGGGTCGGAGTGTGCGGTGGTTCAAATCCCGTTTGGGCCCAAAACTTTTCACCCATCCATTAGATCATGAATGGTGGTCTGGATACTAGTCTTTCGGATGAGACGACAAACTGAGGTCCCGTGTGTTACACATCATCATTTAACGTACGTAAAAGAACCTGCGGCAACAGAGGGGTTGTCCCTGGCAAAACTCCATAGAAAAAAGCCACTCTGATAGCGAAACAATTAATACAGTTACAGACAGGGGAAAAAATGGGTAGACGCTGCACTTGTGGCGACGCGCTCTCCCCGGGGAGAGCAGCCCGAATTTCACGCAGAGAAATCTGCTGTGACACAAAGTAGTATAAATTTATTTTTTAATTTTAATGAAATAAAATTGTTTCTTTCATTCATTTTATCATTCATTCATTCTTAACTTCATTCTTCCTTTCTTGCCTTCCTTCTGTTTTTCTTTCTTTACTTATTTATTTCATTCCTTCTTTCTTTCTTTGCCAGTTTGCAGGCCCATTTTTCTTCGTGGGGGTAATCCCATTGTGCTTTCCATGTGCAGGGCAATTTGGAAGCCAAAGCACTGTCCCCTTTCTCGCCCCTCTCTTTGACTTTTCCCCCATCCTCCTCCTCATCCCTTATCCCCCCCCCCCTCCCTATTGCCTTCATCAGGCCCACACTGTTTCTGTGACAAAGCAGCACATTGATCTGACTCTCCGCCCCTGTCTCTCTGTTTGTCGGGATGGCTGCTTGATTGACTCTCTGTCTGTCTCTGTCTCTGTCTCTGTCTCTCTGTCTCTGTCTCTGGCTCTCTGTCTCTGTCTCAGTCTCTCTGTCTCACTATCACTGTCCCTCTCTCTCCCTCTGTCTGTCTGTCTGTCTGTCTGCCTCACACACACACACACACACACACACACACACACACACACACACGCACGCACACACACACACACGCACACATACACAAGCACACAAGCACACAAGCACACACGCACACAAGCACACGCACACAAGCACACACACACACACAAGCACACACACACACACACACCACACACACACACACACACACACACACACACACACACACACACACACACACACACACACACACGTACGAGTATACGTGCTGAGGGGATGAGTGCAAACCGTGTGTGTGTGTGTGTGTGTGTGTGTGTGTGTGTGTGTGTGTGTGTGTGTGTGTGTGTGTGTGTGTGTGTGTGTGTGTGTGTGTGTGTGTGTGTGTGTGTGTGTGTATGTGTGTGTGTATGTGTGTGTGTGTATTGTGTGGTGTGTGTGGTGTGTGTGTGTGTGTGTGTGTGTGTGTGTGTGTGTGTGTGTGTGTGTGCGTATGAATTTTGAGTGGGAGTGTGGGTTTTTTGGTGTTTTTTATTTTTTTTTTTCCGTGTGTTTGTGGGTGTGTGTGTTTTTGTTTGTTTTTTTCTCCTCTTATGGTTGTTTAGTTGCTATTGTTGTTGCTTGTTTTATCTATAGACATATTCTATTTTAAGGTTGTTGAAATCATGTTAGCTAATTAATGTTGGTGAAATGTTTGTTTTTGTTTTATTTGTTTCTTTGTTTGTTCTTTCCCCTTTTCTTTCTTTGTTGGTTTTATTGTTTTGCTAGGGATTTTCTGCTTTGATTTTTGTTGGGCTTTTTGTGTTGCTTTATTTTGTTTTTTGCAGTTGTTTTGATTTTGTTTTTCTTTTCTTTAGATAGATGGCTTGATGGAAAAAAGCAAATCGATGCTTACTCAATGTACCATCTGGAAATAAAAATTTGATTGATTGATTGATTGATTGATTCACACACACACACACACACACACACACACACACACACACACACACACACACACACACACACACACACACACACACACACACACACACACACACACCACACACACATGCCCAAAGTTTGGAGCCAGGTGTAAAAATAATTCTTGTGAAATAAATGTTGCCTTATCTCTGCATGAGGGATATAACTTGCTACAAAACGCTTGCTGGAAGCATTTCAGAAAGAAGATAAATGAGTCTGGCTATTGTCCGTATAATAGCCGCACAAGCAATGTGATAAATTTTCAAAATGCTTTCGTATGTAACAAAGTTTCTGGTTGGTATAATCAGAGAAATGTGTCATCCCTCATTTATAGATTTAAACTAAACGCTTTCAGGACAAAATACGTGAAAGATGTAAACTGTATTTGTGGTGAGAAGATTACAAATAGTCATGTCATTTTTAATTGTGAACATTTAAAAACATTTTTACCTGCTGTACCTAGTTTGTCACTGGATCAGATTTTGTCTGAACCTTCGTTGCTGTTGGACATTGTGTTAGCGTTGAAAAGAAGTCCAATAATCCAGTTTTTGTAGTGTTAGGATTAGTTTTTATTTCAGCATTGTTAAATGACATTTTTCAGATTATTGTTAACTTTTTCTTTTCAGTTTTTTTTTTGGTCTAAAATCACTCAATGTGAATAGACGTTAAACTGAAGATACATACATACATACACACACACACACTCACACACGCACACACACACACACACACACACACACACACACACACACGCACACACACACACACACACACACACACACACACACACACAAACACAAACACACACACAAACAAGCACACACGCGCGCGCGCGCGCACACACACACACACACGCATGCACGCACGCACGCGCGCGCACACACATTTCGAGGCTGCTTCATCCGTGATCTATATGCGCAGTTACCTGTATTTGCATACATTTATATCCATTTTTTCTCCGTCGCTGAAAGCAATGAAACCACTTCTTCCCGGTGCCTCCATTCCAGCTGGTTTGCAGCATTCCATGTTGTTTATGAAGCCAAAGGACCCGTACAGTAAAATAGAGTGTGGATTTGTGTGTGTGTGTTTTTGTGCGCGCGTATGTGTGTGTGCGTGCGTGCGTGTGTGTGTAGTGTGTGTGTGTTTGTGTGTGTGTGGTGTGTTGTGTTTACAATCAAAAATATCATGGTGAAAGCCATTAAACTTTAAAAACACCCCAACACATACACACACATACACACACTCACACACAACGCGCGTGCGCACGCACACAATCACACACACTGGGCGCACACCTCTGTCTCTGTCTGTCTGTCGTCTGTCTGTCTGTCTGTCTGTCTTTTTCTGTCTGTCTGTCTGTCTGTCTGTCGTCTGTCTGTCTGTCTGTTGTTGTCTGTCTGTCTCTCTCTCTCTTTTCTCTCTCTCTCTTCTCTCTCTTTTCTCTCTCTCTCTCTCTCTCTCTCTCTCCTCTCTCTTCTCTCTCTCTCTCCTCTCTCTCAAACACACCCCAAAAATATGTATACACACTCACGCCCCACCACAACACACGACACACACAAAACACATATACACGCACCCCCGCGTGCGCACCCCGTGCACACGACACACAATACACACACATAACTACAAAATACCACTTTTACACACAAAACCCCACACACAGTGTGCGATGACACATCTTATCTATTTTTGATAAAATCGGCTCTATTTTAAAATAGAAAAGCTGGAATAAAGTGCGAACTTTTCTGAAATTACAACCCATAAACATGCAAACTAGTGGTAACGAATAGCAGTTCAGACAAAGGAAAAAAAAATTCTTTCCAAAAAAAAAAACCCGTACATGAAAAATTGTATATTTGAAAATTAGTTAATTCCCTAACAAATGCAGGAAATACACAGTACACGCAGAGACCAGATACACAAAAGCAAACGGGATCGGCAGGCAGACAGACAGTGTGACAGACGATGACTGACAGACAGTTTTTAAAGACAAGAGATACTAGGCAAGAACAGAGAAAACTAAACAAAAATGCTTTGGGTTTGGGTTGATTGATTTTTTTTTTCTTTTGTTTGAGGGGAGGAGAGAGAGAGAGAAGAGAGAGAGGAGAGTTTGGGGGGAGAGAAGAGAGAGAGAGAGAGGGGAAGGAGGGGTAGAGAGGGGGATTTAGGAAGAGAGGAGGGGGGGAAAAGAGAGGAGGAGAAGACAGAAAAGACAGACGACGACAGACAGGACAGACAGACAGACAGACAGAAAATGGACAGACGAAGACGACAGAAAACAGTTGGACGACAGACGACAGTGGGCAGAGGCAGACGAAAAGGACAGACGACAGACAAAAGCAGTGGGAAAAAACA
>CM060317.1:1821932-1824432 GCA_030674155.1 Stramonita haemastoma
TTTTCTTTCTTTCTTTCTTTCTTTCCTTCTTTTTTTCTTTCCTTCTGTCTTTCCTTCTTCTTTCTTTCTTTCTTTCTTTCTTTCTTTTCTTTCTTTCTTTCTTTCTTTCTTTCTTTCTATCTTTCTTTTATTTCCTGTCTTCCTTTCTGCTCTTTCTTTTTCTGCTTTCTTTCTCTCTGTCTCCATTTCTTTCTTTCTACGTCTGTATGTTTCTCCTATGTTTTGGGTCTTCTTTTAAGGGGGAGAAGGGGGGGGGGGTAAAGGGGTTGTGGTTTGTTTGGTTGGGGGGGGGGGTTATAGTTTGTTTTGTAGTTTTGACTCGTTTTTTTCCTTTTTTGTCTTTCTTTTTTTATATTTTATGTTCTGTTTAGCATTTCTTTCTTCTTTCCTTCCTTCTCCTTTTCTCTCCCCCCCCCCCCCCCCCCCCCCCCCCCTCTCTCCTCCCCCCCCCCTCCTCTCTCCTCCTCTCTCTCTCTCTCATCTCCTCTCTCTCTCTCTCTCTCTCTCTCTCTCTCTCTCTCCTCTCTCTCTCTCCTCTCTCTCTCTCTCTCCTTCTCTCTCTCTCTGTTCCTTCTTTACTTCTTACTCTCCTTTATTTTTTTCTTAGTCTTAATCTTCTTTTCCTGACAAATTGCAGTCTGAAAATTTCAATTTCATGGTGTAAGGGAAGTAAACCATGTTAGAATGCAAACACTGTTTTAGTAAGACATAACTTCCCTTGTCATAAATTTCATTATGTCGGGACATTATGTCCCTCGGCATAATTTTCCTCGGGAGAGGAGATGGGCGCCGCCCTCATTATGCTGGCCCCTGGAGAAACTGAGGTATCTGAATTGTGACGCCTCACTACCCAACGACCACATAAGTTGTGGGACATCTTTACCCTATTTATTGCCTCTGTGCGCTGTTAGGGTCTGACATTTCATTTCTCAGTTTGTGCTTTGCAGTTATCATTTCTTTTGTGCTTATTTTCTTAAATTGTTCGCGCAGCATCTTTCATTGTTTATCGCTTTATGTGGCGTCGCTATCAACAGAAACGGAACATAGAACCCTTTACTTGGAAATGTCAGATAACAAAGGTTAAAAAAAAATTCTTGTTTTGATTTTTTTAATCATTAAATTTCATACTTTGAGTCATTTGTTTTCTTATTGGTCTGTATATAAATATACATGCATACATACATACATACATACATACATACATACATACATACATACATACATACATACATACATACATACATACATACACACACACACACACACACACACACACACACACACACACACACACACACACACACACACACACACACACACACACACACACACACACACACACACACACACATACATACATACATACATACATACATACATACATACATACATACATACATACATACATACATACATACATACATACATACATACATACATACATACATACACATACATACACACACACACACGTGTGTGTGTGTGTGTGTGTGTGTGTGTGTGTGTGTGTGTGTGTGTGTGTGTGTGTGTGTGTGTGTGTGTGTGTGTGTGTGTGTGTGTGTGTGTGTGTGTGTGGTAGCATCCGTCAGTCTCGGAAGACTATGGAGTTGCGCTCTATACTAGGCTTCTGGGGGAAGTCTCGTGATGGAAGGGGCACAAGCTGTCTTGGAATGCTAACTGAGTATCTACTAGATTATTTCCCTTGGTATAATTTTATTCCTGTTGTCTTTCAAGCTTCTGATTCTATTAGATGGTTGGTTGGTTGGTTGATTGGTTGGTTGGTTGGCTGGCTGGCTGGCTGGCAGGTGGATTGGTTGCTTGCTTGCTTAATTGGTTGGTTGGCTGCCTGCTTGGCTGGTGGATTGGTAGATTGGTTGGCTGGTTGGTTGGTTATTTGGTTGGATGATTGTATTGCATTGTATTGTATCGTATCGTATTGTATTGTGGTGTATTGAATTGTGTTGTATTGTGTTGTATCGTATCGCATCGTATTGTATTGTATTGTGGTGTATTGAATTGTGTTGTATTGTATTGTATCGTGCTGTATTGTATTGTATTGTATTGTGATGTATTGTATTGTATTGTGTTGTGTTGTATTGTATTGTATTGTATTGTATCGTATCGTATCGTATCGTATCGTATCGTATCGTATCGTATCGTATCGTATCGTATTGTATTGTATTGTATTGTGATGTATCGTATTGTATCGTATCGTATTGTATTGCATTGTGTTGTATTGTATTGTATTGCATTATATTTATGCAGTCACAGCAGGGTCTTTTGCGTACTGCTGCTCTCGGAATAGTGTCACCATAAGAGCGATGCCGCCAATAGTTTTTCTGTTCTGATGGCAAGTGTTTTTGTTTGCCTGTCAGAGTGGCTCTCTTCCACAGAACTTTGCCTGGGGCCATTGCCTCCTTGCCCAATGTTCTTTTCCGTGCGCTAGATACGTATTGCACGTGGGACCTCGGTTTATAGTTTCATTTATAGGTTGGTTGGT
>CM060317.1:1826932-1829432 GCA_030674155.1 Stramonita haemastoma
CAAAAAAAACCCATCGACAAACTGAAACCTTTACTATGTGTAACATAGTCACAGGAACTGATCAGACACAAACAGCATAGTTATAGGGTCTATAAGCACACGCGCGCACATGCCTTTACTCGTCCTTGTACGCATGCACGAATACACACAAGCTCGCAAGCATGCGCTCACCTACACACACATGCATGCGAGCGCGTGCGCGCGCACATACAACACACAACACACACACACACACACACACACACCACACACCACACAAACACACACACATACACACACAAACACACACACACACACACACACAAAACACACACACACACACACACACACACACACACACACACACACACACACACACACACACACACACACACACACACACACACACATCGCGCTTGCTTGCTTCCTAGTACAATAAACGTCAGAATGGTTGCAATGAACTATACATATTGGAATGATCACAATGAACTATACTACACACACACGCACGCAAGCGCAAACACGCACGCACGTACACACACACACACACACACACACACACACACACACTGAGTCGATCATCTCTCTCCTACTACAATGCACATCGGAATGGTTGCAATAAACTGTACATTTCGGAATGATCACAATGAACTAAACCAAACAATCCAGTTCAAATCTTTTATATAAGATAATACAATACACTGTGTGCTATATTCCAAAAATAAACGGACAAAAGTTCACATGGTATTTCATAATGTATTGAACAGGAGGCAGTGTTTCAATTGATTGCAGCGAAAAATACATCAACCACAAAACACATGGTGTTCTCTAAACATTCTAGGCACAACATGCTTTTGTGTTAAGGCAATGTATTCATTCTGTAAAACTGATTGTCAAACATGAAGGCTCCCAGAAACAGAGATCATTGTATCAGTAATCATCATCGTCATCATCGTCATCGTCATCGTCATCATCATCATCATCATCATCATCACCACCACCAACAACAACCGATATATATCTTTGTTCTGCTAAATTACCACCATGCTTACCGATATGAAACATGTTGACATGTAACAGTTGAATTTTGACTTTTAGTGATCATAAGATTAAAAAAAAAAAGGGAAAAAAACAACAGTAAGAGTGTGCATGTTCGTGGCAGACTGCTGTGTACATTAGGTCTGTATTCTCAAGTGGACGTTCACCAGTTGTAGGGAGAGTTGTTAAGCCCATAATTATCAGAATGGGGGGCCGTACCAGATTTCTCCGGAAGTCCAGTTATTGGTGACGTCATCGGCAATATCGACACATTTTCCAGTCCATGGGAAAAGCTGAGATTGCCCAGGTAGAAAAGGAATGCAGGGTTATGTCAGAAAGCTGCTTCAGTGGACGAAGGGGAAATAACGTTAGCTTTTACCCGTTCCTCAGCTCTAACTCAAAGTCACCACGGGTGGTGTTTTGTGCATGCCCCGTTTTTGCCCACCTTTAGATCGCCGCATGCTGACTTGGGGGATGTGATCTGAAGAAAAACACCAACAAAACCCGACACCACCGAGCATGCGTAGTTTTATACATATCTTATTTCTCGTCACCCACCTTACAGGCACACAATGGCCCACTCTTCCAAAACACATAACAGATTTGCTCAGATCTACGGCGGCTTGGTTTATAGTATAGTCTCATCCCCATGACTGGAGGGAGTCAGCTCTGATGTCAACTCCAGGGCAGAATCCTGTGTCTGCCTTGTTCCTGTTCTACCCGTCATCTCCTTCGCCTTCCTGCCTGTTTCCAGAAAGACTTTAAAAGATAGCAGCGCTCTTCCGTGCCGGTCAGGTGGCAGGGCCTGACTTGCCAGGCGTTTAACGGCAGCACAAGGCACTTGGCAGTGTGACAGACAACAGGAGCTGCTGTCAGAGCCTTCAACGAAGAAAGAGCACTGACACCCTGATGAATCAGATTTCGTTGGGTTGGAATTCTTTTTCTTTTTTTAATGATAATCCTGCAAAGCCACATTTTATAATGTAAATATAATGTAGTCTTTCTTCTGGAAACTTCAATTCTAACCAAGCTCCTGCAGTATTGAAACAACAACAACAACAACAACTACTACTATTATTAATATTATTATTATTATTATTATTATTATTATTATTATTATTATTATTATTATTACCCTTTTTACTTCTTCTTCTTCTTCTTCTTCTTCTTCTTCTTCTTCTTCTTCTTCGCTTTATGATAAGCTGCTGCTGAGGGTTTTGGCTTTTTCTATCTTTTTCATTTTTGGAGGGGGAGTGTGTGGTGGGGGTGGGGGGGGGGGGGGGGGGGGGGGGGGGGGGGGGGGTATTTTTTATACCGGGGAAAAGGATAGACAACTACAAGTATAAAAAAAACAACTGCTGACCACTTTACCCCTTGAATTTGGCAATGTCTATCCATTAGTTATTTTCAGGGACGTTCTGGGCCTGGATTTAAGTCAGAAAACAGACACCTGCTGCAGTCTTTTCGTCAGGAATCAAATTTG
>CM060317.1:1834432-1836932 GCA_030674155.1 Stramonita haemastoma
CAACATGAGGACGTCAATTTGAGGTCAGCTGAATGATGCCAGATAGAGCTGGTTCAAAAGTTAGAGAATTAACTATGCACTTAGTTCTTTTGGATTCTGTCTTCCTGCCTCTGATCCTTTTTTTTTCTTTTTAAAGGATAAAGAGGCAGATAGATAGACAGACAGACAGACAGATATATAGATAGATAGATAGATAGATAGATAGATAGATAGATAGATAGATAGATAGATAGATAGATAGATAGATAGATAGATAGATAGATAGAGATGTAGGTAGGTAGGTAGGTAGGTAGACAGACAGACAGACAGACAGACAGACAGACAGACAGACAGACAGACAGACAGACAGACAGACAGACAGATAGATAGACAGACAGACAGACAGACAGACAGACAGACAGACATATATAAGATAGATTGATTGGTCAACTGACTGATCGATGGATGGATGGATGGATGGATGGATGGATGGATGGATGGATGGATGGTTGGATGGATTGATTGATTGATTGATTGATTGAAATATTGATAGATAGATTACGCTGTATCAGATTTGACTCTACATACACAGCAGGCGGATAAACAGAGGTGTACCTCCTATAAGCACATTGGAATATCACTGCGTATAGCAGGTGGATGACCAGAAGTGTACCTCCTATTACCACATTGGAATATCACTGTGTATGTTTGACCCGGGTGATGAATAAGCAAGACAAGCCTTTTGTAGTACAGTGGCTGCTCCAGCAATACGTCCCACAGGCTGAACAGAACAGGTGTTTAGACACTCTGGTCACCAGCCCCGCCCACACCCCAATAGGCCTACAGGGAAAAAGTCAGGCCCTGTGTAGCCTATGTCGGCGCCATGAGAAGGAATTGTTATCTTGTAAGTCTGTTTGGAAAGAAGGCGGGAGAATGGACCAAGAAGGCAGAACAGAAACAAAGAGGTGACGGCAGGAAGAAAAGGAAGGAGGCAGAAACCACAGGAAGGCAGGGAAAAGGGGGAATTCCTGGCACAGAATTTCCAGAGGGGTTCGGAGCTGTTTATACTGACAGGCCCCTGCCATCTCCACCTGGGAGTTAGGACTGTGCTATTTCATGAGGAAGCATAACTGTGCATTAGTTTGGGTATTCACTAAACGAGAAATACTGACAGGACCAAGAAACAGCTCGATAAATAATCATAAGCTCAAAGCTTCCTGCTGCATGCTCCTAGTGATGTTTTGTGCCGTACAATAACCTATCGAGTCCCCCCGCCCGAAAAAAAAAGAAATAAATAAACATGCTTAAACCAAATAAGTGACAGCACTGTTCCACTTTAAGAAGGCTTCATGGGGACTTAACACTGACGGCTGACACTGCCAAGACTGCTCTCCACAAGCCCTGATTGCCTGGAGAGACAAGGACTTGAGTGCCAAGAGCACTGAGGACAAAGCATCTTGTGCAGCGTCAGCCGGGCCGGAGTCTGGAGAGGTTCTTCAGGACAAGAGGAAGCATGCATGCCGGCACTTGCCGGTTTCTGTGGTCACTTATGTCGGCCAGGAATGACCAAAACAGTTTTGTTTTTTTTTAAACAGATACTGAGGACCAGTCAAGCTGTTCAAAGTGTTTGTGTATGATCAGAAACACTAACCATTAAAAAAAACAACACTAAATACTCCAAAGATACTAGTTGATATTCACCTTTTGCTCCATTTCACTTCGTAACATTCAAACCATACTAGTTGATATTCTTCATGTTTTGAATTTCACTTCTTAAGATTAAAAAACAAGAGATGACAAAATCATGTCCTTTTTATATTTCACTTCTCGATTTGAAAATTCACAAGTTGATATTCGCCTTTTTTTCTTTTTTTTTCACTTCGTAAGATTCGAAATGCACAATTTGATATGCGTCTCTTTTTCTTTCACGCACTTCGAAACTGTTAACTTACCGAAAAAGACTGTGGCAAATTTCATAACCGGTAAAAATCGGTCACAAGGTCGCTGATAAAAATTTTGTTTAAGATACTTAAAAATAATGATAATGGTATACGGAATTTATATAGATCTAGCGCTGAATCTTGTAAAGCAAACAAATCGAAGTGCTTGCATTCAAATCAGTCTCACGCACACAACCATTCACATAATATAGGCAACATAAGTTTAACCAGCCGATCCGTCATTTGCTTTTTTTTTTCTTTTTACGCTTCAGGCAGTTGAATGTTGCTGTTCTGAGCTTGAAGACAACGTGTTGATTGAAACAGTGCGCTAGAATGTGTCTCTGAAAAAGGATTTCTTGGGAGAGTAGCCTACCCTCCCTAGTGACTCATTCCTGAAGGCATCTCGCATTGAGCTGGGGGGTGGGCTGCCCCAGAGGGGCCGCTAGGACTGACTGCCCTCCCCAGTATAGCTAGGACCCTGCCTGCCCCTTGATGGATGCGACAGGCAGACGGAGCGGTGTGACAGTAATGTGCTGTAGGCAAACACTGATAGTGGGCACCCTGCACTCCGGGTCTCTGCT
>CM060317.1:1846932-1854432 GCA_030674155.1 Stramonita haemastoma
AGCCAGTTAGGAGAAGAGCCAGTCAGGAGAACAGCCAGTTAGGAGAAGAGCCAGTTAGGAGAAGAGCCAGTTAGGAGAAGAGCCAGTTAGGAGAACAGCCAGTCAGGAGAACAGCCAGTTAGGAGAAGAGCCAGTTAGGAGAAGAGCCAGTTAGGAGAAGAGCCAGTCAGGAGAAGAGCCAGTCAGGAGAAGAGCCAGTCAGGAGAAGAGCCAGTTAGGAGAAGAGCCAGTCAGGAGAACAGCCAGTTAGGAGAACAGCCAGTTAGGAGAACAGCCAGTTAGGAGAAGAGCCAGTTAGGAGAAGAGCCAGTTAAGAGAAGAGCCAGTTAGGAGAACAGCCAGTTAGGAGAACAGCCAGTTAGGAGAAGAGCCAGTTAGGAGAAGAGCCAGTTAGGAGAAGAGCCAGTTAGGAGAAGAGCCAGTTAGGAGAAGAGCCAGTTAGGAGAAGAGCCAGTTAGGAGAAGAGCCAGTCAGGAGAAGAGCCAGTTAGGAGAAGAGCCAGTTAGGAGAAGAGCCAGTTAGGAGAAGAGCCAGTTAGGAGAAGAGCCAGTTAGGAGAAGAGCCAGTTAGGAGAAGAGCCAGTCAGGAGAAGAGAGCATTCTGAGAAGTTCAGCAAAGCAGGGCGCCAGCGCCTGGAGGGACATCATACTGGAAGATGAAAAGGACGGCAACTCTTGAGCGAGACGTTTAGCTGTGCAGACTGCGAACAGGACAGGACATCCCCCGCTAGACCAGCTCCTCTCCCCTCTGCACTGCTTCAAAACACACTGTAGTGACCAGCCCCTTTCTGACAGGGGCCCACAACTCCCTACACCCTGCAGTCTGCCCCACCCTCACCACCCCTCTGAAACATGACATCAGGCCCCGCCTGGTGACCTCAAACCTCCAGGAAAGACACTCTGGGAACAGGCGGGGGCACTGATTGTTGTAAACAAAGCAGCTAGTTCCTTGATGAAGTCTCTGTGAACAGACAACTACCTTTCTGCCTTTTCTTTAACAACAAACATCAAAGAAAGCCCTGTTTATGCTTGTTGCCTTCAACGTGGTATGCGTAACGTAATGCACGACATGCAGATTTCTACAGGCTGTTGTAATTTAATTCCTGTTTAGCTTAATTTGTTGTTGTGGGCTTTTCCCCTCTCATACTGCATTACCACAACAACATAACGTCATTTATCTGACTTTTCCCTCTCATACTGCATTACCACAACAACATAACGTCATTTATCTGACTTTCCCCTCTCATACTGCATTACCACAACAACATAACGTCATTTATCTGACTTTCCCCTCTCATACTGCATTACCACAACAACATAACGTCATTTATCTGACTTTTCCCCTCTCATACTGCATTACCACAACAACAGAACGTCATTTATCTGACTTTTCCCCTCTCATACTGCATTACCACAACAACAGAACGTTGTTTATCTGACTTTTCCCTCTCATACTGCATTACCACAACAACATAACGTCATTTATCTGACTTTTCCCTCTCATACTGCATTACCACAACAACAGAACGTCATTTATCTGACTTTTCCCTCTCATACTGCATTACCACAACAACATAACGTTGTTTATCTGACGCTTTTGCAGGCATCGTTCAGGACTATGATGTGATGCTATTTCAAAACCGGCTAGGTCGGAAATCCCTGATAAACGCGTCGATATAAACTGAATGATTGGTGTAGATGACGCCACTGTTTATTGCTGGTATTGGCGGAAATCCGCATGAAAGGTCAGCGCCCGTTACTGACCTCTATGGCCGTGGGAAACTGCTTTACCGCAACCCCAGGCTGATATTTGTCTATTTATTTCTTTACTTGTCTATTCATGTAATAATTACTTCATTCATTTATTTCTTTACATATTCTCTTTCTTCCGTTATTTCTGCGTGTAAGTACAACGCAATGCGGTACTAGACTACGTAGCCTGATGTAAATTCCATGCATTCTCTATTATTCTGGGGGCGGAATCTTAACCAGAGATGTGCAACTTGTCTGAGTTATCCTGCAGTCTATGACACCACTGTTGGTTAGAAAAATGTTTAAAAACAGAAAAGAAAAAAAGTGAACTGAGAAACAGGAAAAGCAATCATCGAAACAAAAAAGAGAAGTGAAAACAAAACCCCAGCGGATTATGTTTGTTGATTATGTTTACGCCCCGGTAGAGATTTTATATATATATATATATATATATATATATATATATATATATATATATATATATATATATATATATATATATATATATATATATGTCTCTCTCTCTATCTCTCTATCTCTATTCTCTCTCTCTCTCTCTCTCTCTCTCTCTCTCTATATATATATATATATATATATATATGGAGAGAGAGAGTATATATATATGTATATATATATGGAGAGAGAGAGAGAGAGAGAGAGAGAGAGAGAGAGAGAGAGAGAGAGAGAGAGAGAGAGAGAGAGAGAGAGGAGAGAGAGAGAGAGAGAGAGAGAGAGAGAGAGAGAGAGAGAACTAAAATTAAACATACTATACAAGTCAGCTCTTTGTCTCCTATGATTAGCAAAACGCACTATTTCTATGACTATTTTCTGCGCAGTCCAAGTGCCGCCATCTGACAGTGTCCTTAGAGGGCTGACGTAATACAGGTCACAAGACTCAAGCACCCACCTCCTACACTAGCCAGCCCATAGCTCACTGCATGTGGCACAATACAAAGACAGGCAGGGCCTCTAGCTCTTAGCTTGGATACAGCACACGTACGTAGCCTTACAAGGCATGGGCATGGTAAAGGCATTTCCTGAAGTGTGTGTGTGTCTGTGTGTGTGTGTGTGTGTGTGTGAGAGAGAGAGAGAGAGAGAGAGAGAGAGAGAGAGAGAGAGAGAGAGAGAGAGAGAGAGAGAGAGAGAGAGAGAGAGAGAGAGAGAAGCATGTAAAAGAGAGAGATTGAAAGAAAGAGCAAGAGTGAAGGAGAGAAAGAGTGAAGGAGAGACAGAAAGACAGAGCCAGACAAAGGGAGAGAGAGGGGGGAGGTGGAGGTGAGTGGTAGTACTGGGAACATCAGGCGGTATTTTGCCACTGCAAATATTGATAAGGTAATAGACTCTAGCAAAGAGCGTGGCAAAGGATGATAGTCGCCTTCAAGTGCGAGGTGTTACTAAAGAAAGCCTGAAGTAAGAGTCAAGTGCGGTGTCTACTGCCGCTCTTTGCTGCATCTCGCTACTTGCAATACAAAGAACAAGTTCGGCAGTCTCCGCTTATTAAGACTGGTGTAACTGTGTGGGCGTGTAACTGCGTATGAGTGAGAGAGAGAGAGAGAGAGAGAGAGAGAGAGAGAGAGAGGAGAGAGAGAGAGAGAGAGAGAGAGATGCAAGAAGAGAAAGAGAGTGGGTATTCATAATTGTGTTTGCTGGTCTGTATCTGTATGTGCGAGCAAGTGTGCGTGTCCATAATTATGTGTGTGTGTGTGTTTGTGCGCTCGCACGCGCGCGCGCGTGTGTGCGTGTGTGGCCTTGTGTGTGTACGCGTCTGCGTGCGTGCGCAAGTCCTTTCATTGATAAACGCACACATGCCTGCATGTCTGCTCGCACGAACGATCACTGCACCCCTACAGCCCTCTGAACCGCACCCACCCCCCTCCACAACTCTTTCCTCCTACGTATACAGCTGCCTTTGAATACGAACATCATAATAAGTATAGATCTAGCAAGCATGTGGGAAAAAACGTTTACACCGAAAACAAAACAAACGTAAAACAAAACAACACAATACAATACACGGCCACGAAAACAACGAAAACAACATCCTGTCTGCCTTCCAAACCACTTGGAGTTGACTCTAGCCCTACAACAATGGACTAGGAGCGTCATACCGCAGCGAGGCAGCAGATGTGGCTGCACTGATAGCCGCCTATCTCTCACCTCGAGGCCACAGGTCCCTTTGCCTGCAGAGGGTGAGGTCACACACTTAGCCACTTCTCTGGTGATGGGATCATTATTATTATTATTGTATGTGTGTGGTGTGATATGTATGTATGTTGTGTTGTTTGTTGTGTATGTGTGTTTTGCTGTGTTCTATTGTGTTTGTATTGTGGGGGATTGTGTGTGTGTGTGTGTGTGTGTGTGTGTGTGTGTGTGTGTGTGTGTGTGTGTGTGTGTGTGTGTGTGTGTGTGTGTGTGTGTGTGTGTGTGTGTGCGAGTGTGTGTGTGTGTGTGTGTCTGTGTGTCTGTGTGTCTGTGTGTCTGTGTGTCTGTGTGTGTGTGTTCTATTGTGTTTGTATTGTGGTGTGTGTGTGTGTGTGTCTGTGTGTGTGTTTGTGCGCGCGCGCGCAAGTGTGTGTTTTGTTATATGTGTGCGTGCGTGCGTGCGTGCGTGCGTGTGTGTGTGTGTTTGTTTGTTTTGCTGTGTTCTATCGTGTTTGTATTGTGGTGTTATTATTATTGTTTAGTGATTGTATTCATATGTATGTAAGTGTATTCCTATGTATGTAAGTGTATTCCTATGTATGTAAGTGTATTCCTATGTAACTTTAAGGCCCTTGTGTATTGGTTGTGTACACCCTGTCACAAGGGTCAATGGCCTAGATCTATACGTGATGAAATTATCCCTCTCTCTCTCTCTCACACACGCAGGCACGCACTGACACTAACAATTACATCCGTCTTCCGCACATTAGCCAATAATTTCGAAACTAGACTATAACTTTTCATACATCGTTATGTTCTGATACGAGCTACGAATTTTACATAATTGATGTAAGTTTTTGAACTCCCGAATTATGCGGAAAAGAGATTATTCCAAAGGATCGAAAAACAGACAGACGTACCAACAAGCGAACAAACAAATAAAACCACATGATAATCATGTATTATATATAGATATAGATATAGATATAGATATGGATATATAAATTATATAGGCTCAGGGCTGTATTATGGCAACGTTCTGGTGGCTCCTGCGACAGTACTGGAACCATTCGTATCGGTCATTGCCTTTCCAATGGATCATTCCAGTGGCGTGGAGAGGGGGGGTCTACTGCATGGGTAACAGTTTGCCCTCCATACTTACTTACCCAGGCCTGGCGCTCTAAAGACTAGAGCGCAACTCCAGTCTCCCGAGACTGATGGGTGCCTACTACTACTACTACTACTACTACTACTACTACTACTACTACTACTATAATTTATATATATAATATATATATGATATATATATAATATATATATTATATGCATGTATATATATGTATATATATATATATATATATATATATATATCCGCCTGGCAAATTTGATCAGAGGGCCGTTCAGGTACTTTGACACCGGCTGTAGCGGAAGTGAGGTGTCATCGGCACGAGCAGAGGATGACGCTGTCTCCCCTACCAGCCGGACACCGGGCTATTTCGAACCTCCAGCCACACAGCCACTGCAAACATACACTCCCACACATGCGAGCTGTTTAGATAAGTAAACACAAAGTCAGGATAAGCACCAATGGTCAAGCTTCCGCGAGACAGATAGATATTCCGGGCTGCTTGTTTACTGTAAGCTATCACTGGCTTTCAATGAAAGTATCAGAATGTACACGGCGATAACCAAACTAATGGATTATCTTGTTGACGGTGGTGGTTTTCAGTAAAACGGTAGTTTCTTCTATGATCAGAGCTTGCCGTTGTGCAAGGTTTAGCACAAGAGTTCCCATCTAAAAGAATCGTGGGTTTATAGCCCATCAGAAATGTAAATGTGTGTAGGGGGGGGGGGGGGGTCGTTTATGATTGGGGGTAGGGGGATCGACTCATAGCCGAGCATCATCCACTTCATGTCTGCAATTTTGCAAGTGTTTCTGTATAAAGCACAAAATAGTTGACCATCATTGCAAGTGTCTGCGTCTCCCCGGCCTGTTGTTGCACTTCAAGATAAGTCACAATAAAAAGCAGCTATGGTTACATACAACTTTGTCATGTATATATAACCTACAAACCCAGGTCGACCTCTGTGGCATCACTTATTTTGATTTTCAACGACAGAGGTGTACCAAAAGAAAATGGTCTTTGACTAGGTGGACCCTGCTGCCCCTGTCTCATAATCAATTACTCTGACAACTATGCAGAAAACTCTCATCCTTCAGGCTGGCGGTGGTGAGGTGGGGGCAAGGCATTCCTCATACAGTGAAGATTCATGAGGGGAACTCGCGTAGGAGGAACTACTGACTGCCAACACCCAGGGTGAGGCCTCAGCCAGACTGACTCCACACCCTAATTCAACATCACACATGCCGGGTGGCGGGTTCAGACTCTCTCTTACCTAGACCTCCCAGGTGAAAAATGGTGTTATAAGTCACCCCCTGCAGACCAGGTAGGAAATGAAATAATTGTATTGCAATGAAAAGCAGACGGCATATCTTGACTGGACAGCGTTGTAAGGAAAGAGAGATTGAGGGAGGGATAGAGAGATAAAGTGGCTTCTGCCTTTCTGTGCTGTGGATGAATCAGTCAAAAGGGCAATTCATTGAATAGCTATTAAATGTAGTGGGTCTCCCCTCTGCGAGACGCGGATACACGTACTTGGGTTGCCAAAGGGACGTCATGCTACCTGCCTTGTATAATTATGGGGTTCTGTACTCTTGTTCATACTTTTCAACATGCTGGTTTCCTTTTTTCCTACCCCGAGTTTGCTCCCTTCCATGCTTGCTTTATTGCAGTTTTGTTGATATTGCTGTTACTGTTGCTGTTGTTGTAATGTTGCTGTTTATTGTTGGTGTTGTTTTTGTTGTTCGATGATCTCATTCTGCCATTTTAATACACTTGAAATCATGTTAGCACTATCCACAATCTTTTTTCTTTTGGCTAAAGTTTCTTTTCTAACATGTTACCTATAACACACTTTGGGTGTTTAATATTCATATCAGCTTAGGGCCACGGAAAGTATACACAATACATCATTATGAAACCAGAAACTGTCACCACTGGAAAGTAAAAGAATCCCTGTGGCTCTCATCGTCACTGCCTCTGTCACCCTCTCGCTTCTCTTCCCTCTCATTTCCTCTTTCCTCTCGGTACGCCAAAGCAACCACAGATAGCAAAGAGCTTAAGTGGCCTGCTTTTCGGAAAGACAGAACAGGTTTTAATGTGCGCGCAAGATGTTCTTTGTGCGTTCTTTGTGCGTTTACACGCGGGGCCTCGGTTCATCATCTCCTCCTAAAGACGTTCGGGAGAGTGGAGTCAGCACTGATGTTCAATCCAGAGGAAAATACCCCCTCTCTAACGGGTGCCTCTATGATAGTTCGAACACTCCCTGGCCGTCAGATCGCGAGCATGAAGCTCTAACCACTAGACTACCCACTACCTCGAAACAGAGATAGGAAACTTGACAAAAACTCTTACTGTGACCAGTGACTATTGTTGAAAACCGACTTGTAGTGGATGGCTGTAGTGATAGCAGAAATCAATGAAATCATGTAGTCTAGTTGTGCCCCTTGTCAGGTCTGCTTGGAAGGTCTGATCGCACATCCGCC
>CM060317.1:1864432-1894432 GCA_030674155.1 Stramonita haemastoma
TTACAACATACAGTTTGCTTGTATCTTAGGGCAGTTCATATCACTGTAACTGTTGGTGCATGTGCCTTTATGTGGTGATGTGGACAGGGCTAGCAAAGAAAGAAAGAAAGAAAGAAAGAAAGAAAGAAAGAAAGAAAGAAAGAAAAAGAAAGAAAGAAAGAAAGAAAGAAAGAAAGAAAGAAAAAAAGAGGGGTGGATGCACTATCTCAGAAAAGCTAGGCGTGTAACATAATATTACAGAGAAAAAATAATCCTTACTCCTGAGCATTCAACTAGTTCTTTGTTTGTTCTCTCTCTCTCTCTCTCTCTCTCTCTCTCTCTCTCTCTCTCTCTCTCTCTCTCTCTCTCTCTCTCTCTCTCTCACTCTTCTTCTTCTTCTTCTTTCTTCCTTTGTTTTTTTTCATCCTCTTTTTTTTTCTCTTTTCTTTCCTTCTCTTTGTTTCTTCTCTTGTTTTTGTAGATGTACAGTTTCACTGCTATGATTATTGATGTTCTCCGGCAATAATGTTGACACAAAATGTTAAATTCATAATATGAAGAGAATTTATAATACCATAAACTATTCTATAATTATTATATACACCTGTGCGTGCGTGTGTGCGTGCGTGGGTGTGTGTGTATGTGTGTGTGTGCGTGTGTGTGTGTGTGTGTGCGTGTGTGTGTGTGTGTGTGTGTGTGTGTGTGTGTGTGTGTGTGTGTGTGTGTGTGTGTGTGTGCGTCTGTGTAAAAAAAACAAGTTTTTAAGAACAAAAAATATCTCGAGAAAATAATGTTGATGATAGAACACTTCCAGTAAATGAATAGATAAGGAAGGAACCATAAATGAATAGACAGACAGACAGGCAGACAGGCCGGCTGACAGACAGACAGACAGATAGATAGACATAATCATAGACAATTAGATGGACAGATAGAAAGAATGAATTTGAAATCGGCACAGGCGCAGTGGTTTTAAACCAATCTGGGGTCCCTCACACACCTGTTGTTTACTAATCACTTTTTTCAGTTTTCTCTTCGTTTTCATAAGAGAGTATGGAAAAAATCACCACTGTTACTTTTTCTGTTACCCCTGGGAAATAACAGTAAGAAAGAGAGAGGGGAAAAAAGAGGAGAAAGAAAGCAAAAAGGAAAAAAATATAACCATCATCACACCTTACCATCACAATAAAAATATCTCTCTATCCATATATCCATCCATCTATATATATTTATAGATAGATAGATAGATAGATAGCCGCCGCTGTGGCCTAGTGGTTAGGGCGTTGTACTCGTAATCTAAAGGTTGCGGGTTCGATCCCAGCTATTCCGCTATGGCGTTGTGCCCTTGGAAAAGGCACTTTACGGCTATTTTCTCACCCCACCCAGGTGTAAAAGGGGTACCAACCTTGTGTTGGGGGTTAACCCTGCGATAGACTGGCGTCCTATCCAGGGGGGAGTCTATGACTCTCAGTCGCTTAACGCCACAGAAACCGGGATAAGCACCGGCCTGATGAGCCTTATGGCTCGGGACAGACTTTAACTTTAACTTTAAGATAGATAGATAGATAGATAGAGAGAGAGAGAGAGAGAGAGAGAGAGAGCTAACGATAATAAGTGAAAATGTACTTTAGTTAAAGTGTGTACAGCTTGTTTATTATGTCCTGTAGATGAAAATTAATTCTTGTTATAATTATAACATACAATGATAATTATCATGAACTACTTTAACTCTGCATTGATCATATTAAAAAGAAATCTACTGGGAGCAAAAACTTACTGCAAATTCAGCCACTTATTACAGGATTATACGCTTACAGTTAAGTTTCCGTACAAAGCTGGGTGTATTGTGTTTTTCGCATTAGCTAATTAATTATCCAGTTATTTCGCCGAACATGAAACTAGGACAACAGTTCTTTCACTTTCGGGAGACTAACAATCAGAAGTTGGATTTCACAAATATCTTCCTTCCTTCCTTCCTTCCTTCCTTCCACCCCCAGTCTGCTCACACGTGTTCAGTACAGTTTAGGTTTAAACTGATCAGGATTCCCGCAGTCGGGATGCGGATGCCCTGCTGGTGCGTTAAAAAAAGAATGTCGGCAGCACACGTCAAGAATCTCACCACTGGCCGGGAATGAGGAAGCTCTCACCCAGGAAAAAAAAATTGACTGTGTAAACAATGGAGGTCGGCGAGGTTGTTTTTTTTTAATATAATACATCTCTCTCTCTCTCTCTCTCTCTCTCTCTCTCTCTCTCTCTCTCTCTCTCTCTCTCTCTCCTAGAAAAAATATGTGTATTTTTTTCCTTATTCGCAGGGGGCTGGATGTAATAATAAAAAAACCCAAAACAAAGCATGTTTGCTTATGCTACTACCCTCTTTAAGTAAAATTCATTCATTCATTCAGTTCAATTCTCTCTCTCTCTCTCTCTCTCTCTCTCTCTCTCTCTCTCTCTCTCTCTCTCTCTCTCTCTCTCTCTCTCTCTGTGTCACACACACACACACACACACACACACACACATACACACACACACACACACACACACACACACACACACACACACACACACACACACACACCCCCCACCATACCAGACATCTATCAGTAGATCGGTGTTCTCGAGTCAACACGCCTGCCTTGAAAGTGAGAATGAAGATTCGATCCCCATTTTGAGTTCGTACTTTTCCTCCATCTACCACACTTTGAGTAGTGGTCTGTGTGCTAGTCTTTTGGATAAGACGATACACCGAGGTCCCAGTATTCAGCGCATAATATAAGAACCCACAACAAGAAAAGGAACTGTCCCTGGCAAAATTCTGTAGAAAAAAGCCACTCTCATAAGAAAAATAAATAGTCTATAATATATGCAAATAGGAGATTAGTTTTAATGGGTAGTGAACTCTTTTGGCGACGCGCTCTCTCCCCATGGACCAAAGCTCGAATTTTACATAGACAATCTGCTGTTTCTTAAACATCACACCACACCACACCACACCACACAACACCCCACCACATCACACCCACACCACACTCAACACCCCACCACACAACACACCCCACCACACCCCACACCCCACCACACCCCACACACACCACACCAACACCACACCACACCCCCACCACACCCCACCACACCACCCCCACACACCCCCACACCCCACCCACCACACCCCACACCCCACACCACTCACCACACCACACACACACACCCACCACACACACCACACCACACACCACCACCCACCTTTCGCCAGCGCGGAGTGTCTCTCCAGCAAGGCGTAGTGGTCAGCAGGGCGGGAGGAGGCGGCAGCAGCAGCAGCAGCAGCAGCGTAGGGCAAGGCGTACAGCGCCGTGGGGTAGGCGCTCAAGGGATGCACGTGGGGAGCCAGGTACCCGGGGTTCATCAGCCCGGGGTCGTACAGAGTCAGGGGCTTGAACAGCGCGGAGGGCGACAGCGCGGCCTGAGGCAGGTGCCCCACCGCCGGAGTCCCCGCACTGCCCGAACCCGAACCTAGCGGGGCTCCTGACGACAGGGAGGCTGCCGCCGCCACCGCTGCTGCCGCCGCCGCCGCTGACGCTGATGCTGATGGTGATGCCGAGACGGAGGCGGCTGTGGGGTGGATAGGGGTGGGTCTGGCTAGGGTGGTCTTCCCCAGGATGTCGTCTATGCGGAAGGAGGTGGAGGAGGAGGAGGGTGGTGGTGGTGGTGATGTGAGTGTGGAGGGGGGTGATGTGTGTCGTTCGGAAGAGGGCGAGGAAGGCAGAGATGGGGGAGTCCTTGTGTTCAGGTTGCTGCTGCTGTTGTGGTGGTTGTGGTGGTGGTGGTTGTTGTTGTTATTGCTGCTGTTGTGGTTGTTGTTCACGGTGTTGCTGTTGTTGTTGTTGAGATTTATGTTATTGTTGAGGAGACTGGGGTGGGGGTGAGGGTGGGCGTGGGAAGGGAGAGGGTGCGGATGGAGGGGGTGGTGGTGGGGGTGGTGGTGGGGGGAGGTGGTGATGGGGAGGGAGGGGAGGGAGTACAAGCCGTTGACTCCGGCTGGGGGCAGAAAGCCGCTGTGAGGAGAAGGCTGAGCATGCATCATGCTGACTGCACTGGACTCCGCTTCTGCTGCACTTGAGTCAGTCAGTGGATGGTGGGTAATGGAGCGTGGATAATCTTCAAAGGAGCATGACGCCGGGAACTGTCACAGACTCTTTCTGTCCTTTTCTCATCAGTTTCTGGCTGTGTTGGTTTTTGTTGTAGGGTGGTTTCTGTTTTTTTTTAAAATCTTTTTATGCAGATCCAGTAGGACAGACCAAAGTTTTTTCTCCAGGAATGTGTATCAGTAGTTGTTTTTTTCAGCTGATGAACTTCAAGGTAGGCTTCAAGCTGACTCCTTAGAACACACGCTTTCTTTCTTTCTTTCTTTATTTCTTTCCAAACGTTACACTTATTGAACAGTCTGTGAAGTACAATGATTCCGCTGGACAGATGATTCAACACTTCAGACAGATATCATGTTCATTTAGAATAATTATCTATAAAACTTTGTTGTTCTGCTGAACGTCAGTATCGGGCAAAGTCAAGCTGAAAGTTCAAAGATTAGATGTTTGAGGAAACAACTCTCTTTCTTCTTCTTTTTTAAACTGAAGTCAAACTTAATGAAAACATATATTCCTCAAAAATAAATTCATCAAAAATAACTATCCTCTCTAGCTCTTTGAGTGCAGTCCAAAAATTCCTTTTTCACAAAAAAGTTCCACCCCTGATTTCTTTTTATGCTTAAGAAAACAGTTCTGTTCAGGTGCTCAAGGAGATCTGTGGTTATTCAACAGTTCCAAAAATCAGCATTTCAGTTTTCCAGAAAAGATTGAAGCAATGCCTCCTATCTTTTGGTTTTTAAGATTCCCAAGACAAACATTAGATATGTTACAATCTCCAGATGGGCATGAAAATAGTCCACGTATTTTCAAAACTCTCCACAAAAAACACTTACAAACGTTGCAGATCTGATATTATGTCAAAAAGAAAATATTTCCCATAAAAAAAGAATCAACATCTACAACGTTTTGAAAACACCACACACAAAATGATCGATCTGCCGCCTGATTTAAAACCAATACTGAACAACTCAATGAAGTCACTCAATCATAGCATAAGAGAGAAAAATCAAGTGAAGTTCACACACACACACAAACAAGGTGAGGGAACGATGGGCCAGCACTGTCCTCCTAGCCTCAGCAGCAGTGTGGCAGCACAACAAAAGGCGGTCTGTGGCGGCAGTGGCTGACGCACAGTGTCGAGTGTGGCTCGTTCCGGAGCGAGCAGTGATTATGAGGCGGAGAGCAGCAACCACTTCCTATTAGTTCCTCTCCCCGCGCTATCGACTCCCGGCCACTCGCTTCCACAGCCCCTTGTTGCCGGCTGATAACTGACGTGTAAGGAAGAGATACTCAGCTACACGAGGGGTGGGGGGTGTCCTAGTGGTGGTGGTGGCGGTATGTTTTTCAATCCCTTACAGAGACCAGGACTCGTTGGTCCAGGGTCGGCGTCGGAAAGTATCCACTTCAGATCCACTGACACTCCGTGTCGTGTACGAGAAAATGTTGGGGAAAAAAAGTCCGACCACACAAGTTGGGGAAAGTGAGGAGGAAGGAAGGGAGTCCATCATCTGCCAATCAGAGCGGCGCCAAGTGTCAATATCCGCACCTCTGCCTATCACTGCCTAGCGGACAGTTTTGTTTTCTGGAAAAAAGACATTGACAGGCAGGCGACTATTAGCCACAGCACAAGACAGCCAGACGCCACCCGATTAATTTCCTCACAGCCTGCTCTACGTTTCAAGGTATCTGTCTCGCCCTAAAAGTTATTCGCGCAAAGGGTGTGTGTATGTGGGAGGGGGGGAGGGGGGGACGCCACAGCACCAGTACTGCAATCGGGGTGGCTGTTAGAGAAAGCAGAGCGGAAGGGGGCGGGGCATGGAGGGTCAAACCATTCCCGCCTTCCAATGCGCGCGGGCGACATCGGCGATGATTGGCGGAGGGGAAGCCCCGCCCATTCCTCACACGTGTCCGATCATGGCGGGGCTGTTTTGCTCCAAGTTGATCGTCATCACCAGTTGGAACTGTCACGGAGGTCCAGTCTAGTACATCTATTGGCCAAGAATTTGGAGAAAATAGGGTCAGGAAAAGTTTGTGTTATGGGTCTTTTGAAGCGATTGTGTGAGAACAGTAATGTGATGTTTAAATTAGGTGTATGTTGTGCAGTGTGTGTGTGTGTGTGTGTGTGTGTGTGTGTGTGTGTGTGTGTGTGTAATCTTTTTTCATGGTCCTATGGGCCAGAAAATAGGACGAAAAGTCATTCCAAGCCAAGGTATGCATTAGGTTCACAATTATGCAGACTGCAAAAAACAGTTATTTTCCTGACTGATAATGCCTTTCAAATGCTTCCCATCCTTACCTTTTTACTCTCTCTCTCTCTCTCTCTCTCTCTCTCTCTCTCTCTCTCTCTCTCTCTCTCTCTTCTCCTCTCTCTCTGGGACATATAACCTAGTGGTCAGAACATTGCGCTCCCAATTTGACGACCCGGGTTCGAGTCCGGTCGAGGAGAATTTTCTCCTGGAGTTAACATCAGTGCTGAGTCCACTCTCCCCAAAAGTCATTCGGATGAGACTATAAACAGAGGCCCCGTGTGCGATCGCACGCAGAGCATCATGCGCACAAGTTAAAACCCCGTTCCGCCTTTCGGAAGAGTAGGCCATCGTGTGCCGGTAGGAACGGATGACAAAATTATTATTACAAAAACCAGCATGCACACAGGTGTCGTGTTTAGACACCATCCCTGAGGAAAAATCGGGGGGGGGGGGGGGGGGGGGTGGGAGGTATCCCAGGGCGGCTCGGGGCTGTAGGCTATATGGCAACGTTCTGGTGGCTCCTGCGACGGTATTGGAACCATTCATATTAGTCATTGCCTTTCCAATGGATCATTCCAGTGGCGTGGAGAGGGGTCTGCTGCATGGGTAACAGCTTGCCCTCCATACTTACCTACCCAGGCTTTGCGCTCTAAAGACTAGAGCGCAACTCCATAGTCTTCCGAGACTGATGGGTGCCTACTACTACTATTATCGGCAAAATTTGAAAAAAAAGCAAAAGCCCTTCACTAGATCCTGAATCACGATAACTCATGCAATTTTGCACAAATTTGACAAGGTTTCTCCTCCTTTGCTTGCCTCCTGACAAACAAAACCATAGGGCCAACATCAGCATAGGAATACAGGCAGTCCTCAGATTATGATAACTTCCACGTTTCTCATATCTACCAAACACATTTGCTTCTTTCCTCAATCTACCAAACTTTGACACAGTACCTTTTCTCCATGTGGTAAAGATAAAAAAAAAATTAAATGAGCAAAGTTTTTGTTTCTCTAAAAATCCGAGTGGCAGTTCAAACAAAACACCACTTGATCCCGGAGTCTACAGGAGGAGTGTGGCCTGTATATTCAGACTGGTTAGGCGCACTGTTTCTGGTTCCATGGTCTTAGTACCGGTTCTGGGCCTTTGCCTTCCCAATCTGCTGGTGACAAGCGATGTCTGTTTTTGTGTAAAACGTGTTAGCACTGTCTATGGTGTTTGTGACTGACTGGGTTATAAATGTAGCTACAGCAGTGGCATCAGCAACAACAACTAGAAACACACACACACACACACACACACACACACACACACACACACACACACACATACACACACACACACACACACACACACACACACACACACACACACACACACAGACACACACACACACACACACACAAACATCGGATGAAAATAAGCAAATTTATTGCTTACTAAATGTACCATCTCGAAATAAAATTTTGACTTTTACTTGACTTTCAAACACACACACACACACACACACACACACACACACACCGGTGGACAAACAAACACAGGAAATGTACTTAGTCCTACTTTATTTAATGTATTTGTAAATGATCTTCCAAGTTATTTTGATGATATGGACTCACCATCTATAGATGATACTAAAACCAATGTTATTACTTGCCTGTTATACGCTGATGACCTTGCAATCCTATCTACTACAAAAGCAGGATTGCAAAAGAAGCTAAATAACCTTACTGTGTACTGTGAAAACTGGGGACTAAATATCAACACGGAAAAAACCAAAGTTGTAATATTCACTCACTCAGACCCAAAAGTACCTATTCACTTCAAACTAGGTAGTCATATAATCCAAACTATTGATCAGTTCAAATACTTGGGTGTAGTATTCCACAAATCAGGAACTTTTCACTTTGCCCAAGAACACTTAGCTAAACAGGCAAATAAAGCAGTGCATTCATTAAGACGAGTTATCAGAGGACAGAATATTCGTTATGATACTATAATGCAGCTTTTTGATTCATTGATTATGCCTATAGCAACATATGGAGCTGAAATTTGGTTTCCATGGGTTGAAAATAAGATACCTATCTCAGTTAACTCAGACATATCCTCTTTCTTTGGAAACTGTCTTTCTTCTAAATATCCACATGAAAAAACACATATGAGATTTTGTAAGCTTATTTTGGGTCTACATTCTAAATCAATGAATCTACCAACGCTTGCAGAATTAGGAAGATATCCAGTGGGGATTCATGTTGCATATCGAGTGATTGGTTACTGGACTCATATCTTACATGTACATCATAATACTTACACAAAAAGAGTGTACAATGCTATGTTGAACCAAGAGGACACTGGTAAAGCTCATTGGATACTGTTTGTTAAAAACTTTCTTCATAATTTAGGGCTAGGACACGTTTGGAACAATCAGTCAACACTTAGTAAAAACAGGCTGAAATTTGCATTTCGCCAAAAATTAGAAGAGAGATATGTCAAGTTCTGGAAACAACAAAGAACAAAAACAAGTAGACTCGAATTTTACGATAAAATTAAAAAGACTGATTATCACCTAGAACCTCACCTTGTTGCAGATATCGACCCATCCCACAAACAAGCTCTTTGTAGACTCAGAGTCAGTGCCCACGATTTGAACATTGAGCGTGGTCGATATACAGGCACCCCAAGAGAAGAAAGATTGTGTAATGTGTGTGGAGTTGTAGAAGATGAATTTCATTTTTTGGATGAGGGTCTACAAAGTAATCTACTTAAAGAGGTGCAACAGTCCAGCCACTTATTGGTAGGAGCAACCCAACAAATATGTTTGAATAATTTGGTTCCAAGTGATTTTGTACAGCTTGACGGCCTTCAAGGACCCTTTGCAAAGTATGTTTTTGATTGCATGAATCTTCGGTGACTTTTTCTAACCAATTTGTTCACTTGTGTCTATAAGCTTTGTATGCTTCCATGGCAATAAACGATGTTCTGTTCTGTTCTGTTCTGTTTTGTTCTGTTCTGTTCACACACACACACACACACACATATACACACACACACACACACACACACACACACACACACACACACACACACACACACACACACACACACACACACACACACACACACACAGGGCTCGATTCACAATCGTATCCTATAAACTTTCGGGATGGGAAGCTCAAGAAGAAAATATCTCCAAATAGACAACGCAACAATTTATGTTTTTAAAAAATACACAACTTGAGATTTGACCCAACACCCTCAGCGTCCTTCAAATCCTGAAAAGGGCCTTCTAACCACTAGGCTGTTCAGCCATCCACAGCTGACTAAAGGAAGGGGTGAAGAGAAACTGGTGAAGGGAGGGCATGGAGGTAGGGGTTGAGGAGCTGTGATGGAGGGGAGGAACTAGATCCTCTGGGGATGGCTCAACAGTAGGGGGATGTGAATGAGCATTGCGGACAGTGGGCCAAGTGGCTGTGTACAGTGGCCGACAGCTGGGGGCTCTGCGGTGAGTGGAACACACAAGAAGACAGACCGGTGGACAAACAAACACAGGCCGCACACAGCACGTGCTGACAGGCAGCCAGGCAGCGAGGTGTTTGTCTAGTGACGGCGTCTGGGCAGTCAGCTGACTGGAGAGAAGGGGAGGGAACAGGAGGAGTAGTTCGGAAATGATTAGGATAATAATCATATGCACGGTCGATCCCTTTAGGGAATGGAAGGCTAGGTAGGTCGATCAGCAAGGGATTAGAGTTTGGGGTTGTGGATATCCTGTGTGCATCAGGATCGTATTGGAGGAGGAGGATGGCAATGATGATGAAGACAATGATGATGATGATGATGATGATGATGATGATAATGATGATGATGATGATGATGTAGATGTTGTCAATAAAACATTCTAAACATAACACCATTTAAATGTAGACCTTAGTGCGTTGTTCACTGCATTGATACTGAAGTAAAAAATCTTATGACCCAGACCAACCACAATATAGTGAGTATGGAGCAAGAATATAATCTGATAGAGACTAAGGAACTATCGCAGCACCAAGCAGACTCTGGGCCCAGCACAAAAGAAAACACCCCCTTTGAAATCAGCCACAGGGAAGGTGATTCACGACAGAGAACAACAGATGGAGCGCTGGGTAGAACACTGCACTGAGCTATATGCAACGGAAAATGCTGTGACAGAAGATGCTCTGAATGCCAAAGAGTGCCTGCCAGAACTGGAAGAGCTTAACACAGAACCAGCCATAGATGAACTCAGCAAAACCCTGGACTCTCTTGCCTCTGGCAAAACACCTGGGAAAAGACGGTATTTCTGGCTTCGTACTGAAGAGCTGCAGAGAAACACTCAACACCGAGTAGCATGAAATCCTCTGCCTCTGTTGGAGTGACGGCAAAGTACCACAAGACACGAGGGATGCTAACGTTGTCACACTATAATAAACAAAGGTGGCAGAAGCATTGCAGTAACTATTGCGGCAAATCCCTCCTCAGCATCATTGGAGAAGTCTTTGCACGAGTTATACTGAAGAGACTCCAGGTACTTGCAGAGCAAGTCTATCCCGAATCGCAGTGCGGTTTTCGGGCCAACAGATCCACTACAGGCATGATCTTCTCCCTGACGCAACTTCAGGAGAAATGTAGGGAGCAAAGCTTAATGCAGGCACTCTTCGTTGCCTTCATAGACCTTACAAGGCTTTGATCTGGTCGGTAGGGATGGCCTCTTCAAGATCCTTCCCACGATTGGCTGTCCACTCAAACTTCTCAGCATCACCAGAGCCTTCCACAAAGACATGAAAGGCACCACAAGGCTCCCTTCACCACACAGAGCGGAGTGAAACAGGGTTGCATCCTGGCTCCCACCCTGTTTGGAATTTTGTTTGCGGTGATGCTGAAACACGCATTCGGTCCTGCAGCTGATGTATCTACACCCAACCAGCTCAGACGGAAAGCTCTTCAAAATCTCCAGACTAAGAGCCAAGACTAAAGTCCAGTTGGGGTGCCTGCGTGACTTCCTCTTTGCAGTCCCACAGGCAGACCACAGCTGCGATCTAAAGACATGCGCAAGAAGGACTTAAAAGCCCTGAACATCGACCAGAACAACTGGGAAGCAACAGCCCTCGAACAGTCAGCCTGGAGACAGACTGTGCAGAAAGGTCTCTCCAAGTTCGAAGAGACACTTGCTCAGCAGCACGAGGCAAAGAGAATGAGAAGAAAGGCTGCAGACCAGGCAGACAGACCAGCGTCAGACTTCCTCTGTGCCCTCTGCCATAGGCACTGACTGTCATTCCCGTGTGGGACTGGCCAGCCACAGCTGACGCTGTTCCAGAATAAACATCTAAAGCACAGCTCTCTAGTCTTACAAGACTGAAGGATGCCTACACACAAGGAACTAATAGATCAAAGTGATCTTTAAATCAATATGATCAACTCTACCATTTGCATATCAGCATATTGTGCTTACTAAAATCTGTTCTATCCCCCCAAGAGGTCATCTGTCATCCATTATAGTGTAACTGCCTTTTACATCCAGCTGCTGTCACCCTTAGTTGTAGTATGGGGGAAAAGACACTTAAGCCCTGCCAAACATAGTTTATGCAGGAAAAAATACAATTTTAGAAAACTGCAATGTTGAAGTTTCACACACACACACACACACACACACACACACACACACACACACACACACACACACACACACACACACACACACACACACACACACACACACACACAAGAAGGACAGCTTTAAGCTTTAATCATTGAGGTGAGTTAACATCCCCCTCCCCCCATCCATCCCACCTTGAGCTGGCAGGGACAGGTAAAGTCAGCATGCAATATTGGACCTGTGCACCCAGCCACCTGAATCACCTGAAGACGCAGCCCTACTACACTCCTCTTTTAGGAGCGACCAGATATTTCATAATGCATACAAAATTATCTACACACACACACACACACACACACACACACACACACACACACACACACACACGAGCCACGCTTCCCTAGCATTAACCAAATCCACTTTTCCATACTACCATCACTATTTTCAGTGACACGGCAGCAGTGCAGACACCATTTGGGAAGATTCCGGTGATTAGTTACACTGAGCGACCCTGCCACCTTTCTACGCCTGCTGTCGTCTGCTTACCCCAAAATGGCAGACGACAGGACAGAAAGAGATGAGGGGGGAGTCATTTCCCTGTGAATATTATTAATAACTTAAACCCCCACTGTCGCCAAAACATTGGCTTATCTTGTCAGCGAGCTTCGCCAAGGTTAGTAACAGATGATGAGGATTTTATTAGAGATCCCCACTTAATTCCCCAGTCTTTATTCGTGAAAATCATCTGGTAGGAAGGCGAGTGAAAAGAGAGAATTAGAGTAGGGAGGACTGAGAGAGAGAGAGAGAGAGAGAGAGAGAGAGAGAGAGAGAGAGAGAGAGAGAGAGAGAGAGGACTCGGCTTGAGTGTCATTTATATCGCTGATGTGATTAATTCCTTTTAAACCTTCCCCTACTTCGTGGGGCGAAGATGGCAACGCCGCTATCGTAAATTACTGTACACTGCTTTGCAATTTCATTGAAAGTGTCAGCCATTTTATAACTACGTTGTGTGTGTGTGTGTGTGTGTGTGTGTGTGTGTGTGTGTGTGTGTGTGTGTGTGTGTGTGTGTGTGTGTGTTTGTGTGTGTGTGAAAGTCAAAGTTTTATTTCCAGATGGTACATTGAATAAGCATTGATTTGCTTTTATTCATCATACCATCTATCTAGGAAAAAAGAGGAAAATAAACAATGTCAATGTGTGTATGTGTGTGTGTGTGTGTGTGCGTGCGTGCGTGCGTGCGTGCGTGTGTGTGTGTGTGTGTGTGTGTGTGTGTGTGTGTGTGTGTGTGTGTGTGTGTGTGTGTGTGTGTGTGTGTGTGCACGTTCGCACGTGTGTGTGAAATTTAAATTTTGTGCACCTTACTAATTTTCTCCCTGAAATTAAGCTAGTTTCGATTTTCAATGAAGAGAGGAAAATTGATCTTTAAGCCATCATAATCTCTCCCTGCCTGTCTCTTGTTGATATTATCTAGGACATCAGTAAGCTAAATCGATCACTTTATCACTCTGCAACCAAGAATTAATTTTGTATCAAACTGATAATTATTTCCATAGTGGATAATTACTAGGCAAAACTAGGTAATGAAAAATAAATGTGTGCTTTTACTACAATAAGCATTTTACACAAAAGCAAAGTTGCATCTTTTCATCTGTATGCCAATGTATCCATGTTCTCTCTCTCTCTCCTCTCTCTCTCTCTCTCTCTCTCTCTCTCTCTCTCTCTCTCTCTCTCTCTCTCTCTCCTCTCTCTCTCTCTCTCTCTCTCTCTCTCTTCTCCTCTCTCTCCACGCGCACGCGTGCGCACACACACATACACATACACACACATTGACAGAGAGTTCAGACAGCTTAAAAAAAAACCTACCCAAACGAAAATGTACAATACAATAAAGAAATGAAAAAACAAATAGATAAACAAGTAAATAGTTAACACTCAAAACATATTGAGCAAAAACAATAACAACAACGAAAACAAAAAATAAATAAGTAAAAACAAAGACGTATATAGCTAAGAATAAACCACAGCTCATTTGAAATGGTCCTTGTAGACAACAACAACAACACATTGAAGCCATTCCATTACTCACAAAAGCCAAAACAATTTGCAGAGTATGGATGCACACTGATGGTAAGGGTTGGTGTGAGATGTAGCCTAGCGGTTAGTGCATTGTACTCCTGACCAGCCTGCAAAAGAAGGTTACGAGTTCGAGTCTCCCTGAGGTGCCCTAAGAAGGGGGTTCCTCGTGGAGCTAGCAGTGGTGGATTGAATTTTCTTTGAACAAATTGTCTTTCAGAGGAAACTTTAAACTGAACTCTCGTATATAGACGCATGCAGAAGATGATGTCTCGTGTACACTACCTCATCCATTGTTTAAGACTAGCCCAACTACGATCTATAGCCAGAGACATTGGTTACACGAATAATTATAATAAAAAAAAATTCAGATGAGACTAAAAATCGATGTATTGCATGCAAACACACGCAAAAATATCTTGCACACACGAGAAAACCCCGTTTGCCTTTTGGATACAAGTGCATCGGCTGGATGATGGGAGGAATGACACAAACATACCCAGCATGCACTGTGGAGACGAACGGGCTCCGTCAGGTTCAACATGACCTCAACACAGTGTCAGACACAAGTTCATTGCGGTATCACAGCTAATCAGGGACTCGTCAAGGAGATAAGGGAGACATCCCTCACCTCAAGTCACAGCCTTATTACATACACACAATGGCTTCCTATCTTGGCCACAAGGAACACATGGCGATGTGAACAGTGCACAGATCCGGATTCTAATCTGCCTGAATGGATTGGGATCACTGGGCAGAGCAGCTCAGCAGACCTGTGATTCATCATATTTTGATTAATTAAAGAGCGACAGACACGACAGGTAGAATCATAGACACACCTGTCTCTGTTTCTAAGTATCCAAACAAGAGCACGAGACAGACAGACAGACAGGCAGGCAGGCAGACGGGCAGACACAAAAGACGAAATAAGACAAGCCCAGACAAAAGTATTAGCGTTGAATGTAACAGATGAGCATCTGTGCGCCTGTTTGAATCCTTGCCCTGATCCCTTACCCTAACATGAGTAACAAGGTTTGGTTCATCAAATCAAAACTGGGGCCTGCAAGCTGGAAACTTGTTGTGTGACAATAGAAAACATTTCACGGCAACTCACATTAATTTCTTTGTTGAGATTATGAAATTAATGGTTGATATTAGACCTGGGAAAATAAAGAATAAATCATTATAAAAGACGATGATGATGATGACGATGATAGTATGAGGTAGAGAGAGAGAGAGAGAGAGAGAGAGAGAGAGAGAGAGAGAGAGAGAGAGAGAGAGAGAGAGAGAGAGAGAGAGAGAGAGAGAGAGAGAGAGAGATTTTATTTATTTATTCTTTTATATCGAGGATAACAGAATAAGCAATCATGTGCTTTTTTTCATCCGGTCCCCGTGTGTATGCAGTTTTGTAAATATTGTCATCTGTTCCCACCGGCACACGATGGCCTACTCTTACGAAAAGCGGAACAGGATTTAACGTGTGCGCAAGATGTTCTGCGTGCGTTCGCACACGAGGCCTCGGTTTAAAGTCTCATCCGAAGGACTTTTGGGGAGAGTGGAGTCAGCACTGATGTTAACTCCAGGAAGAAAATTTCCTCGACCGGACTTGAACCCGGGTCTTCAGAGAGAGAGAGAGAGAGAGAGAGAGAGAGAGAGAGAGAGAGAGAGAGAGAGAGAGAGAGAGAGAGAGAGAGAGAGAGAGAGAGAATGACAATGACCATTTTATTGTGTTAAGCTTTTTAAGCCCATTCATAAGGGAGCAGTGGGAAGGGAACTGGGCACAAAACACACATTTTCAGACATAAAAAGTGCGTCATTTCTATTGCTCAAATGATCGGCATGGCATGGAATCCACGACATGGTGAAGTAGTTTACATTTGGATTCAATAAATTGTTGCGTAACACTTTATCCCATTGCAAATGGGGGGAGGAGTACATAACAACCATAAACATCACATATGCAACAAGTGTCCTCTCACAGAGAGAGAGACAGAGAGAGAGAGAGAGAGAGAGAGAGAGAGAGAGAGAGAGAGAGAGAGAGAGAGAGAGAGAGAGAGAGAGAGAGAGAGAGAGAAGAGGATGGGATACTCGGAGGTCAGAGCAGTCTCTTTCCCCAAGCTCAGGTTAAGCAGCATCGAGCGCGGTTACCAAGTGGATGGGTGACCGTGTGCGTGCCTTGGCTTCAGTATAGTCCCCCAGTTCACCCAGCTGTAAATGGGTACCTGTCCACTTTAGGGTCAGAGAAGGTAAAGCAGTGAGGGAGAGGAGATGGGCGCCGCCCTCAACATGCTGTCTCCTAGAGAAGCTGAGGTCTTTGATGCCTTGCTCCCCTACGACCACATAGGTTATGGGACACCTTTACCTTTACTACATTTTGCAGGGATGTCATGCCGTCTAACATCCCCTAATATTGGGCAGTACAACACAAAATGGACTCAGTCCTCCACTGCTTGCTTACATACTGGGCCCAGCAACCTGAGATCATCAACATCATGTTCTATGAATTCAAACTTATGAACATTTATGTCTGATACACCAAATCTTCACTTACACATACACAGAAAGAGAGAGAGAGAGAGAGAGAGAGAGAGAGAGAGAGAGAGAGAGAGAGAGAGAGAGAGAGAGAGAGAGAGACAGAGACAGAGACAGACAGACAGACAGACAGACAGACAGACAGACAGACAGACAGAGACAGAGTCAGACAGACAGACAGACTGACAAACACACACGCACTTCTGTCAAATATCTCTTTCTAGTGGATAGATGTTTAGTCAAGTCAAAGTCAAAGTCAAGTCAAAAGCACTTTAATCATCCCTGAAGGGCAATTACAAAATTGCAAAGTTTGAAATGAACACACACAAAACACACACACACACACACAACACACACACACGCGCGCGCGCGCGCGCGCGCGCGCACACACACACACACACCCACCACAAACCCCATCACATTGCTAAGGCCTTAGGGCCTACTACCCAAAGGGAGGGAGGGAGGGAGGGTCCCCCAGGAGGGAGGGAGGGTACCCCAATCGCTGACAAGCGGTGTCCACGAGGACAGGCGCCAATAGCTCAGCAGTGGTTTAGCGCTGTCTGAGTCCCTCACTTCATTTCTCTCCCATCCTGCTGCCTACAGGGAGGGAGTGTGACTCACGGGCTGACTGACCCTCCAGTCCTATCTGCTGGGCTCATCCCACACCAATCCATCCCTCACAGCCCTGTTCTGGCTGACAGCAGGGGCAGGCTGTTCCATGGGCTGGCTATCCACTGGATGCTTACACCAGCAGCACGCGGCAGCGTTGTTCAAAGTTCAGCTGACATATTTATGTGCAAAGTTCACCTGACATAAGTGCGTTTTTTTTGACAACTAGTTTGAAGAGGAATGGAATCTGCCTCTCTGAATAAGGTTTGCACCGGGTTTGGTTCTATGATTATTGTTATATTTTGTGGTTTTTACTCGCAGATCTGTAACTTCCGAAAAGCTTAGCTCAAAACTGTTGGGGAGAGACAATGACAATGACAAAATATTGTGTAAGCCAGATGCCCATTCACAAGGGGACAGTGGGAGGGGGACAGGACACAAAACTCATAATATCATAAACTGAGAACTTAATACATTACAGCCTAAAAAGTCATCATGGCATGGATTCCACAACATGGTCACAGGGTATATTAGATCCTATTTTTCATAAGCTTTGGTCAGCCCTTACGAAAGGAGCTGGTAAGGGGAGGAATTTCCACAACACTGTACAAATCCAGAGCCAACATCTGACAACAAACTGGTCTGCAACAAGGAAACCAGGTAGTCACAATGTCTCTTCTTCCCTTTTAATCGTTGTCCAACTCTTTGACAGCACTTGCTGAATGACGATTTCACGTGCACTTTCTTGTGACAGTGTGTTGTTGGCAGAAGGCGGTATGTGGGTGTGTAACACAGGGAAGCCTGAAGGAGGTGTGGGCACAAATAAACATTGTGTGACAATTTCACTTTCCTCCAGTTCTGCTTGCCTCTGTGCTGTCCTTCTCCTCTCCTCCATCCTCCGCCTGTCTCTGTTGACCTGACTTGGCCAGTTGCTTCTGTAGCTGTGGGAGATGACAGGGGCGTGCAGCTGAGCTATGTTGCTGTTGTTGGCAGGGCTGGCTTTCAGTCCCAACACAACAACTGTGCTGTCTCCACTTCCAGTGACTTTCCAGGAAGTGAGGTGCTGTTGTTGGAGCAGGGCCTCCAAAGTTACTTCCAACGCTGTTGGCAGACCGACAACGGGCATGGTGCTGAATGGAAATGTGACAAATTACTTCACAGCAAAATTTTCCTCCTGCCTACCTTCAAGGGAGATCACCCACCGACCCAAGCTATTAAGAGAGAGAGAGAGAGAGAGAGAGAGAGAGAGAGAGGAGAGAGAGAGAGAGAGAGAGAGAGAGAGAGAGAAGAGAGAGAGAGAGAGAGAGAGAGAAGAGAGAGAGAGGAGAGTGTGTGTGTGTGTGTGTGTGTGTGTGTGTGTGTGTGTTTACTCACTTGCGTATTATGTCTACTGGCTCACGTGTGTTCGCGTGTGTGTATGTGTAAATCGTTTAATGTCACTTCCAGGGAAGAAAAACGACTTCTACACAACAGAAAATACAGTCATGACGCACCAAGGTGCAGAGCACATTAGCATCAATAGTGTATGATATCTATGGACAGTATCCACCCGCCCCCTGGCCAAAAAAAAAAGAAAAGGGTAGGGGGTACTGGGGTCTCTTTCTGTCATGCCACAAGCACCAAGCTTTGGTGGTCTCAGGAATTTAGTCTGCCCCCCCTTCCCCCCACTACAGTTGCCCCCCCCCCCCCTTTCGTGTCCACACTCTTCCCACCACCTTGAGGAAAAGCAAGCTATCAGCGTGCTTGCCCTCTTCGCGCGCGATTAAGGGGAGTGAATGGGCGCGATACAGGTCCGGGGGACAGATTTGCTGAGGGGGGTATTAAAGAAGCATTTATATGGTTTTTAACCCCGCACCGGCGCCAGGCAGACTTGCTCTGGCGTTAGCTCAGATAAATGCCCTCGTCACTTTATGAAGCTTGGCCACTTTTTTTTTTATAGAATGTGTGTGTGTGTGTGTGTGTGTGTGTGTGTGTGTGTGTGTGTGTGTGTGTGTGTGTGTGTGTGTGTGTGTGTCTCTCTCTCTCTCTCCTCTCTCTCTCTCTCTCTCTCTCTCTCTCTCTCTCTCTCTCTCTCTCTCTCTCTCTCTCTCTCTCTTCTCTCTCTCTCTCTCTCTTCTCTCTCTCTCTCTCTCTCTTGGCTACCGGTGATCCTATAGCAGAAAGTGTAGGTGGGTGAACAAAAGGGCCCGTTTGACAAGTAGGTGTCACTGAGTGTAGCAGTAGCAGTATGGATATATATCATCATCTCAGACAGGCCAAAAAAATGAAAGAAAACTGAGTCATAAGATGGACAGATATTAAATGTTAAAGCAATTGGACGCCACCCTTCAAAACAAAATGAGAAAAAAAAAGCAACGAACAGCATACACTGGGAGTTGGAGTCCCCAGGGCGGTTCGGGGCTGTATAAGGCAACATTCTTGCGGCTCCTGCGACAGCACTAGAACCATGCGTATCGGCGATTGCCTTTCCAAAGATAATTCCAGCGACGTAAAGTGTGTGTGTGTGTGTGTGTGGGGGGGGGGGGGGGGGGGGGGGGTTGCTGCATGGGTAACAGCTTGCCCTCCATATTTACTTACCCAGGCTTTGCGCTCTAGATCCTAGAGCGCAACTCCATAGTCTTCCAAGACTTGCATATGCCCACTGAGGTGGATAAGTATAAACAGAATAACAGCGTGTCTTGTAAAAATATCGCACAGTGGAATCTTTAATTAAATACTGTAGCAAGAAAGGAATGGAGACAGCGGAGGCCGGGGTGTGAATGAATCAGCGGCTGCCATCAAAGTGATGTTGCTGATAAGTAGAGGAGCAGTCAAAAGTCATGTCAAGTCAAAACACTTTAATCATCCCATCACGGGCAATTACAATTACAATACTTACAGGCATATTGGTACGAATCATAATCTCTAAAGACACAAGATAGCTACATTTCATACTAGTTTAAACATTCTAAGATAACTTCAAATAAAAATATAAACAAACACACACATGCACGCACGCACGCACACACGCACACACACCAATGTAGGATTACACTGTTGTTAAGACTATTGACTAGAAAAGACATATTCTGAACAGTTTCATTCGATTGGTGTTCGGTGCACTGGAATCAGCGCCAGTGTTGATTCCAGAGATAAAAGCCCGGCCTTCCAACAGACACACATAACACCTGAGTGGAGGCTTGAACTCCTGCCTTCAGAGACCACCAGATGACACAGCGCCACACTCAAAGCCATCCCACCCCCTTGTAAATACTGTGCTTCTTTTATCCAGTTTCAAACTTTGATTTTTATATACCTTTTAGTCAGGTTATATCTGATAACAGTGAAAATCGCTTGTCTGTCTCTCATTCTACCTGTACTCTCTTTAATCAAGGATTAAGGACCGTTGGTTTCTTTACCTAATGTTCTCTTTAAGAATCCAGTTACTGTATACATGCACATGCCTTGATAATGACTGCACTGTATTGTACAGGCATTTATTGGAATGCATAGGGAGCTGAATTTCACTTATTTGTTCTGGTCATTTGGCCAGTCCACAAAATTAACGAAGCTTGCTTACGTTCAGCTGCTCTGCAGTGGTACACTGAATGTAACTAACCCACTGCGGTAAGATTGACACAGAGTGGATTCTGGGTTGACATAATACAGGGGGCATTGTTGAATCTGTATGGGAATGTGGCCTGCTGCAGAGGACTCTTATTTTCTGTGAAGTGTTATGCATTAGGCAGACATTTTCAACAAATCGCCCGACTAGGCCGCCATGTTTACTGACCTTCCTCTCTGCTTGGGAAACTTAGGCTCCAGGACATGAAGGAAACTGTCTGTATTCATGGGGGTGTGCCTTAAAACAGCAACATATTGACGCATTAATAAGAGAAAGTAAACAGTGGGCCTGAACAGTCTCCATATGGATGTAAATATAACCACAACAGCAACAACCAAAACTGGCCTGATTTTTTTTTCCAGCTACTGAATGATCTGGCCTGTTGCTGTGAAGATGGATGATTGTGGGGGAGGTGGAGAGGGAAGTGTGTGTCAAGGTAAGCAATGGTGGTAAATCTGTTGAAGTGAGGGTCACATCAACAGATGGACCTTTTTGCGTTGGATAAACGTGTGTTTGAACATGTGTTATATCCATTATTGTAATCATAAATGATAAGACGGACTCATACCATGCTGAGAGCAAAGTTAGAATATGCGTTGTTGTTGTTTTTTTAACCGCCCTGGGGGTGGCAATGATGTTGATGCCAGAGCACATGACCATACCAACATCACCGCTGACAGAACGGAGCAGGCTGCAGGCACGACCTTCAACTGTCAGCTGGGTGGGACAGAATGATGGAAACAGCGCCAGTGCTGACGATGAACGGTCAGATACAGTGTGCAGTGTTCCAGCATTCCAAAGACTTCAGCTACGAGAATATATATCCTTTCTTCCTTCTTTATTTTTTCAAAGTACATGCGCGATCGTGCACCTTGCACACATTCATTTTCCTGCTTCACACACGCACACACACACCTGGTTATCTCATTATTTGGTATTACCAATACATTTTCATATCAATTTTTTTCTTCAAACACACAAGAACAGATAGATAAAAATATCAAGCAGAGAAAACATGCCAAACTTTTATGCCAATGTGTTAAATGTGGATTTGCAGAGGAGGAAACCCCAGGGATCGAGGCGGGGGATGAGAGAGAGAGAGAGAGAGAGAGAGAGAGAGAGAGAGAGAGAGAGAGAGAGAGAGAGAGAGAGAGAGAGAGAGAGAGAGAGAGAGAGAGAGAGAGAGAGAGAGAGAAGAAGAAGGGGGGGGGGGGGGGGGGTAGGGGTAGGGATGACCGGGAGGGGGGTGGAGGGAGTTCCTGGATGGTTGCCAACCCTTTCCTCCAACATCACCCTCCTCCTCCTCCTCTACATAACTCAGCAAACTTCAACTTCGCAAAGCATACCGGCAAAAAGGCGCGGAAAGGGCGACAACTTTTAGGACTTCAAGCAGAAATGACGACATTTTGCCCTGACGGTATACATACACATAGGTCAGCACTCGCCGTCCTACGATCTCCAAATCGGAAGCGAACTTTTCTGCAAATGTATCGACCTGCTACCAGGCCGGAGACCACACACAGCGGGCAACATTGTTACTGTTGGAAGACCTGTTTGATTGCTCACACACTTGGCGACAGCTAGCCTGGCTATCTTAGACACTAACTGCCAGGCCGCCAGTTTCTCGCCCAGGGGGCGACTTTAGCCACAGGAAGCGCGTACACACTGTATTACATGCGCCTTGTGTTTGCCTTCCGTTTTGCCAGTAGAACTGAAAGTCCACTGGCTTTTGTTTGCCAGCCGAAGGGAGTAATTAGTGCCAAAAAAACTCCCCAAGGGGGTGGGGGTGGGGGGATAGGAGGAGAGAGGTTCGGTTCTCGTTTGAGGTTCTTGTTCCCATCTTTGCTGTATTGCCTGCTGTGGGTGACAGGAGTGTGGGTGGAAAGTATTAAGTTTTGTTAATAGCGGGCAACATCGTGGGAAATGGGTTTGATTGCCCATGAACAATTGAACAAAGTCATTATTATTAAGGTGTTTGAACAACTTTGTTTTCAGTAAATGAATAAGGAAGAAACACAATTTTAACCAAACGGCATGAAAAACACCTAGAACTATTTACTAAAATTAATGATAAGTCTCTAAATCAACTTAGATCTATTTGATGATTTATGGCTAGAGTCTTAACTAAGTTTTCTCTCTCAAAAGCTGTTTGTCTTTCTTCTTCTTCTTCTTCTTCTTCTTCTTCTTCTTCTTCTTCTTCTTCTTCTTCTTCTTCTTCTTCTTCTTAATACACCCTTTAGTGGAATTTTCGATTTTGCTTTTGTTCAGCAGGTGATCTGGTCAACCTTTTGCTTTCAGCAACACTGAACGCTCCTCGGCCTGCTGACCTGCCAGCCAGGAGCAAGCTCCGGACCCCTGGACCCTCTTCCCAGTTACCACGGCTTTTTTTTTTTTTTTTTTTTTAGAGCTTCCGGAGTTGCTGTCTGAGAGTTCGACAAGGGATTAGAAGAAAGGCCCCGTAGTGTTGGTCTGCAGCAGTTCTCTGTGAAATATCGCCTGCATTTTCTTTGTCTTGTGCCTTTCGAATAATTTCCTCTCTTTTTTTAAAAGGAGTGTACTTTGCATTTCAATCATTACCTGTACATAACCTTGTTCTTGTTTGGTGACCACTTTTGAACACTGGATAAGTTAATATAAAATATGAACGAAATAAAAGAAAACAAGAACAAAGAAAAAACACAACGAAGATTGTTGATAATTTCCTTGTCATGGCTGCTTTGCACATGCCAGTTCAATCAATATATTTATTACTATTTTTACTTATTATTTATTTATTTAGAGAAGGAAGGTGGAAGGATGGTTAAGACGTTCGCCTGCCAACAAGTAAACCGTGAGTTTCTGGGTTCGTACCCAGCCTCGCCCTTTCTTTCCAGTCTGACGAAAAAATCGAACTGAATGTCAAAGTCATTCGGATGAGACTATAAACCGAGGCCCCGTGTGCGAACGCACGCAGAACATCTTGCACACACGTTCAAACCCCGTTCCGCCTTTCGGAAGATCAGGCCATCGTGTGCTGGTAGGAGCGGATGACAAAATATTTTTTTAAAAAGCAGCATGCACACAGGAGTCGTGTTTAGACACCATCCCTGAGGGGAAAAAATAATGGGTAGGCGCTGCACCTGTGGCGACGCGCTCTCCCGGGGAGAGCAACCCGACTTTCACGCAGAGAAATCTGCTGTGACATAAAGTGGTATAAAAAAAAATACTGATGTTGATGTTTTCGTATTTATCCTGTCACTCTTGATGAAGCCTTTAAAGGTTTAGGGGAGCACAGGGCTGCCACAAGACTCCTCCTGTGGATAAGGTAGGCCTGAAGTATGTTCAATCCTTTGAAGTCAGCGAGTGGTGACGTCACCTGCATTACCCACATTTTTTACTGGGAAAATGTATACTTTTCCCCCTTCCAATGGAAAAAAATATACACGTGAACTCTACATTTTTACCTGAGCTGCCGTCAGCTTTTTTCCCCCGGGGATGGTACACACGTAGTGTAGGTAGGGCCTAGTGCTGGGACGTTGTCAACACCGACCTGACATGTGGAGGTATAAACCTACCGTTCAGGGCTGATCTCAACAGCTGGGTCCACGTCATTGTGGCCGGCTGCCTTAACTTCACAGTCCCTGCAGTGACGTCATGTCTGCCTTGGTTGCCCCACTTGTCATTCCTCAGTGAATTCCAACAGACCGCGGTAGTGTCTTGTGATGTTGGGGTAGTGTCCTGTGATGTTGGAGTAAGGGACCTGGAGTATTGGTGCCATTCCAGTCCCGTTACAGTTTCTTTAGTTCAATGTCAGTCGAGAAGTCTTTCCCTTTCTCTCGCTTCCCGGCTAAAAGCTGGGAAGTAGGCCTACATCACTAGTGAGAGTTTTGCTGTATATGACAATTTTGTCACCATTGATTAAGGTGGCCCAGGTCCGACTTCTGGTGTGAAAATAAACCACGACACCAGTACAGTGTGTATGTGGTATACAAGGTTACCAACATTTTACGGGCCTGCCATGGCCGACAAACCACAGGAACTTGCAAGGGCGTTTGAAGTGATTTGAAGACTGTCAATGCATGTGTTCGCGCACGAGGTCTTGACTGACTACTATCCGAAGAACAAGACAGATATTAGAGTCTGGCATATGCTTGCTCCTAAGAGAAATTTCTGCAAACATCGTCAAACAGAAAGTGATTGGCTGTGCCCTGTAGGATCTCAGAGAGAAAGAACAGAGTGACAACCTTAGCTTTGCTGACATCCAGAATTTAACACATGAACCCCCACCCCACCACCCCCTCCCCCCACACACAGATGGAGAAAGTCGTGTTTTCACTAGTGCAGCCTTTATTCTGTTACTTTTTTCATAACGTTTCCCATGCAATTTGATTGTTATGAAAATGTTTCCATTAATGCTCTAATGTCACAACTATTAACAAAAATATTATTACATCGGTAACAATGCTTTCATCTTCTGTTCCCAGTTTCTTTTTTCGTTCCTCAGCTAGTCTAGAGCTTCCAGGTTCACCAACAGTATCACTGTCCATATGCGACCATTTTTGCCCACCATGAAGGCAGCCACAATCTGTCTCCGGTGATGTTGACAGGTTTTGTTTTTGTTTTTGTTTTTTTGTGATGTTGACAGTTAATCATCATTTTGTGTCTGCCTTGACTTTCACAGGGTGTATCACAGGCAAGTGGCGCCTGCTGCAGGCCGCTCCTGCCTCCACTGCTTCTGGTTCCATTCCCTGGAAAGCACTTCTGATGAGACTAGAAACCTAGGTCCCCTGTGTGCCAATGAACGTAACATATCTTGCACACACCTTAAAAACGCATTGATCTTTCCTAGAGGAGTAGGTCAGCTTTGCCCTGTGGTATGTATGGTGTGACCATACCCAGGATGCAGCGTGCTCCCTGGAGCAGGATTGCCCCACCAGGATTGCTTTGCCAAAGTTCCTGAGTCTTTCTGTGCTATACCTGAGTTACACCAAAGAAATTAGCGCAACACTTTGGATATCATCATCATCGTGACTTTATTATTAATAAATTGTTATTCTTATATGATGATGATGATGATGATGATGATGATGATGATGATGATGATGATGATGATGATGATGATGATTGTAAAGCGGAAGCAGAAATACTACAATGCCCTTAAGAAAGTGCCACTAAGGACTACACGTTGCAGTGGAATATATCAGTGAACGTGAACACTCTAAATTAAGCACTTTTAGAATATCTTTGGAATAATACTATTTCAGAAATTATCTATGGAGCATAGCAAGACTCAAGGGAAAGGACTGACAGAGGACAATTCAAGTAATTTGAACTGGTCATTCCACACTTGACTGTGCACGTTGACTACCTCACAGATCCCTATCCTCTCTCCAATGTTCATTCCCACCCCGCCCCCCATCCCCCCACATCCTCCCCTATACAGTTTGCCATTCTGTCATATTTGTACCTTTTTTTCTCTCAACTATATTACTCCTTACCAATGGCCTCCACCCTTTTCATACTGGCATAGATCACAGTCTTCTTCATCCTGTGCTTTCTTTATAACAAAAGACCCAAACCACACTATGGGACTGTGACATGTGTGTATAAACTCTTGGTCACGATCTTCATAAAAAACCTACAGTAACGCATTTGGAACCCATGGTACGTGTGTCCATACAGCGAGCTATCGGCGGACCAACACCAGTGACGGTGTGTGGATTGACACAGGCCTGTGGACAGACAAGGGCCATGGGTGGAACCATGAATACAAAGTAGCAGGAAGGCCGCAGTGTGCCGGCAGGGCAATCCAGCCAGGCCACAGGGTGAGGGGAAGGAGGCAGTGTGTACTCAGGGCCTCGCCAGTCCTGCTACTGTCGCCACCATTCCGGAACTTGTCTGGAGGTCTTGAATAGGCGTCAACAGGGGCTGTAGGGGCCCAACCCCGACCCCCCTCCTCCCTCCCCGCCCGCCTAATAAAACCAATGGCAGAGACCACGTCACATTCTTCCCTCCCTCCCTCCCTCTCCCCCTTTCCCTTCCCTTCCCTTGCCGTTGTAACGTGGTCCGGTCCTTGTGGAGTTTCTTTGCCCCCTCCTCTGACCCTGTTGACACGCCGTGTTGACCCTGCAAACAGGCCAGCAACGCCCGGCTTTCAATGATTAATTAAAGACCAATTAGTTGAAACGGCAAACACTGGGGCTAAGTAGTCTATCTGTAAAAACTTGGCGGCGGTTCGCCCACAATGGCCGGCCGACTTGCTGTCATAGCGAAGATCGGGTTTCACTGCTGTACTGGCCAAGAACTGGGGGTAAGAGAGCAAGGCTACAGGACACTTTTTTCAGGGAGAGCCAGTCTGCTGAGAGGGTGGGGGTAGAGGAGGGGGGCAGTGCTTGAGACAAACAGGAGAAGGGGCAGATGGCGTTGTGTTGTGTGTCCATCGATTGGTCAAGCCTTGGAGGCGAGGCCTGGCCTTGTTGCCTGATCCCCTGAGCTCTCACATCACACACACCGTCCTGCAGGGGCCAGTGAGGGAGGGAGGCAGGGTGTGAACAGGCAGGGTGATCAATGGTCACTGGATATGTATCCCCCACTAGATATTTCTTGCTGGCTGCAGTACCTCTTTCTCCGCTTTTTTTGTTGTTGTGGTCATTGGTCATTGGTGGAGATTGGTCATGATGATGGTAAATGTTGCTGCATGATGATGATGATGATGATGGGGGATGACGACGATGATGGAGATGATTATGATGGATGATGATGATGATGGTAAATGCTGCTGCATAATAATGGAGATGATGATGATGGGGGATGATGACGACGACGACGATGACGATAATGGGGGATGATGATGATGATGATGATGATGATGATGATGGTGATGGTGATGATGATGATGATGATGATGGTAAATTTTGCTGCATGATGATGATGGGAATAATGATGATGGTAATGATGATGATGACGACGACGAAGAAGATGATGATCATGATAATTTTACTGCTGCTGATGATGATTACAAAGAAAACAAACATTTCATTATTGGCATATTTTCAGAAGCATAGCAAGGCTTGTTCCACTGCTGTTATAGCAGCATTGTCAAAATGCCGGTTTGTTTTCAGTGTTTCCAGTTTTCTGTAGGTCTTCATAACGTTCTGCCTGTTGCTAGCTCTCTGAATATGCAGAACAAGTTTTTCAATCCTTTAGATAAAGAAGGAGAGAAAGAAAAGAATGAGATTCGGTACTAACCCTAAGATTAAAAAAGACGAAAACTAGAGATTATTTTCCATGTAAAGAGATACTTGTTTCCTTTTCGAATCTTTAGCCTCCTACCCCCTTCCCCCTAAAAACAAAATTGCTTGAGCTTGACATTATGCTCTGTCTCTGTTTGTCATGTTCTAAGGAAACAAAGAGATGCATTTCCGGTGGTTCTTTTTCTTTCTTTTTTTTTTTTTTTTCTTTCTTTCTTTTTTTTTCAAATTAATGCTTCTGCCAGATCAGTCTGATTAATCTGCGGAAAATGTGCTGATTAAATCCCTCTGGTTGTGATACATCATCATCATCATCATCATCATTATTATTATTATTATTATTATTATTATTATTATTATTATTATTATTATTATTATTATCATTATTATTATTATTATTATTATTATTATTATTATTATTATTATTATTATTATTATTATTATCATCATCATCATTACAGAAGCAGTTACATTTGTCTTTGGAAAAAAACTTAAAACTTCTGCATAATTGTGGATGATATTGCTAAATTTTCTGTAAAAAAAAAAAAAAAAAATCCTGAGAATTTGACGTCCATTCTTTAGTACTGTAATTAGCAACGGTTATTTTGTCTTGTTTAACTTTGCTTTGTTTTTGGTCGTCTGCTTGTTTTGGTTTGTTTAGATTATTTTTCAAAGCTGCTTTGTAACAATAGAGTCCTAAAGTAACCCAGAAATAGTAACAACCCCCTTACCCCCCACTCCCCCCCCCCCCCACCAAAAATAAAAACAACAAACAACCCAAACCACACAAAAACACACACACAAAAAACCCCAACCAAAACAAACAAACAAAAAAGAAACAAAAAAGAAAAAAACCAAAAGAACCAAAACAAACAAACAATAACAAAACAACAACAGAACCCACCAGATAAACAAACAACAACAACAAAATCCAGAACAAAAAAGAAACCGGAAAAAAGCAAACAAAACACACACCAACCATCCAACAAAGCAATACCTAAAAAATCCTCAAATGGATACTCGTTCCTTTCGTTCCTTCTTTTTCGTTTATTTTTTATTCATTCGTTTTTCACCCACTCATTTTATTTTTACTTTTGCTCTTCTTAATGCATTTGTTTTTCTTTTAGACTTCATTTCCTTGATTTTACTTTTTTTCTTTAGGACAAACCATCAGAAAAAAATTCGGCAACAAAAATCCATATATGTAGATTAAAGAGGCATATGAGTGCTTGTTCCATTACCCTCGATATCAAAGAATTAAAAAAACAACAAAAGATACAACATGAAAGGCTCAGGATCGAACCCGGGTTCAAGCGACTACGGAAACGGGATTTTTCTCCTGGATTTCAAATACCAATTGCCCTTTTTTCATCCAGCCATCTATTATCTTAAAAACAAAACAAAAAGAAGAAAAAGAAAAAAAACCGCAGCACAAGGAACTGGAAAATTCGTGAGATGAAAAGTGAATTTAAAAGAAAAAGAAACGAAACAACATACAGCAACAACAGAGAGAGAGAGAGAGAGAGAGAGAGAGAGAGAGAGAGAGAGAGAGAGAGAGAGAGAGAGAGAGAGAGAGAGAGAGACAGACAGACAGACAGACAGACAGACAGACAGACAGACAGACAGACAGACAGACAGACACAAAACACAGTCACACAGACAGAGACACACACACACCACACACACACACACACACACACACACACACACACACACACACACACACACACACACATATTGAGTGGGTTTTTTGTTTTGGTTGTTTTTGTTGTTATTGTTGTTGCTTGTATTATCTAGATATCTAGATCTATAGGCATATTTTATTTTGAGGCTGTTGAAATCATGTTAGATAAATAATGTTGGTGAAATGTTTTGGGTTTTTTTGCTTGTTTGTTAGGGTTTTTTTCTGCTTTTGTTTTTCGTGTTTTTTTTCTTTATATCGATGGCTTGATGAAAAAAAAGCAAATCAATGCTTA
>CM060317.1:1896932-1904432 GCA_030674155.1 Stramonita haemastoma
CTTTTTGCTATTTATTACTGTTGCTGTCGCTGATGCCACTGCCTTTTATTTCTTACTTGTTTATTCATTTATTTATTGATCTATTCATTAATTGAATTACTAATGTATATATTCTTGTTTTGCTATTTCTTATTTGTTTACTTATTATCCATTCATTTACTTGTTTATTCAAGTATTGATTCATTAATCTAAATCTATGAATCAATTGATTTACCAGTTTGTTTATTCTTAATTGGTTACCTACCTACCTACCTACCTACCTACCTACCTACCTACCTACCTACCTACCTACCTACCTACCAATCTACCAACCTACCTACTATCTGTCTGTTTGTCTGTCTGTCTATATGTCTATCTATATATGTCTATTTATTTATGACCTATCTATCTATCTATCTATCTATCTATCTATCTATCTATCTATCTATCTATCTATCTATCTATCTATCTATCTATCTATCTATCTATCTCTCTATCTCTCTATCTATCTATCTACGTGTCTGTCTGTCTGTCTCCCTATCTCACAGTCATTTATTCATACATGGTACATCATTCGTCACGGAGCCCTAACTTTTTGTATAACTATAATTATCAAGGTATCTTTGTTCATCGCTACATGTTTTCCTTCACAATATTTAATCGGCTTCAGTCGTTCTCTCGGACACTCACACAGCACTGTGCACACGCTTGCTGAGGCATGAAGACATATCGAGTTTCTTGTTTTGAAGCAAACCCATTTTGGACAAGAACTCTTGTCGGCACTTTGCTCCAAGACTTCAGTAGTTCAGAGCTAGTTTGACACAAACTTTTAATAAAGACTCATCATTTCACACCGCTTTGAACTCGGCCAGACTAGCAAACTGACCGTTAGGGCAGAGGATATCACTGGAGATAATTGGGAATCTATGGATAAGGGATTGAGAGGGGCAGAGATGTCTTCTCAGCTGAGCTTGCTTTGATAAAGACCTCTCCTTGTAAGCAGGGCGGGTAGCCTGTACATCAGTGAGCCGCCAGGGAGGTGCAGGGATAGGGACCGGCGTTTATTTGCCCCTCAATTAAAAAGCTGTCCTCCCGCTTTGATGTGGCCTGCAGAGAGGGGGGGAGAACCGTTTGCTCAGCACTGGACCAGCCTGGCCAGTGCCGCTCCTCCGGTAATCTCCCTTTGCGTAAGAGCTCTTGCCTAGCAGGAAGGCTCGATCTGTCCACACCAGCGGGGAGCTAAACCAATCAGCGCCTCGCATTTCTTCCGCCATCATGACATCATTTGTGTGGACTGGATTCGCCCTCAGCCTCAGCACATACATATGGATGTATACACTTGACCGCTGTGCACACTGACTCCCAGCTTCTGAACAGGAGGAGAACATCGCCTCGGCTTCTTGGCAAGTCTCCTCCAATCGCCTTTCATGTCCTCGCTCCTCCTTAAGACGATTGTTTAGTTGATAATGGAAGGTATCAAAACGTATTTAGTTTGCAGCTTCGGCAAGGTGTCGTCTTTGCGCTAACAAGCAAACAAGTGGTACAGCACCGCCGGTTTCTTGACCACTTGTTCTCAAATCCGGAAGCGAAAGGCTCGGTGTTTTACTCTGATGTCGAAATTGTCGGAGAACGCTACATTTGCCACAGTCGCTGGCAAAATCACGGCTGAGCTACACATGTTATCGGAGAAGCAAACTTTCTCACTCTCACTGAGGTTTGTGCCTAATGGAATTGAAGCAAGACACCTGAGCGCCGTATCGCAGTCAAAGGTGCCGAACGGTACAGCGCGGTCCCCAAAACTACTTCCCCTCGCTGACTTGAAAGGAAGCCGCTTGTGGCTGGTTGGTTGGGGAGTGATAAGCTGACCACGCTGATACAGTCCAGCGTCCGTTTATGAACACGTCGTTAGCCGGCTAATGGGTTTGTCCACCTCTCCGCCATGATACTGCCCTCCTCCCCGCCATCCCTGGCTAATCAGAGGCGTGATACGGACACAAACACACTGATGAATTGACCCTTGGCCCTGCTCCGACAACCTCGGGGCGGTCCTTTGCAAGTCGGATTTAGCGCCGATAAAGAAAAAACTAACAAACATGGACATCAGTTTGGGAGTGATTTGCTTAGCGGAGATTGAAGCAGGGAATGGCGTTCCCATTTTAGGCGTACAAGACTTGGGTTATTCACTGTGTATGATGAAGTTGAGTTGCTTGCGAAACGTTTATTGATAGGAGTGAGTCATTGCACTGTTATAGTGAAGGTGAAAATGGGAGGATTAAGGCCAGGATTAGTGTAATGTATGGGTTACTGGCGGCGCTGACATTACGATATGCTGTTGAGTTATCGGTCCGGAGGCCGGTACATAGTTATCGTTCCTGTTCACTGTGGGTCCTAAGGCATTACAACATTCCCTTTTGCTCCTGGGAGCTTGATGTGTGTGTGTGTGTGTGTGTGTGTGTGTGTGTGTGTGTGTGTGTGTGTGTGTGTGTGTGTGTGTGTGTGTGTGTGTGTGTGTGTGTGTGTGTGTACTTTCTTCAATTTAACGTCTCTTCACTATTAGTGATATTAGACGAGAAACAAAAGTAGAACAAAATTAATTGTGTCACTTGTGTGCGTGAGTGTGTATGTGCGAGTGTGTGAGTATGTATGTCAGTGTACGTGCCTACATGTGGATATGAGCAAGTATGTGTACGTGTGAGCGTGCGTGTGCGAACTCATTTGTGTGTGTGTGTGTGTGTGTGTGTGTGTGTGTGTGTGTGTGTGTGTGTGTGTGTGTGTGTGTGTGTGTGTGTGTGTGTGAATGCGTGCAACTATGCATGTAGGTTTGGGTTTGGTAACTAAGCTGGGTGTGTATGTATTTATCCCTTTGAGTGACTGAGAGAATTAAAAGTAAAATGAATAGAGTAACCTCACCTACATGTGTCTATCCCTTATCAATCTTAAACCAAAATTCAGACCCATATAATCTATTTCTTGAAGAAAAACGGGAAAAGGGGGGGGGGGGGGTATATTCCTGAACAAATTAACCCCCTAACAAGAACATTTACAAAAATTCGCCAACAGGGCTTTTAACTAAACTTTTAACTATTTCAAACATAATCACATTATCATCCAATACTTCTTCATATGACATTAATGAAAACTTATCTATGAGAGTACTATGAAAATAGGGTTGAAGTAGTTTACAGTTAAAAATTATATGTCTAGGTGATAAATCAGAGCCACATATACATCTTATTTCTTTACAAAATTTAGTTCTAAAAGCGTTCAATCGAAATCTATATATCAGGCTTCTTAACAGTCTGTTATAACAATGGCGCACTCTGTCACATGTGTGTGCGTGCATGCGTGCGTGCGTGCGTGCGTGTGTGTGTGTGTGTGTGTGTGTGTGTGTGTGTGTGTGTGTGTGTGTGTGTGTGTGTGTGTGTGTGTGTGTGTGTGTGTTTTCTCTCTCTCTCTCTCTCTCTCTCTCTCTCTCTCTTCTCTCTCTCTCTCTCTCTCTCTCTCTCTCTCTCTCTCTCTCTCTCTCTCTCTCTCTCTCTCTCTCTCTCTCTCTCTCTCTTTTCTCTTGAAAAATCTTATCGGTGGTTTTAAACGATAGGTTTTAGCTTCCACATGTCCGTGTTTCTGGAGTGACAGTGTTTTGCAAGTTGTGATGCTACATCCTGTACTGACTGCTTTTTAAGACAAAGACATGTAATGATTCAACAATAAGATTCTGAAGACCCTGATTGTAAAATGTGAAGAAAAGGAACCTTGAACATAATCAATCAATCAATCAATTAATCAATTAATCAATCAGTCAGTTTACCAATCAGCTAATCAATCAAGCAAGCAAGCAAGGCAAGGCAAGGCAAGGCAAGGCAAGGCAAGGCAAAATTCTTTTATTCGAGGATAATAGATAAGCACTCATGTGCTTTTTTACATCCAGTCCCCGCCCTTTTCAGGGATAACATCAAGATAAAAAGATACTAAACAGTAAAACTATATGCAGTACCAAACAACATAAAGGAATAAGGACATTATATATAATAAGATAATAAAAATGCACTCATTCAGAAGACGAAAATCAGAAGCCACAATAAAATTATTTTGATTATAGAAGAAAAAGAGAAGCGTTAATAGATAAAGAGCAAACAAAGAAACATAATGAAATAAACAACTTAGCAACCAAGAAAAGTCCACCCAAAAATATTTAGCTACAACATTGTTACAACTCATAACAACAAAATGAACTCAGAAGGAACTAAAGATAATACAATGATTATAATGATGACAATAAGAATAATATCAACAATAGTGATAATAGTATGATAATAATACACGTAAAACTCACTCCTACACGTAGGTTACACACACACACACACACACACACACACACACACACACACACACACACACACACACACACACACACACACACACACACACACACACACATACATACATACATACATACATACATACATACATACATACATACATACATACATACATACATACATACATATACGCAACTCACTCAGGCATGCACGCCCGCTGGCAAATACACATACAAATCACACACACACACACATACACACAAATGCACACACACACACACACACACACACAAATGCACACACACACACACACACACACACACACACACACACACACACACACACTTACTCACACTTATATTTATAAGCACATATCCGCAGGCGCACATGTACTTGAGGTGGTAGGGTTTTTTATGTTTTTTTTCTTTAAAAAAATTTTAGTCATAGAAAAAAGAAGAAAGATAAAAGTCAAACAATCATATCAGGTGACAATATCATCCTTTCTTTTACATTCATACTTCATATAAAAAAGAAGAAACAAAAGCAAACAGCAAAGTTAAAACAGAAAACAAAACAAGAACAAAACATCAAAAACTTGAGGTACGACCTATCAACAACAACAACAAAAAAGTCATGCAAATCATAATATTTTAATACAAGGGGAGACGACAAATAAAAACAATTATCCCACACACACACATACACACAGACACACACACACACACACACACACACACACACACACACACACACACACACACACACACACACACACACACACACACACACACACACACACACACACAACACCCAAACACACCCACCACCACACACACACACACACACACACACACACACACACACACACACACACACACACACACACACACACACACACACACACACACACACACACACAAGTTCGCGCTCATGTCATCAATAAACTTCATTTTAAAGGAAGTATATGCCTAATTTTAATCAAGTCATGTAACGGAACACAAAAGAAATCCATCCGCTGTAAGGCATATATATTAGGACATACATATTCTAGTACCTAAATCTTATGATTATGTATTTATGGTCATAAAAATCACGTTCATAACCATTTTGTAATCATAATGAATGTAATTATTCAGCTTACTTGAGAATTAAAAAATTATACAAAATCAACTGCATTCAACACGTGATTATTAAATAGTACAAAAAGTGAATAAAGTATTTCTCAATATGGATGATGACATGTTTAGGCAACGAGAGAGAGAGAGAGAGAGAGAGAGAGAGGAGAGAGAGAGAGAGAGAGGAGAGAGAGAGAGAGAGAGAAGAGAGAGAGAGAGAGAGAGAGAGGAGAGAGAGAGGGGAAGAGAGAGAGTACACAGTACATTTTTAGCCAGGTAGTGTTGCCACAATTTTCAACTGACCAATAATATCATCACTTAACACTCCCTATCTTTTACTTATGCATATATAGAGAATATACCATATGATAAATGTGACATGAAAATAAAATACTAAAAATTTACTCTTTGAAATCAGTTACAAGTGCACAATGATAAGATACATATAAAAACATTTAAACACACACACACACACACACACACACACACACACACACACACACACACACACACACACACACACACACACACACACACACACACACGCGCACACACACACACACACACACACACACACACACACACACACACACACACACACACACACACATACACTCACACACACACACACACAGAAGAAGAGAGAGAAAGGGGGAGAAATTATATATATCCAACAGGATGAGTACTGGTTCATTAGTTTTGATGCATCAAGTGCATTAGGTGATTTTTGAAGGTCGACAATGATTGGTGCTGTTTAATTGAATCGGGAAGGGAGTTCCACAGTACAGGGCCTGAGTATAGTAAACTGGACTTGAACAAGTCTATTCTTGGGATTGGGATACTTGTCTTTTCAGTATTTCTGGAACGATTCATTGGGAACTTATCTCTTAAGGATGTGGGGACAGCTCCTGCCATTATCTTAAACATCAGGATGCCCTTGTTATATTTTAGTCTTTGTTGTTGGGGGAGAATACTTAACTGAGTATAATCCACGTCAAGTAATGTTGTTTTCTTCAGGAGGATAAGTTTGAGAGCACGTTTATACAGACTTAATAAGGGTTTCATAGTGTTAGCACTGGCAGAATCCCATAGGGTTGAGGCATAGTCTATTGAGGATTGTATATAAGCTTGAAAGAATAATTTCCTTGAATGGTAGTCAAGGAAGTGTTTAATTTTAGTCAACTGGTATACTCTTTGGGACAAGTATTTGCATAGGTGAGATATGTGGTAGAACCAGCTGAGATTTTCATCAATTGTCACTCCTAGAACTTTGTGATGAGAGGTTTGTTCGATTGCTTCCTTTTTTATATGTATTGGAAACTGATTATGAGGTAAATTTTGTCGCTTTTGTCTGGTGGTGAAAAGCATGCATTTTGTTTTTTGGGGGTGAATAGACATGTGGTTCAGATCTGTCCATTTGACAAGATCATTACAGCTTTGTTGTAATATGGTTTCAAGAGAGTCAATGTCATTATGGCTTGTATGTATGGTTGTGTCATCAGCAAATAGTTCACATTTGGATGCAATATGTAGAGGAAGGTCATTTATGTATAAAGAAAAGAGAATTGGTCCTAGTATAGATCCCTGTGGTACTCCATAGTGAATGGGTTTTAGATTGGATGTGGATGTAGTTGTTGAAACACACTGTTGTCTGTTCTTGAGATAAGAAGTGAGTAGTTCTAGACTATTTGACGATATATTGTACAGGTCTAGCTTTCTGATGAGAAGTGTGTGGTCAATTGTATCAAATGCTTTTTTGAAATCTACAAATAATACTCCACAAAATTTATTTTCATTAATGTTTGTTAGCCAATTGTCTATGAGACTAGTCAGTGCAGTATGACACGAGTGATTTTGTCTGAATCCTGACTGATTAGGGTGGAGTAGGTTGTTAGTTTCTGTATGACTGACTAAGTGTTTATTTATATGTTTTTCCAGGGGTTTTGAAAGAAGGGATATAATAGAGATTGGCCTATAATTTGAGGGATCTGAAGTGTTCACCAGATTTGTAGATGGGGATCAAACAAGCAAGCAAGCAAGCAAGCAATCAAGTTGTAAAATCATATAACCAATAACACAAGGTGCTT
>CM060317.1:1911932-1914432 GCA_030674155.1 Stramonita haemastoma
AATGTCTTTCTGCCTGTGCATGTTAAAGCAATGCGTTTTTATCTTAATTATCTATTCTTTTAGTTTTCGAATAATGGAATAAGCAGTCATCTGGTTAAAGAAATGTTTACTTCCAATCATAATGTCAGTGCGGTTTGTAAATTTTGTCATCTATTCTCATCCATGTCATGTCATGTCATCCGTGTGTGTGTGTAGGGGCGGATGCACCTATACAGCTATGTGTGTTTGTGTGGGAGGGGAGGAATGCACCTGTGTGTGTGTGTGTGTGCAAAAATTTGGGCATGTTTTGGAGCCTCCATGCTTTTGTGTGTATGCTCATTCATGTGCACGTGCACGGACTCACTGCACTTGAGCTTCTCTTTTCTCTACGTACCTGAACCCTCCTCGGGTATGTATACTCGTGTACATAATAAACTTCTAACTGCCTACCCCCCACCCCCCCCCCCCCCACACACACACACGCACCCACCCACATTCACGCAAACACCCCCACACAAACACACACACTTACATATCTATATACACAAAACTCCCCCCCACACCCATAAACTCCACCTTTTTCACGATTATTTACAGCCTTCACAGTGACAATGTTATAACCACAATCATCCAGACCATTCAAGGGTGACCTTGACAAGGGTCATAACCATTAGGGTCATTGAGATCCCGGAGAGGAGATGACAATAATCTCTTTGGGCAGAGATACCTACCTCCCTACCTGCCTACCTACCTACCTACCTACCTACTTCCCTACCTGCCTACCTACCTACCTACCTACCTACCTACATATATACCTACCTCCCTACATTGCTGGTGAAGGACAGTCTTCAGGAGAAAGAATGAAGCCCCTCTCTACAGTACTTTGATTTATTGAGCTAGCTTAGTGTACGAAGTAAGTTTTTTTTTTTTTCTTTTCTTTCTTTACCCCAGGCTTTGTTGTTGATTCTATTATTTGTTTTTTATTCTTGTTTTTTTGTAGCTTCTGCATCTTGTTTGTTGGTCAGAACATTGAAAAAACAACAACAAAAAAGCCACAAAACCCCAAACAAACGACACCCCCCTACACACACACACACACATGCACAGTTCATGGTGTTTAGCATGAGGACGCGCAATGACGACGACAACAACAAAATATTATTAGCAATTGAAATTCGCAACCTTTGCAGAGAAGCTTTAAGATGAAGAAAAGTAGAAAACACAAACAGCAAAGAGAGAGAGGTAGAAAGAGAAACAAGCATTTCACAGCATCGCTTTATAGCGTATTCATTTCTCTTCCTCCACGGACCCAAACAGATTAATCTCAATCGCCGCTGGAAGCAGGCACGTTTCAAAACAAGCCTCCACTTTCAAGTGCAAATTCCCCCTCTAGTGTGTGACACACCATGCGTGAAAGACTGGTGTAAAACAGCACAAGGGGCAATAACTCCTGCAGTTCCTGCATAATCATTTCATCCTCAAGGTGTTTCTTTCGTCTGGAAGGCTTTGGTTGAAGATTCAGTTTTAGTGCAGAAAAAAAGCTTATGGGAGCATGGAGGGGCTGTTTATATTACTGTAGATGTTTTTTTCTTTTTTTTTTTTATCTGTGGGCAATTTCTGCTTCCCAGGCAATTTCGGTTACATCCCCTATCCTTCTCTGAACTTGTTCACAGCTACCTTATTCTCTACCGTCTTAAAAAACAGGAGAAAATAAAATCATACAAAACAAAACAGACACTCTTGACAATTATTGCTTTCCCTTGCAGCTGACATAATTGTAACTATTATGTTTGAGTTGGATTTTTTGTCTTTAGTCCCTGATAACATAATTATCCTTTTGTCATCTTTGCGCTACTTCTTTTTTGTTTTTTGTTCCTCGGTTAGATCTGCGAGGTTCACTATTCGTGAAAGTTTGCGTCTGCTGTTTTTGCTCGCCATTAAAGTAGCTTCATTCCGATTTCGGCGACGATGTGTGAACACAACACCGGTGCAGTGTATATGCTTTTAAAAAACATGTCATTCGTTCCTACTGGGGCACAATGGTCTGTTCTTCCGAAAGGCGGAAGGGGTTGAGCTCGTGCGCAATATGTGTACGTGCTGCGTGCGTTTGCGACTGGGAGGTAAATTCCCTTGAAGGGGTGTGTGTTGGTGGGTCGACCCCCTGCCTTCAGCCCAGGCCTGTCCTGAAGAAGCCGTCACCACAAGCACAGGCGTGATCTGGACAGGAGAACAATTAAAGTTTGTTTCTTTGTTTGGGTTTTATTTCTTTTTTGTGTGTTTTTTTCCTGGGCTAGAGCTCCATGGTTCACCAATGGTGAAAGTGTTGCATATGGGACCAGAAAGACTTAAATAAAATAATAATAAAAAAAAGGCTCTCACGCCGGAGTCGGATGCACTGGGCCTAATTTGTTCTGCACCTAACTGCACCGCAAGGCATTTTCGCTAACAGACAATAGTTTCTGTCTGAGCTTCCGACAATGAAGAAGATCGCAGTGTTGATTTTCTGATTTTGTTCTGGGGA
>CM060317.1:1924432-1936932 GCA_030674155.1 Stramonita haemastoma
CTCTCCCCAATCTTGGCATACACACACGCCACACACACACACACACACACACACACACACCACACACACACACACACACACACACACACACACACACACACACACACCCCACCTCCCCTCTCACAAGAAGATGCCCCGGAAGGAGAGGAGATAGTGTCAAGACGCGGACTGTATTCAGGAGATGACACCTTCTCACAACTCACGATCACCCTCACAAAAGACCCTTTTGTGTTGGCCAGTGACTGCTCAAGTCAAACCTTCCCCCGGTAGCCTAACATCCCGATCCCCTGGTTCTTCACTCCCCCTGTAGCAGATCCCAGCGCTACAAAACACGGTCAACAGTGAGTTACACAACCAGTTCCGGGGAGCCCTAGAATGTCTCAGCTCGCTTTCTGACACATACTGCCCCATAATCCGGCGCTGTGAGAGCAGGCAGTGTAGCAACCATGCCAGCCAATTGTTCTGCTATTACCCCTGATTTATCACCTGCCACCCCTACCCCTTCTCCCCACAAACAGAAACGCTGGGATCTCGGGGACTGTGCAGTCAGGGCCCTGCCTGTCAGACCATTCTGAGGCAGGAGGAGATAACCCACCGCGCTATCATAACCGAAGAACCAACTTTACCCTTCTGTGAGAAGTCGATTGGGAGAAAGTCCCTGTTTGTTTAAGATACCGATCCTTCTGTGCGCCCCTCTATTCGGGGCCAGGAGAAAGGTTTAGCCTGAGGTATTTTACGCGGATTAGGTCCTCGGGCCGTCAATTGGGGGCCCGGGTAGGGGGCTGAGTGGTGCCAATACGGGGCGGAAAGGTTTCTGATACAATTCATGCGCTTATCATACAGTGTCACAGTGGTAGCTGGAGTTTCAGCTAAACGCAGGTTTTGGATATGATAATTATACAAACATGTTTTAGTTTTCTCCTATACTTTTTTCAGAATATCATTTTTTTTGCGACTTTTAACTTTCTCTACTTTTCCTGAAAAGAGGTGGGTGTGCTGTGAAGGTTTTAAACGGTCTGTAGAGTTCCCCAAGACATGAAGGGGATGATAAACTACATGTATACGCTGCATTACCTAGACTGCTCGGCAGATCCTTCACCAATGTCACTCTTAAAATGGCACCACAACGCCATGAATAACTGCCTTTAATAAGATGGAGACAATCCACCAATCAATTAAACAGCTTGCGGCTTGACTGACTGACTTGTTAACAATGTCTGACTGACTGACTGACTGGCTAACTGACTGGCTGGCTGACTGACTGGCTGACTGACTGGCTGACTGACTGGCTGACTGACTGGCTGGCTGAAAGGTCGCTTGGCTGACTGAATAATTGACTGGCTGACAAACTGACTGGATAAGCTATAAGTCTCTTGTTGGCTGACTATTTGATTGATTCACAGATCGATTAGATGGCTTATTGACTGAACAGACTGATAAATTATTGGTTGGCTAGTTAGCTGACTAGATAACTGACCGACCCGACCAACAGACAGACGGACGGACAGACTGACAGACAGGCGGAAAGACAGTCAGACAGACAGACAAACAGACAGACAGAGTCTCTTGAAAAATGAGTCACCGAAAAACAAACAGGTAAAGGCTGCAACCAACCAACCAGACAAAAGGTAAATAATTATGAAATATAAAGAATAACACTAAAAATCCTTAAAAGGAAATTTATGTAAAAAAATCAAGCGAAAAAGACTATAAACTGTTGGTGTTTTGTTATAAAGCTGTCATGGGGGAGCAGTTCAGCGCTATCTGCACTATAAGTTAGGTCACAAAAATCCCTGATCCAAAGGTTATGAAGTTTATGTTTGTTTCGTGTGTGAATAACCTTTTTTGTGTGAAAACATTGCGGGGGGGGGGGGGGGGGGGGGGGGGGCAGAGGAGGGATGGGTGGGTGGGTGGGGGAGGGGGAGGTGCTATACGGACGGAGACACAGAAACTGAGACCAAAAAAACCCATACATCTACACAGAGAGAGACAGAGAGAGGCACAGAGACAGAGAAAATGAAGGGCAACGAGAGAGAGAGAGAGAGAGAGAGAGAGAGAGAGAGAGAGAGAGAGAGAGAGAGAGAGAGAGAGAGAGAGAGAGAGAGAGAGAGAGAGAGAGAGAGAGAGAGAGAGAAGAGAGAGAGAGAGAGAGAGAGAGAGAGAGGAGAAGAGAGAGAGGAGAGAGAGAGAGGAGAGAGGAGAGAGAGAGAGAGGAGAGAGAGAGAAGAGAGCAAGGCAAGGCAAGGCAAGGCAAGGCAAGGCAAGGCAAGGCAAGGCAAGGCAAGGCAAGGCAAGCAAATTCTTTTATTCGAGGATAATAGATAAGCACTCGTGTGCTTTTTTACATCCAGTCCCCGCCCTTTTCAGGGATAACATCAAGATAAAAGGATAGCCTCAACTAAACAACCATTATAGTGATACAATTACCAAGCGCAAGAAACCATACCAAGTATCAAACAACAGGTAAGAAATAAGACAGAGATACAATATTAAGGTAATGTTATAAAAAGGCACTCATTCAGAAACGAAAATAGAAATAAGAATCAATGATAACTCTGATTTGAATATAAAAAAACAACAACAACAAGAAACAACAACAACAAGCAAACAAACTAAACAAAACAAAACAGAAAAAAAGGCACAATAATTAAAGATCAAATATGAGAACATGGTGACGTTAAATGACTGAAAACATCAATCCACCGCCATATATCATCAAAATAAGTCCAAAACAGAGAGAGAGAGAGAGAGAGAGAGAGAGAGAGAGAGAGGAGAGAGAGAGAGAGAGAGAGAGAGAGAGAGAGAGAGAGAGAGAGAGAGAGAGAGAGAGAGAGAGAGAGAGAGAGAGGAATGAATGAATGAATGAATATGAATGAATGAACGAATTTTATTTGACAAAAGCTACAAGCCCATCAGTCAAAGGGGGATAATTATAAATGTCATGTTAATAATGGATGGACAGAAAAGAAGACATGAATAATAACTCGAAATCCAGACAAATATCAACAAATGTTTTTAGTTATTACTTATAGAATCTGTTTGGTTCATAGTCTGCTTGCGTTTTTCTAGAGCTTGTGTTACATATATTGCTAAAGATATCATCTCGGACATATTATTTGTATGATACTTACTGTTTATCTGGTCTTCAGAGAGAGAGAGAGAGAGAGGAGAGAGAGAGAGAGAGAGAGAGAGAGAGAGAGAGAGAGAGAGAGAGAGAGAGAGGAGAGAGAGAGAGAGAGAGGAGAGAGAGAGAGAGAGAGAGAGAGAGAGAGAGGAGACATATAGACAGACAGACAGACAGACAGACACATGGAAGAACAGAGTCAGAGAGACAAGTAAACACAGGGACGGTAACAAAGAGACAGCGACCTAGACATAGAGACACAAAAGTAACCCCCAAAGACGACAACAACAACAACAACAACAACAAACCAACCAACAACAAAAAACCCATAAACCCACACCATCGTGTTGCTATTGAGCTGCCTGCATAATTATATTCTCTCTCTCCTTTCAATCCCAGTCTATTTGAGGAAGAAGCATCGCCAATAACTGACGCTGTTGTAGTTCGAACCGAAGATACCTGAAATAAAAGAGCGCTTGTGAATACACGATGGCCTTTCTTCAGGGGATTTTAACTGCCACTTGCAATAAAACCACGCTCGTGCACTCAAAACTGGCCTACCGGTGTAGCAAGCCCTTAAATTTAATGGCAAACAATATAATTCTCGCCTTTAGAGAGATCAGATAGAGTAAGAAATATTATGAAAAGGACAAGTCGCCATGGCACAGTGGTTAGTGTCTTAGAACCTTGCTGCAAGGTCGCAGGTTCGAATCCCGTAAGAGTCATAGAAATGTTTTTCGGTTTTTTATTTTTTGTTTTAAACTCAGCCAGCTTTTACCAAGAGAGAAGTTTGCTAGGGGCTCATTGGGAAGACTGTAATCACTCTGTCGAGCATCATTAAATTTTACTTTACTGATGCAATTTTGAGAGTGTTGTTCCAAATTTCCGACCAACTCTAAAGGTGTCTGTATGTGTGTGCGTACATGCGTGCGTGCGCGCGTGCGCGCGCGCATGCGTTAGTTTGTTTGATCATACAATATATTACAATACAATGATACAATACCACACAATACTATGTTATAATACAATACACTATCACATAAACCAGGCCAGGAATTTGAAGACCAGATGAACAGTAAGTATTATACTACCTACCCCCCAAAAAGGAAAGAACAGGATAAATAACTGGCGGGGTAGATGTATGAGAGGGGATGGGGTAGGGGTGGGGGAGGGAATGATGATGGTGGTGGTGGTGGTGGTGGTGGTGGTGGTGGTGGTGGTGGTGGTGGTGGTGGAAGACGGGAGGAAGGTAGTGGGGACAAGGGGAGAGAATAATGATCTGGGGTTGGAAGAGATGAGTTAGGCCTAAGGTGAGGTAAGGTAAGAAAAGGTAAGGCGAGGTAAGGTAAGAAAAGGTAAAGTGAGGTATGGTAAGAAAAAGTAAGGTGAGGGAAGGTAAGTTAAGGTAAGGTAAGGCATGGTAAGATAAGGTGAGGCAAGGTAAGGTAAGGTGAGAGAAGGTAAGGTAAAGTAAGGTAAGATAAAGTAAGGTAAGATAAGGTGAAGTAAGATAAGGCAAGGTAAGGTGAGGTCAGATAAGGTAAGGAAAGGAAAAGGTAAGGAGAGTGTTGGGTGTGGTGGGCGGACGGATTGAATAGCGCCAAGCTGTGGAGACATGCACCGTAGGCATCCAATTTACCACTTCACCTAATCCCCCTCTCCCCAGCACTGCCCTGTGGCCTAAGCAGCGCGTCACCTCCCCCGCCTATCTCCACCCGACACTTGATTGGAACTCCCGCCTTCACAGGTGATTTGCAGGTAATCGAAGCCTTAAACGGATACGTATTAAAGAGAAATCGATAGAGCGACGGGGAGCGGACATGTAAGTGGTTTTATCTACGATCACCATAGAAGAAAATCTGGCTTCAAGATTTCAGCGAACAAGCGATGACAATAGTGTGGTGGAGGCGGGATCTCAAGAACTTTACCTGCTTTGAGAGTGTCTTTATTCTCGGGGTGCTTAGTGTGCTCCTGATAGTGAGTATGCTGCCATGATTGGGTCCAAATTGAACGTGGATTGTATGAAAATGAGGTGTAGAAAATCCCTGTAGCTTGTACTTTTGATAGCGGGGGATTTGGCACCTGGGAGTGTTTCTGTTTCTGTGGTGGCGGGGTGGGTGGTGATCAGTGTGAGTCACAGGCTGCCATTGACTTCCCAATCGGGGATTAGGGGACCAGGGGAAGGTTGTTAGAAGTAGCTTTTGTCGCTAGATTCTTTTTTTCTACTTTTTGTTTAATACATTTCAATGTTGAAAGTAGGTTTGGATAAGGTAACGGAGAACAGCCTGGTTATATAGATTACAGTTATACTCTCTGTCTGTCTGTCTGTCTGTCTGTCTGTCTGTCTGTCTCTGTCTCTCTGTCTCTGTCTCTGTCTATGTCTGTCTCTCTCTCTGTGTCTCTCCCTCTCTCTCTCCCTCCCTCTCTCTCTCTCTCTCTCTGTCTCTTTGTCTCTCTGTCTGTCAGTCTCTGTCTCTGTCTCTCTCTCAGATGGGTTATGATCACTTTCAGACTAGGTCACCGCTATATCACACTGCACTATTGCTGGGAGATAGTCACAGTCACAGCCTCCAAATTCCATACCCTGAGGACTCAAACCACCATCTCTCAAACTGAGGTTCTGGTGCGAACATCGCCTACAAGCAGAGTTTAATAGCAGACGTTTATATTTTTTGGTAGATGTAGTAGGGGTGGAGGGTAGAGAGGAGGAAAAGGAGAGAAGGTGACAAGGGGCTCCACCCTGTTCTCTGGTCTACTCTGCCCTGCATGCCCTGTTCCGGGGGGGATCAGACAGGGGGTGGGGAGGGGGGGGGGGGGGGGCGACAGTTAAGAGCTGTCCCGCCAAAGAGCTCTTCAAGCTCCAAACGAGGGTGCTTCAGGGCCCACTTTTGTTCTGAAACAAACACTCAGGGTGCGATCGACTCCGTCATTACCGTACATTACCGCTCATTTGCCCTCCGCTATGACACCGCTGCCTGCCTGCCTGCCTGCTGTCAACTCTGAGGCCCCACTCCACAGTTAGGCTTAGGGGCTCACACGATGTGCTAATAATGACCAGAGTCGACAGTTTTGCGTAGTGTCTGACTGTGCATGGTGTTAACTATTATTTTTCTTATGTGAAAGAGCAGCCTGTGTCACGCACAAATTATGTTAAAAAAGGATGAAAAACTTCAAAAGAAAATCGAACCAATAGATCTACATGTTGTTCTTTATAATTATGTTTTTATACCGTCTGCTAACGATTTCATTCTTTTGAAAAAATATTAGGGTCGAAAACTTAATAAAAAGAATGCTCGTAGTTCTTCGTCATTACTTTTGTCTGTAGTCTGCTAACAATATAATTTCTTCTTGTTTTTAATATAATCGGATTCCAGTTTGTAAAAGTTATGATCACTTTCATCTCTCATACAATTCTATAACAGTACTTGTCCCCCAAAAAAAAATGAATAGAAAGAAAAAAGACGAAAAGGCAAAAACAAAGATAACAACAACACAAGGCACAAAAAACAAAGCACACAAAAAAAGGCAAAAAGAGCCTTAAAAAACGGAACAAAAAGTCCCCAAACACACATTTTAGACTTCTCCTTTATCTTCAGAACATTTTCAGAATAACCACACGAATTCCTGACCGGCACCACGAGTTAAAATACACTACATGATCTTTCAGAACACCTGTGGTGTGAGGCCGTACATACCGCGCAACTTTGCCAAGTCTCGCCCTCCCACTTCTCGCGCACACGAGAAGTAAAGCGCACACAAACTCGTGTGCTGCAGAGTGGCGGTGCTGATGACAGCCATGCAGGAAAGAGGAACGAAATGGGGAATGGCTGTGTGCCTGCCCACCCCACTGCAGAAAAAGATCATGTCACTTTTCAGAAAAAAAACACGACAAAAAATACCCAAATTAAAAAAAAAGGATCATGTCACCCAGAAGACACGTGAAGTATTAGATGACAAGTGAGTGTTGTGACATGTTTGTAGTGTTTTGTATGGCTGGTGCTACATTCTTTACACACTCCACACCCCCAGCGCCGCAATTGTCTAACAACAGCCCCCCTCCCCAAACAAAACAAAAAGCCCGATCCGCCAACCAACAGCATTTTTGTAGAAATGCACATGACATAGTTTTAAAACGCTTTTATTTTTCGCCTCGAGGTAAACAAATGTTCTCTTGCTGTATGCTGTAACAGAAGAGTTAATGCAAACTGGTATAGCAAACAGTCACTCAGACTGAGAGGCATGTAATAACGTAGGATGGAAAATGAACCACACAAGATGCAATGAAATACAGCAAAGTAGAACAGTTGAAAGAATACCTTGTATGTTTAAAATCAGGTCATGTATCTGATGGATAGACTAGGTTCTTCCTGATGTAGAACACCCACTGATGGACGCTACAGCCGAGTGGTTAAGACCATCCGACTTCATTCTCATGGGTTCATCAAGTCGTGGGTTCGAATCTCGGCAGCGTCTGGTGAATTAAGGGTGAGGAATTTTAGTCTCCCAGGCCAACCTCAAGTGCAGACCTGCCAATGCCATAATTTCCGTCGTGTATATATACACATGCAGAAGATCAAATATGCTAAACTGTCGCTGTCACTAGTCTTTGGAAGATCTATGGGGAAAATAAAGAAAGAAAAAGAATAAAGAAAAAACAACTTTAAGAGCTTCAGAAACAACGAGGAAAAAGATCTATACAAGCAGGTGTGCATTTAAGGCAAGATTCAGCATTGCCTTACAAGCCAGGTTGTTTTTCGTTGTGTGTCACTACTGTTTCAAACTGCCATGCAAACACACTGTATTCTTTGGGTTACTTTTCCCCCATTCTTCTCATGCAGTATTGTGACTTTCTTCTGTTTTCGTTCCTCGGCTAGACCTGTAACGTACATAGAGCTATATGATCTTCTGCATGGGTATACACAGGAAGGGAATTCAGACACAGACAGGTCTGTACTTGAAGTTGACATGGGAGATTGTAAAAATCCCCACCCTTAATTCACCAGACGCCACCAAGATTGGAACCCACGACTGAAAGGACCTATGGGATTGAAGTCGAACCTCTTAACCACTTGACTACGTTGTCTACCTTGTCATATATATATATCACTACGGCTTTTTGATGAACATAGAAACAAGCTAGAAACTATGAAAGCTGATTTTGCATACAAAGTACCTCATTTTTGATGACTAGTTAGGTTTGCCATGGTAAATATTTTTGTGTTTATTAGTAAGAAATTAAGAATTTGGGGTTCCTTACTTTTAAAAGCATACAGTGCGAGAATTAAGTTCAAAGAGCTAATGTTCAAACGTAAGTTGTCAGTTTGGTCTATGATAAATCAGCGATACATAAGGGAGTGAATGTCAGTCTAGAAGTTATAGCTACTTCATTTTGTTTGTTGGTCCCCCATCTCAGTTATTTCCATGGCAACCAAATCAGAAGAGTTTAAAGTCACATTTTTGGGAGTGGGTTATGGGTGGGGCCTAACAATGTCAGCCCACACAATCAACTAGCCTACACTTCAAGCATGGGTTTGGTTTATAGACAGCCGCCTGATCTGACCTTAGTTACGGATATTAACTCTAGATTTGGTGACTTCCATGCAAACCTAGCCTGGGAATAAAACAGTTTCTATGCTATAGTAGGTATATGTGTTGGGATAGTTTTAAGGTTGTTTTTTTCTTCTAGATTCAAGATTTTATTCTAAAATCCTCCCCCGCCCCTCCAAGGGGTACATAACATTTAACAAAACCAAAACTTGCAGATGTGGCTGCGTGAAAAATACTGACAACACAAATTCGTTACACAATGAATAGCCCGAATTGTGGATTTTAAAATACCTGGTAGTATGGCTACTTTATGCACTGATATATCAGAGGGAAAAATCAGTTGATGTGAAGGAATGGGAGGAATAATGGATGGCTTAATCATGCAATGTGTTCTAACATGAACAGTTTTCAAGAGAAATGTTCATCCTTTAGGTCTATTTATTTATTTTTTATTCTTTTATATCGAGGATAATGGAATAAGCACTCATGTGCTTTTATTTATTTTATTTTTTTTTACATACTGTCCCCATGTGTATCATGTGTGTGTGTGTGCGTGTGCGTGTGCGTGTGTGTGTGTGTGTGTTTGTGCGTGGGTGTGGGCGCACGCACCTGCCCGCCCTAGTGCTTGTGCGGTGCATGTATGTGTATGTTGTATCAGTCTAACTTTTTCTCTGTGTGTTTGCACCGTACCCTCCTTGTCTACGTGGTTGGTTGCCATATTTGCGCGAGTAAGTGTACAATATGTTAGAGGAAAAACACTCCCATTTTCAGATACTTGCCACATTCTGCAATACTTTGGTCAGAAGTAAAATATTAATCCACACAGAGAGACAAAGCCCAACAAGTGTGTGCAAATGTGGTGTTGTGGTTTGTGATGGGATCGAGCGCTAACACCATGGTGGTTCACTGCTTGCCCAGTGTCAGTTGAGCCAGGGTGGGGAACGAGCATCCTCTGACATCTCCTGCAGTGACGAGGCGCCGTGCTTGAGTGTGGGTTTGTCAGGAAAAAAAGATCATGTAAAGATGTGAGACAGGTAGGGGGGGGGGGGGGGGGGGATACCAGGATGGTTGTAAAATGACATAAGGAGTGGAATGAATAAAGTCATGTATGGGTGGATAGATTGATGGATAGATGGATAGATGGACATCTATGTATATATATACATATAAATATCTCTTGTACCACTTCATGTCACAGCAGATTTTCTGGGAGAAATGTGTGTGTGTGTGTGTGTGTGTGTGTGTGTGTGTGTGTGTGTGTGTGTGTGTGTGTGTGTGTGTGTGTGTGTGTGTGTGTGCGTGTGTGTGTGTATGTGTGTGTGTGTGTGTCTGTGCGTACACGTACGTGCGTGCATGTGTACATGCTTGCATGCATGTGTGGATGTGTCTGTGCGTGTGCGTATGTATGTATGTATGTATGTATGTATGTATGTATGTATGTATGTATGTATGTATGTATGTATGTATGTATGTATGTATGTATGTATGTATGTATGTATGTATGTATGTATGTATGTATGTATGTATGCATGCATGCATGCATGCATGCATGCATGCATGCATGCATGTATGTATGTATGTATGTATGTATGTATGTATGTGTGTATGTATGTATGTATGTATGTATGTATGTATGTATGTATGTATATATTGTCAAGGCATATGTGCAAGCATGCTTGTGTTTTATTCATATATTCCTTTCATCCCACACACGAATACTTTCTTCACTTGATTCCAAAAAAAATCACAGGCTGTCATTAAAAGCTAACCTCACTGTGGACTGTGAACAGTTTGACAGGGAAAAGGCAAACACACCCCATCGGGGTGGTCCCTTAAAGACTGCACTTTAGGGAATAAAGGCTATCAGTCAAAACCAATACGCATTTATTATCGGTTCCCTAAATCACCTCAGGTTTGAAGCAGGGCACCAGAACTTCACCTCAAAATCCAGAGTTCCAGAGGCTGATGGATCCAGACAATCCTCAACTGGTTCCAATCATTCTTTCATGTTCAGCAGCCGGGTAAAGAATCGTCTGTCATGTGTGCTTCAGTTTGATTTGAAAATGAAAGCAGAAGATTGTGTACAAGATTACGATTGTCAGAAATATTGTAGAAGGGCTATTACGTGTGGGTTTGGGCTTTTTTTGTTTTGTTTTTTTAGATTATATGTGTAGGTGAAAAGAAAGGTAAGCAAAATAAACTGATTAGTACTAGATTCAAGAAAAAGAGGTACCATAAGTGGAGAAGACATGATGTTATTTGCAACCTTCCGTCTGTGAGTGGGAGATGGTATGTCTTGTGAGTGGTTTGAATTATTTGATTTATTCTTTTATATCGAGGATAATGGAATAAGCACTCTTGTGCCTTTCTACATCCAGTCCCGGTGTGTATGCAGTTTTTGTAAATGTCATCAGTTTCAACCGGCACACGATGGCCTACTCTTACGAAAAGCGGAGCAGGCTTTAACATGTGCGCAAGATGTTCTGCGTGTGTTCGCACACGGGGCCTCGGTTTATAGTCTCATCCGAAAGACTTTTGGGGAGAGTGGAGTCAGCACTGGTGTTAACTCCAAGAGACAAATCTCCTCGACCGGACTCGAACCTGGGTCGTCAAATTGCCAGCGCAATGTTCTGACCACTAGGCTATCGGCCCCCCTAGTGGGAGATAGCATGTCTTGTCAGTGGGAGATAGCATGTCTTGTCAGTGGGAGATGGTATGTCTTGTCAGTGGGAGATAGCATGTCTTGTCAGTGGGAGATGGTATGTCTTGTCAGTGGGAGATAGCATGTCTTGTCAGTGGGAGATAGCATGTCTTGTCAGTGGGAGATGGTATGTCTTGTCAGTGGGAGATAGCATGACTTATCAGTGGGAGATGGTATGTCTTGTCAGTGGGAGATGGTATGTCTTTTCAGTGGGAGATGGTACGTCTTGTCAGTGGGAGATGGCGTGTCTTGTCGGTGGGAGATGGCATGTCTTGTCAGTGGGAGATGGATGGCATGTCTAGTCAGTGGGAGATGGCATGTCTTGTCAGTGGGAGACGGATAGCATGTCTTGTCAGTGGGAGATGGATGGCATGTCTTGTCAGTGGGAGATGGCATGTCTTGTCAGTGGGAGATGGCATGTCTTGTCAGTGGGAGATGGCGTGTCTTGTCAGTGGGAGATGGTATGTCTTGTCAGTGGGAGATGGCATGTCTTTTCAGTGGGAGATGGCATGTCTTGTCAGTGGGAGATGGCATTTCTTGTCGGTGGGAGATGGTAATGTCTTGTCAGTGGGAGATTGTATGTCTTTTCAGTGGGAGATGGCATTTCTTGTCGGTGGGAGATGGTATGTCTTGTCAGTGGGAGATGGTTATGTCTTGTCAGCGGGAGATGGTATGTCTTGTCCATGGGAGATGGCATTTCTTGTCGGTGGGAGATGGCATGTCTTGTCAGTGGGAGATGGTATGTCTTGTCAGTGGGAGATGGTATGTCTTGTCAGTGGGAGATGGTATGTCTTGTGAGTGGGAGATGGTATGTCTTGTCAGTGGGAGATGGTATGTCTTGTCAGTGGGAGATGGTATGTCTTTTCTTCAGTGGAGATGGTATGTCTTTTCAGTGGGAGATGGTATGTCTTTTCAGTGGGAGATGGTATGTCTTTTCAGTGGGAGATGGTATGTCTTTTCAGTGGGAGATGGTATGTCTTTTCAGTGGGAGATGGATGGCATGTCTTGTCAGTGGGAGATGGCATGTCTTGTCAGTTGGAGATGGATGGCATGTCTTGTCAGTGGGAGATGGCATGTCTTGTCAGTGGGAGATGGTATGTCTTGTCAGTGAGAGATGGTATGTCTTGT
>CM060317.1:1944432-1951932 GCA_030674155.1 Stramonita haemastoma
TCACTGTATATCCACAAGAATGTGGAGGAACTGCCAATGGCCCGGTGAGTGGAAGCAGCAATGATTCGCCATGCTCGACAACAGCGGGGATACTTAGGGCTGTGGCAATGTCAGAACAATCGCCTTGATAAATCACTCAGGCAACACTTTTCTGATCATCGTGCCCAACAGAATAAATAAAGTTGAAAGAAAATTATCTCCTTGTCAGGCCTGGCATTGACGAGGAAGACGACCTACATACGAGCTTTCGTGCTGCAGATACTGTTAAAAGAAAATTAGAAACACTAGAGATGAGGCATTCCTAACATTCATAGACTACAGCAAGGCTGTTGACAGTGTCAGACATCACCATCTATTGATCGCAATGTTAGAAGAGGGCTTTCCAGAGCCAAATGTCTTTTCCGTACCAAGTTTATAATCAGGTCAGGAGGCAACCTTCCGATGGAATGTCGGGCACTGACAAGTTCTGTCGTCTGCAGAAAAGGACTCCGCCAGGGTTGTGTATTGTACCCGCGTCTTATCTGTATAATCATAAACTGACACAGTCAATAGAAAAGCGGCCAAAGATGAAATTAACACTAAAACAAGAGGCAGATGCATCCCAAACCTCAGATACGCTGATGATACAGCACCCATGGCGAACGATATCACAAGTACGAGAATAATTCTCTACACAGTCGATGCCATGAACAATGTAGCTGGTCTTCAGATAAATGTCAAAAAGACCAAAGTGATGCACTCTTCAGAATATTACAATTTACGGAATAGATTAAGAATATGTTCAGACTCTTAAAAATCTAGGCTCTTTAGAAGAGAATTATGACTCCTGTCTACAATCGGTATGCCCAAGCAATAAAATAATTTTATTTGAACAGTACTTAAAAATTCAAACGTTCATCTAAAGATCTCAAAATCAAAATTACCAAAACACTTATCTGGCCTATGTTGCTGTATGGGTCAGAATCCTGAACTCTGAGAAAATTGGAAAGAATACAAATAAATACAGCCACATACAGGCTACTTCCAAGAGTCAAATGGTCAGACAGAAGAGTTAAAAGCACTCTTGATCAACTCTAAGTGCAAAGACAGAAAAGCTGAAATGAATACGCGCAGACAGATATGTGGTGGTCGTACCAACAGAAGCACAAAGACAAGTCTGCTGACGACATTTCTCCAAGGTAAGGTTGAGGGCAGAAGAAAAGAGGCAGACCACCAACATCCTACATTGCCAACATCACTGAGATCAGTGGTCTGGGAGGACTACAGGAGATCGTAAGACTCATCAGAGACAGAGAGAGATGGCGAACTCTTGTGGCATTATGTAGAGCTCCCTAAGTCTGACAACGGCGATGGAGACAGATGACAGTTGAAACAAACCACAGACCGGCTGTTCGGATTTAGCATGTATAACGTAAACTGGTGACGTGTAACAGCTTCTTTAAACACCTCATCCTGTTATGGCTGATACGATCCTCGAGCTCTTCCCAGATACAGAGAGGGAGAAGTTTGAAAAACAAATCGATTGTGATCTGTAACGTGTGGGGATCGTTTTTCAACCTCTTCATCATGAGCACCGTGTGTGTCTGTCAGTTATTCAAGAAATGTATCAGTGTTTACTTTATGCCGCCAACACTTTGGTTGTTCAACGGGAAAATATCCCCCCAATCTCTCTCTCTCTCTCTCTCTCTCTCTCTCTCTCTCTCTCTGTCTCTGTCTCTGTCTCTGTCTCTGTCTCTCTCTCTCTCTCTCTCTCTCTCTCTCTCTCTCTCTCTCTCTCTCTCTCTCTCTCTCTCTCTCTCTCCACACACACACACACACACTTTCTATCTCTCTATCTCTCTCTCCCTCTCTCGCCAAACAGCGGGCTCTGTTCCCATTTGTCAATCGGAATGGCAATGACAAATTCAATATTTCTACAGACTGTGTCAGATATGAGAGAGAGAGAGTTAGAGAGAGAGACAGACAGACAGACAGACAGGCAGACAGACAGACAGACAGACACAGACAGACAGACAGACAGAGACAAACACAGAGAGACAGACAGAGAGAGAGACAGAGACACAGAAAAAGAGAGACAGACAGACCGACCGACAGACAGACAGAACATTGCGCTGGCAATTTGACGACCCGGGTTCGATTCCCGGTCGAGAAGATTTTTCCCCTGGAGTTAACATCAGTGCTGACTCCACTCTCCCCCAAAGTCCTTCGGATGAGACTATAAACCGAGGCCCCGTGTGTGAACGCACGCAAAACATGTTGCACACACGTTAAAATCCTGCTCCGCTTTTCGTAAGAGTAGGCCACCATGTGCCGGTGGGAACAGATGACATTTACAAAACTGCATACACACGGGGACTAGATGAAAAAAAGCACAAGAGTTCTTATCCCATTATTCTCGATATAAAAGAATTTAAAAAAAACAACAACAACAAAACAGACAGACAGACAGACAGACAGACAGAGAGACAGACAGACGGACAGAGAGACAGAGAGACAGAGAGACAGAGAGACAGAGAGACAGAGAGACAGAGAAACGTCCAATGCTGTCTTGAACTTTATTCCTCAATAGAAAAACAGGAACACCCTGAGCTGTTCAGGCAGCCTTGCTACTTTGAACTGGAACTGGTGATGTCTTACATAGAGTCCCAGGCTGCCCGAAATACATTTTGTTTGTTTGTTTGTTTGATTTTTTGTTTGTTTGTTTGTTTGTTTATGTGTGTGTGTGTGCGCGTGCGTGCATGCATGTGTGTGTGTGCGTGCGTGCGTGCGTGCATGTGTGTGTGTGCGTGCGTGCGTGTGTGTGTGTGCGTCTCTCTCTCTCTCTCTCTCTCTCTCTCTCTCTCTCTCTCTCTCTCTCTCTCTCTCTCTCTCTCTCTCTCTCTCTCTCTCCACATCAAATGACCACACCCTCTTTAAAAAAGCAAACACGTATTGCGGTATTCAATACAACAGCTGCTGACGATAAGCACAATACACAGGAATACTGAAGCTGCCGACACCAGCTGGATAATGAATGAATGATGATGGTGATGGTGATGGTGATGATGATGATGATGATGATGATGATGATGATGATGATGATGATGATGGTGATGGTGGTGGTGGTGGTGGTGGTGGTGGTGGTGATGATGGTGATGATGATGATGATGATGATGATGATGATGATGATGATGATGATGATCGTGGTGGTGGTGGTGGTGGTGGTGGTGATGATGATGATGATGACGATGATGATGATGATGATGATGATGATGATGATGATGATGATGATGATGATGATGGTGGTGGTGGTGGTGGTGATGATGGTGATGTTCATGGTGATGATGATAATAATGATGAGGAGGAGGAGGAGGAGGATTATTATGACGACGACGACGATAATGATGCTGGTGATGATGACGACGACGATGCTGTTGCTGCTACTGCTGCTGCTGATGATGATAGCTTTACCGCTTTGCTCACTCCACAGACTGTACCATATTGAAGAATTGAAAATTTTGGAGGGTTGCTGCTGTTGTTGCTGTTGCTGCTGCTGCTGCTGCTGCTGATGATGATAATGATGATGACGATAATGATGATGATAGCTGTATTTAACCAACAATGCTTAGCTTACTCCCCAGACTGTACCATATCGAACCAGTGGATAGGATTCGGAGGGTAAACTCTGGAGGTTGGCTGCAAACACACACATTGGAAATGATTGCCATCGATTAACAACAACAACAGATGGGAGATGCGGGTGAGGCGGTGTTGTGGGGGGTGAAAGGAGGGGGGGGGGAGGGGGTAGAGTGTGAGGGCGGGGAAATGAACGATGGTTGACATTAAGAAAGACAGATGTTAGAGTCAGGGGTACTGGGGTGGGGTTGGGGGGTTGGGGGGGGGGGGGGGGGTCACAAGAGTGGTGAAGGTGGGAGGTAGGTGAAACTGGGAAAAATGGATATGTGTGTGTGCGTGCGTGCATGCGTGCGTGTATGCGTGCGTGCGTGCGTGTATGTGAGGGGGGGAGGTGGGGGGAGCTAGAAAAGTGGCACGAAGAAAGGGTAGAGGGGAGGGGGTGGAGGGAGCTGTTAGGTAGAGTGGTCGATGCGCTTTTCGTGTTAATTAAGTAATACATGCCCTGTGATAACAGGCCTTGTTTACACCAATGCATTGTCGAATACACAATCTCTTTCTCATTTTACACATGCATTTGCGCACGTGCACGTGCTCGATCGCGCGCGCATGTGCACGCGTGCACACACACACACAGACAGACAGATACACACACACATACACACACACACACTCCGATGGTAACTTTTTATTTTCTTGTTGTCATTAGAGTTATGTACATCCCAGTCAAATTTCCGACGTAGGGACTGTAGAAAGGAGGCTTCATGTCTAGAGAAAAAAGTGCTTTCATGAACAGGGCCTCGATCAAAATTTTAATAAAGTCACAATTCTCGGAATCGAACCTGAGAGGCACCTGATGGGTTAAGGCCAGGGTTTTTTTGTTTACTTTTTGTTCTGAATTTCTATTATTTGACGATTTTCTAGTTTAAATGATGCGCAGACCTGTACTTCTGAGTATAAATCTTTTAGAAGAGCACATACTTTATGTATGCAACGTAAAATATTCTCCATGTGCCTCGATAGTGGCTCGAAACCGGGCCGTGAGACCACGAACTCATCGCTCTAACTGCTAGGCCATACCGCCCTCACAGAATACTATGAAGGGGAATTTCCACAATGACTTACCCTCTCCTGTAATATATACTTTCTTAAGGACTCGATGGGGCTCTGCACTGATATTCTAAGGGGCTTTCTTTATTTTACTTTTTTTGGAAGGGGGAAGGGGCGTTCCATGTTGTGGGCAAGTAAAACTTTTAGTAAAGAAGGAAGATGGTAGCATGGTTAAGACGTTCACCTGCCTAACAAGTAAACCATGAAGTTCTGGGTTCGATTCGAAGCATTGCCCTCTATTCCCAGTTTGACAGGAAAATCAAACTGAATGTCCAGACTGTTGGAGGAGACTCTAAACCGGTGGAACCCATGTGCTGACAGACTTGTGCACAGGAAGAGAACCCACGACAGGTGAAAACCGGAAAAGGCAGGGAAGATACCTGCGGACTGTCAGGGCAAATTTGGCAGGTTCAATTCCCAACTGTGTCCCCGAAGCCAAAACGTGGCTACCTTGATGGTGGGAAAAACGTCCCATACATAAATATCTCACCAAGATGAACCGAGGAGCTCTAGCCGAGGAAGGGGGAAAATCCTGCAAAAAACCCAACCCAACCAACAAACAAAATCCCCAAACCCTGCCGGAGCTTAACTGTTTCCAGGTAGCAGACAGCATGCTGGGCATGTTCCTGTCATCTACCCCAGCAGTGTGGCCGGCCTGCTCTCCTACAAAATGCGGATTTGGGTTGTAGGCTGTGTGCAGGATGTTCTGCGTGCGACGAGATCTGGGTACAAGTCTGATCATCCAAAGAACTTTCACAGGGGTGAAGTCAGCGCTAGCAATTAGTCCAAGGGGAAAACACAAGTCTCCTCGAACATATACATCAAGGGAGATTCGAACCTGACTTTTCTTCATTTTCCCTCAGGTTACGAGTGCGATGCTTTAACCACTGGTTCATTCCGTCCGTGCCTTTAGGAGGTGGGGTAGCCAAGTGGTTAGAGCGTCTGACGGCCTGGATTCCAGCCACCATCCAGGAACCCGTTGGAGGGAATTGTTTCCCTTGGAGTTGACACCAGTACCCATTCCTCTCCCCCCAAAGTCGTTTGGATGAGACTATAAACCGAGGCCAAATGGGTGAACACGAGCATATCTTGCACACACGTTAAAACGTCTTCTGCCTTTCAGGAGAGTAGGCCTAGGCTATTCCATGCTGGTAAGAACGGACCACAGGATACCCCCCAAAAAAAAAAAAACAAAAAAAAAAAACAAAAAAAGAAAAGAAAAGAAAAAAGAAAGAAAAAAGAAAGACCCCCTCCTGTGTGTCAGAGGAGCAATCGATGTACTTTTCTTATTAAGTAATTCGTGCGCACGTTTGCCTTGTGATGGCTGGATTAATATGTATTGTGCATAAAACAGTCGATTTTACGCTCCCGTGTGTGTGTGTGTGTGTGTGTGTGTGTGTGTGTGTGTGTGTGTGTGTGTGTGTGTGTGTGTGTGTGTGTGCGCGTGCGTGCGTGCGCGCGCGCGTGTGTGTGTGTGGAAGGGGGGGTGTCTATTTTTCGATCCATGTGTCTGTTCGACAATATGCCTTTCTCTTTCTTTCTTTGTGTGTGTGTCTTCCCCCTGTCTGTCTGTTTTCCTCTGTGTGTGTGTGTGTGTGTGTGTGTGTGTGTGTGTGTGTGTGTGTGTGTGTGTGTGTGTGTGTGTGTGTGTGGACAACACATGTCGACAGGATTTGTCCACTTTTCGAAGATAGATCACCGCTGAACACAGATCTAGTGTTTGAGTAAACAGACCACCATGTGTGACGTGTCCAATCCTTTTCAGAGGCGTTTTTTTTTCTTCTCCCTTTAGGAATTCTGTCTGTCTGTCTTAAAAAGAACAACAACCACCAAACTCCAACAAATCTTTCATTTTTAAAACAGTTTTTATGCTAGTTCGAGGATAACGGATCAGCAGCACTGATGTGTCTTTTTTTCTTTACATCCAGTCTTGCAGTTTTATACATTTTGTTTTTTGTTCATACCGCTACACAAAGGCCTACTCTTCCAAAAAGCTGAACATGTTTAGCATGTGCTCAATTAATGTTCTGCGTGCGTTCACACACGGAACCTCGGTGTATAGTCTCATTCGAAGGACTGTGTGTGTGTGTGTGTGTGTGTGTGTGTGTGAGAGAGAGAGAGAGAGAGAGAGAGAGAGAGAGAGAGATGAGAGAGAGAGAGAGAGAGAGAGAGAGAGAGAGAGAGAGGAGAGAGAGAGAGAGAGAGAGAGAGAGGAGAGAGAGAGTGTGAGTGTGTGTGTGTGGGGAGGGGGGGTAGTTAAGTCTCGGAAGCGTGTGAAATTCAGTGCTTGAGGTTTGGTGCTGCTTTATATAATTATTATCGTGTGTATGTGGAGAGAGAAAAAAGATCAATGGTTGTTTGTGAAATGGATAGCCGGCTCAGTTATAATTATCAAAGATTATTTTGAATGCTTCAAAATTGAAACATGTATGACCTACCGATTTTAAATGTCGTTCTAGCAAGAGTATGTATTGTGCACCCTATATTTTTCTGTCAGAATTAAAAAAAAGAAAACAGAATAACATTTGGCAGCCTCAGGCAAAAATATCCTGCACTAACCAGGCAAAGCTGCTGCAGGCCACAGGGCAGACTGCCGACATGCCGACACGCCCAGTATGTGCACGCTTAGGAAGGACGGAAGACAGACCTCCGGGAAATACAATACCTTGAAAAAATGTCAGGTACTTTGTCAAACAGAGCCAGACTGAAGGCAAATAAAACTTGTTGGCTCCGATCATGAATATTTTATTCCTAATCCTATCGCCTTTCTGACTCTCT
>CM060317.1:1956932-2014432 GCA_030674155.1 Stramonita haemastoma
CAGTCTGTCTGGTCTGTCGGCCTTCCTGACCCTGAGTATGTGTGTGTGTGTGTGTGTGTGTGTGTGTGTGTGTGTGTGTGTGTGTGTTTGTGTGTGTGTGTGTGTTTGTGTGTGCATGCGTGTGTGTGTGTTTGAACTGTATGTGTGTTATAAATTCAGATGTTTTTGCTATGTTTTATTTACAGTGCTTTATCTTTTGATTCTTCATGATAAAACAAGAGAAATTCAATTTTCAGGCTTGGCTTTTACCTGTTCAGCCGTGTTCTTCAGGAAGGAATGGACCGGCGCTTCAACAATGTCCGTGACAAGCCTGGCGTTTTCCTCCTCTACTGGACCATTCAGGGTACGCTGCCTGGCCTGTAGGGAAAATACTCAGTTGTTAAGGTTCACCCTGGGCAAAATTAAAACAGCATGATATATGAAAGATGGAAGTGAACTTGATTACAACAGACTGTTTGCCCATTTGATGGGAAGATTTAAGTAGTGTAAGTTAAATCTGATCGTAATGCATTTATAGAACGGTCTCAGCTTGTTTACACTTGTGCGTTTTGTTTCATATTTTTGCACATGTAATCTTGCGAAACCCAACCCCTACAACTCGCCCAACCCCTACAACACCTCCTACTAGCCACACAGGATCGTGAAGCATGGAAAAAGATCTCTGTTGCGTCTTCTCTCATGTCCCCCCTACGTCCTTTGGGACATGGGACTGAGTGAGTGAGTGAATCTTGCGAATGTAATGAATGATTGAACTTTATAATTTGCATGATGAAAAAATGAGCTTAGAGAGTCCAAAATATATATTTGCAGTTCACCAATGTCCACACATGTGCACACACACATACACATACACATACACACCACACTCACACACACACACACACACACACACACACACACACACACACACACACACACACACACACACACCACACACTCCCACTCCCACTCCCACCCCCACTCCCACTACCTTAATGATAGATAAAAATGATTGCATGCACACAATCTCCCCTTTAGTAAACCTTGGTACTCAAGCTGAACAATGATAAACGAAAAAAAAAAATCCAACACCTTTACGTCATATGGAAGAGTAGAAATAATCGTTTCCGTGTTACTGAATTCAGCGGCTAACACCACACCTAAGTGGTGCCAAGAGGTGAATAGGTGAACCTTCGACTTTCAGTCATTTCTGAAACAAGAAATGACTGAAAACAGAAAGCCCATTTGATGGGATGTATGTGTATGTGTGTGTGCACATGTGTGGACATCAGTGAACCTCCCCCCAAAAACCCCCTCAAAACAACAACAAACAAACAAAAAAAGCATCAAAAACAAAACCTACCAAAATGCTCACATCTCCTCATCCTGTGGCTGCAGGTGTGTGGGTCCTGTGCACGCTGCTGCCCACGCTGCTGCTGAACAGCAAGAAGAGGGACCGGCCCCTGAGGAAGCAGGACTACCTGGGCTGGGGGCTGTGGGCCCTGGGCTTTGTCCTGGAGGTGCTGGCTGACCACCAGAAGGCTCGCTTCAGGGCCAACCCCGACAACGCTGTGAGTACCCAGGGTTACTAATGGGGAGATTGAGTGCATGCAATCATTTTTATCCATCATTAAGGTAGTGAGTCTGGTTTTATGCTTGGTTTTGTTTTCTCTCCTTATTGATGGATTTGATTGTATGTGTGTGAGTGAAAGAGACAGACAGAGAGGGATGTTTATTTTATTTTTATTTTGTTTTTGCCTTTTCGTATACATGTTTACTTTTATTATTATCATTATTATCATCATTATAATTTCTTTCCTTCTGTGTCCTGTGTCAGGGCCAGTTCATTCGCCATGGGCTGTGGAGCGTGAGCCGCCACCCCAACTACCTGGGGGAGATCCTGATGTGGTCAGGGCTGTACGTCTCTGCCGCCTCCGTGCTGCGGGGCTGGGAGCATGTCAGCATCATCTCCCCTGTCTTTCTGACCTTCCTGCTCACCAAGGTCAGCGGCATCCCCCTGCTGGAGGCGTATGGGCAGAGGAAGTGGGGGGGCAGCGCCGCCTATCAGGACTATGTCCGCAACACTGCCACACTGCTGCCCTTCATCTGGTGAGGGAGGGGGCTGTCTGACAGGGGTAGGGGACAGGGGAGGGGTGATGGGGATGGTGAGGATGATGATGATGATTGTGAATGCTTATAATGATGATGAGGAGGCGGAGGGTGATTGTAAATGATTATGAAGATGATGATGGTGAGGATGATGATGACCATTATGATTGGGAATGCTGTTGATGATGATAATTGTGAATGCTGTTCATGATGATGAAGAGGAGGAGGAGGAGGAGTTTGATTCGTAACAGTAAGCCAGATCGTGTTTATAGGTAATTTTTTTTTCAAATGCTTTTTTTTTTTATTGAGCACAAAATGAGAAATATAAAAGTCTGTCAGTGGTGTGTGTGATCCCTTGCCTAAATGAAAAGCTCAGCACAATCGGTTTTTTTTTTGTTTGATTGCTTGATAAGGAGGACCAACAATGGGTGATTGTGATGGTAAGGATGATGATGATGATGATTATGAATGCTGTTGATGATGATGAATGATTCAGTAGATGTGACGAGGCGACAGTCTGGATATGGCCTGTGTGGTCGGCAGGGCTATAAGCAACATGATTGGATTGGATTGGAGGACAAACAATGATTTCATTCTGTACTTTCTGTAATGTGTTCAAGTGAGAGCTAGGTTTAACTTATTTTGCTAATGTGAATATGATGATAATCATTTCCTATTCATTATTTATTTATCCTATTCATTTCCTATTTATCAGAAAGTATTATTGATAGATATTTTTAAAACATATTTGGAAAGATATTGGAATTTGAATGAGTTGGTAAATGAATTTACTTTTGGGAGAATGGAAGTTAAGTTGCTTTGCTGATGAAAATAAGGTATTGCAGGAATTGCTGCATGTAAGATAAAACCATTACGTTTTTTCAAAGAACGTGGGGAAATTGATTATTGATTTTGTCAATAAAACTTATCTGTTTGGTCGGTGATCATGTTCAGTCAGTGATTCTTTTCTGTTCCAGTAAATATATTTGTTTAAAAAGTGATTAGTATATCATGTTCTAGGAAAAGGATGAAATCATGACTTAAAACTCAAGAATTACTTAAATGTCTCAACTTGAGAAATTATTGGCATATCAAAGGTTTTCATTTTGGATGAGAACTGCATGCTATGGACAACTGCCCTGTAAATCATGGTGAATGAAGCATTGCAAAGCAAGTACTGTCAAATACAGTTTTCTTCTTAGCTGGATGAAGTGCATGCTCATGATAGAAAGTCACAATACTGATAGCTTTATTTGTTTTCCTGTTTTGATGAAATATGGATATGAGTATGCTTACATGATAAAAAGTCACAATATTGATTGCTTTATTTGTTTTCCTGTTTTGAAGAAAAATGTATTTGATTATGCTTCACTAGATTATTTTCTGATGAAAGTGAAGGAACCACTAGAAATCCTGCAATTTGCACAGCAGTTATATAGTGATATTAATAGACTGGTCTGTTTGAGTGAAAGTCATTCAGTATTCAGGGAGCTTGAGTTTGGGAATGATTGCATTTACATTGACGGTTTGATGAAATATTGTATGAGTGAATTTTTAGAAAGCATGAATATTTGATGATGAATTGCACATATGATATTGATAAAATAATGTGAAAGTGAATAAACCATGAGATAATTTGAATTTACGATGACTTGATGATGATAATGTGAATTTATGATGGCTATTGTGTGGTCCATATTCCAATATGCTGTGTTGATTATAATTATATGTTGATAAATCTGTTTTGGTGCGATTCAAATATGTAAAATGTTTTGATGCAGTTGTTTGCTGTTACAGTTGAGTATTCAGGGACTAAAATATGTACATGAACTAACTGTCATTAACAAACTGAATGATGCATGGTTTGAAATTTGACATGAAGAATAGAAAGAAATTCTACCAACATTACATCAGTAATAGATATTTTGTGGTATGATATTTTGGAAGAAAAATTGCGCAATTTGTGATGCTGATTGTGATAATTGAAGGCATAATGATATGCATAATGTCATTATTTTCATTTATCTTTTGTATAAGGTGTGTGGTACTTATGTTTGTGTCTCTCCCTGCTTGTTCTCTGCATTCTTGTTTTGTGTTCTCCATCGCTCTGTGTATTTCTGTCTGTCTGTCCCTCTGTCTGTCTTTCTATCTGTTTTTTCCCCCTTTTTTTGGTCATAGTTTTTTTTTTTTTAATGTGTTTTGTTGTTATCTGTGTCTGTTCTTTGACCTCAGACTGTTAGATTTACCTTGTCTTTCAGTTTGATTCTCTTTTTGTAATACTTTTTTAAATTGGTGAAATCAGTGCTTTATCTGAAAATGAATTAAACAGAATATTATTTAAAAAGAATGTTTTGAATGCATGTGTGTAAGAAAGAAAAAGGGGGAGAGAGAGAGAGAGAGAGAGAGAGAGAGACACACACACACACACACACACACACACACACACACACACACACACACACACACACACACACACACACACACATACACACACAAACACACAGGCACGCACGCACACACACATGCAGACAGACAGAGATTCATTAATTCAAAGTCTTAATTTCCAAGTGTTGTAGATAAGATGTACAACATTTTTTTTTTCACATGGTCCTTACTGGTATACTCCATTCCCCATAAGGATGCTGGGGGCCTGTCAGTATGAATAGCATCTCCACCTTTTGGAAACTCTGTGCTAGGAATTCCCTCTTTTCTATCCTTCTCTTTGTTTCTGCCTTGTTCCTTTTCTTCTTCTGACCTCCTTGTCTATTTTCTGCCTTCTTGGTTCTTGCTCCTACTTCTTTTCCAGAAACACTTAAGATACCAATTCTCTCCCACGCCGAAGTGGGATGTGCATGCTGGGCCTGACTTTTTGTCAGGCGCTCAAGGGCAGCACAACATATTTCACAACAATAGTTGGTGTCTGAGTACTGATGAAGAAGGAGAAGAAAAAGAATACGCCACAGGAGAATCTGCCCACATCCCTACATACACAGGCAGTGTGCAAAGCTATGTGCACTTGTATGTAAGCTACACACACACACACACACACACACACACACACACACACACACACAAACAAACTTTCACACTTACACACATACACACACTCACACACACACACACACACAAACACTCACACATACACACACACATACACACACACACACTTATACACACGCGCGCGCGCGCACACCCACCCACCCACCAACAGACAGACAGTGGGTTCGATTCCCGTTGGAGGATAATTTTCTCCTGGAATTCACATCAGTGCTGACTCCACTCTCTACCAAAGTCCTTCGGATGAGACTATAAACCGAGGCCCTGTGTGTGAACGAACGCAGAACATCTTGCGCACACGTTAAATCCTGTTCCGCTTTTCGTAAGAGTAGGCCATCGTGCGCCGGTGGGGACAGATGACATTTACAAAACTGCATACACAAGGGTCTGGATGTAAAAAGGCACATGAGTGCTTATTCCATTATCCTCGTTATTAAAAAAAAATAGATAAAATAAACGCGCGCGCTCGCGCGCGCGCGCGCACACACACACACACACACACACACACACACACACACACACACTCACACACACACACACACACACATACACACACACACACACACACACACACACACACACACACACACACACACACACACACACACACACACACACACACACATCCCCGTTCCCCCCTCCCCCCGAATTCGTGCATGGAAACTGAATTTTGGGATTACAACGTATAAAGGGAGGAAAACCTGAAAATTTTTCAAACACACACTACACCAGATTACATCCCCTAGACCAGTAGGCGTGTGTTGGCTGATGCTAGGAAATGAAGTGGGGGATGGATGGTTTCTGTCTGTACTCCACCTGTCAGGTTATCGACGTTTATGTCAGGAGTGAATGCTGCTGTCCTGTCTCTGTGCTGTGTCACCTGGCAAGGGAAGTCAATAGCTCCCTGCAGCTGTGCTGTTGTCAGAATGTTCAGAAAGTCCCTATCAAAGTTCCTCTTTACCAGTTTCCTTGTATAAACCGGTGGGGTCCAGGTTCAAATCTCCTCAAGCACGATTTTGAACTTGAGCTTGTGCTCCATCTATGAGACTTTGAGCGATAGTCATGGTACTTGCCCTTTGGATTAGACGATAAACACCTTAATTTTTTTTTTTTTTTTAGCGCACGTAGAAACCCATGTCAACAGGAAAATTACTCCTGGCAAAAGAGCTGTACAAAAAAGTCCCCATCACAGGTAAACACATGCATGAATAGAGAGTAAAAGCAAGCAAGCAAACAAACAAATCCTTAAAAAAAACTCCGGTGAACAACAGCATTTTACGTGGCGATACATCTTACTGTTGTTGATTTTAAAGAAATGTTTGTTTGTTGTCGTTAGGTTATTTTTTGTTAGCTTTTACTCTTCATTATGATTTTTTAAAGTATGAAAGATTTGTGAAAATATTTTGATATATTATATTGTTTTTGTTTCTCTGCTGTCTCCTCTATTTTCTTCTCCTCTCTATTTTAATCTATTTCATTTACTTAATGATTATCAGTGCATCTGTCTTCACATTAAGGTATGAGTCAGTTGGAGATTAAAGTATTTGTTGAATACATGTTTATCTCGTTAAAAAATTTTTCACCCAGTGGGGATTATGCGTTTCTTGAATATATATATATATATATATATATATATATATATATAATATAAATTTTAAATCATAGGCTGGACTGTTGTTGGTAGTGATTGTGGTGTGTGGGGTAGGGGGTTGCTATTAACTTTGAACATTAAAAAAAAAATTCCCTAATCAGGGCAAGGGCAGATGGAAAAAGTATGTACATACTTACTCTGTAACCATTAAAAATAAAGTTATTCACTCATTCATTCATTATTCATTCATTCTCTCTCCAGAAAAAAACAACAACCCTAGAATGTCCCATGTATCGACATGATTTATTTAAGTTTGAAATAAAATGTCCCCTGAAGTTGAACAAAATAATGATCTTGTGATATCTACCGTCAGAATGGTATTTTAGGGATGTAAATGATGTCATGTATTCAAAACTAGACACGAAAGAATACTTCAAGGTTTAAGTTATTTTGTGGGTTTCTTTAATTAACTCCCCTGAAACGGCGGTCGTTTATGAATTTTAGTAAGAACAAAGAAGACAACAGCGTTCTTGCTAAGGGAGGCAATTCAAAGCATGGGGCGACAATCCTTTATGAATGTTAGTAGTTTTAAAGAAGGCAACAGTGTTTTCAATGGTCAGGGGAGAGAATTCTAGGCTTCGCGCATTAGCGAAACATGGACCAATCGATATATAGGCAAAATAAGATAAACGAAAGGTAAATTGTATTTTAATATTTTTCCTTACATGGTTTTTGAAAAAATATTTAATTGTAGATGTTATCTGTTCGGCAAACATAGACTATTGCTACCTTCATCCCATACAAATGAAAAGGGAGTGAGAGAAGGCCTTGTAAGTTCATATCCTGCACACCCTGCATGTAAATCTCTCCAAGGGACAGCAGGTTATATAAATGAGCGTTAAAACGCAATGTGTCTTTAGGCTGTTGACAAATTAGTTTTAATTTTCTCAGGAAATGTGTGGTTTCTTTTCTTTCTTTTAGAAGGAGAGAACCCGTACCTGCAGTGACCTGTTCGTTTACTTACCACTGTTCCTTTATCTTACTAATTGTCAGATAGTTGTTTTGTAGTTGTGCTTTTTGCGAAGGCGTTCCTTCTTGATTTGTTGATAGTCTCTAATCAGGGCAAGGGCCGGAGGAAAATAATTTATGCGAATACCTATCTGTAACCCTTGGAAGATCTCTCTCTCTCTCTCTCTCTCTCTCTCTCTCTCTCTAAATGTTTCACATGTATTTTACCATTGTATCATTGTAGCTGATTTTTAAGACTGATTTTCACTATCCCACTTGTTATATAATAAAGATATTTAGCATCCTTATCAGTAGCCTACACTTACAATCTCTCTCTCTCTCTCTCTCTCTCTCTCTCTCTCTCTCTCTCTCTCTCTCTCTCTCTCTCTCTCTCTCTCCCCGAATGTCTCACCTATTACCATCCATTTTTAGTCATATTTTGTACTCCCTTTTTGATAATCACGTGTTATGAATGTAATTGATTTTATGTAAAATTGTAATTAATGATCGTTAAATTTTTTTTTTTTTAAACCTGAATAACTTTGTCCATTACCACATATATAATTAGAAACATAAATTTTATGATGTAATCATAAGATTGATATGATATTAGGGTATATATATCCCAAAATATGTGCCTTACAGTAGATAGAGTATTCGTGTATTTTTTATGATTTTTCAGAATTCAAGGCATATATTTTCCTTGAATGAAGTTTATTGATGAAATGTGTCAGAACCGGTGAAAATTGTGTGTGTGTGTGTGTGTGTGTGTGTGTGTGTGTGTGTGTGTGTGTGTGTGTGGTGTGTGTGTGTGTGTGTGTGTGTGTGCGTGCGTGCGTGCGTGTGTGTGTGAGAGTGTGTGAGAGTGGTGTGTGTGTGTGTGTGCGAGCGTGCGCGTGTGTATGTGTGTATGTGTGTGTGTGTATGTGTGTGTGTGTGTGTGTGCGTGTGTGAGGTGTGTATGTGTGCATGTGTGTGTGTGTGTGGTGATGTGTGATGTGTGTGTGTAGTGTGTGTGTATGTTTGTGTGTATATGTGTGTGTAAGTATGTTCTGTGGTGTATGTGTGTGTGTGAGGTGTGTGAGTGTGAGTGTTGTTTGTGAGTGTGTGTGTGTGAGTGTGTGAGTGTGTGTATTTGTGTGTGTATGTGTGTGTGAGTTGTGTGTGTCTGTTTCTGTTGTGATCTGTGTGTCTGTGTGTGTGTCTGTGCGTGAGTGAGTGTGAGTATGTGTAAAACATTATCCGATTGAAAATAATGATATATTTTTTGAAACAATTAGGATGTTCTATGTGTTGTTTTTTTTCTTCTTTTTTTATATTATAACTTTATTGGTAGTATGTCTTCCCCCCCCCCCTCCAATAAGGATGCTGGTTTTTAAAAAAAAATCCCCTTTTATCCAAATGTATGATTTATATTACATGTACAATTTTTGATAGATAGTGGTGGATTGATGTTTTCGGTTGTTTATTTCATTTTGTTCTCTTGTTTGCTCCTTATCTACTAACGCTTTTCTTTTTTTCCATAATCAAAATTTTTTTATTGTGACTTCTGATTTTTGTCTTCTGAAAGAGTGCATTTTATTACCTTATCATATATAGTGTCCTTTATTCTTGTGTGTTGTTAAGTACTGCGTAAAGTCTTATTGTTTAGTATATTTTTAACTTGATGTATCCCTGAAAAGGGCGGGGACTGGATGTAAAAAAGCACATGAGTGCTTATCTATTATCCTCGAATAAAAGACTTTGCCTTGCCTTGCCTTGCCTTGTCTCTCTCTCTCTCTCTCTCTGTTCTAATAACTATGTGTGTCGTATGAAACAGATTTTTGTGAGCCTTTTATCTAGCGATCCCTGCTGATAAGCTCCATAACTATGTCCAAAATAGTTATGTTATGGTCATGCATTTTTTGTGTGCCTAATGACGTGTACGAGAACCTGTGTGTGTGCGTGTGCGTGCATGCACACGCGCGTGTGTATGTGTGTGTGAATCATATGGGTTGTTTTTTGTTGGTTTTTTGTTTGTTCTTTTAAATCTCAGACATATGTTTATGTAATTTGTCATTGGTAATTCTCCCCAAATCGAAGATGTCTTTTTTATATTTTATTAAGGTGGGTTTTTTTGTTTGTTTTGGTTTTGGTTTGGGGGTTTTTTGTTTTGTTTTTTCCCCTCTATTACCAAAATATTATGATCTCTAGGCCTATGATTAATTTTGTTGACAGATGATGGTTGGATAATGTACCCAGTAGCTAACTTGTATGTTTTATTTACTACTTTTGTTTGTTTGTTTTTGGTTTAGTTACTACTTACTTATTTTCGATTTTCTGGTTTCACTTTGTTTTTGTTTTCTATTATAATGATCATTTGATTGTTTATTATCAATTTTAGTTCATTGTATTGCGCCTTTGTTATTCTATTATATCTTCTGTCCTTACATTTTGTCTTCTGTTAATTACTGTCTTGTTGTTTTGGCCTTCTTGTTTGGTTTATTATTGTTGTTAGTTGGAGGTGTTTCTTAAATTGATGTAATCCCTGACTAGGGCGGGGACTGGATAAAAAAAAACCCACATAAGTGCTCATTCATTATCCTCGAAATAAAATAATTTGATTTGATTTGATTTGATCTCTCTCTCTTCTCCCCTTTAATCAAAATGTTATGATTTGAATGACTTATTTTGTTATAGATGGTGGTGGATTGATGTTTTCAGTCGTTTACCTCATTATATTCTTATGTTTGCTCTTTATTACGCTTTTTTTTCAAAACAAAATCATCATTTGATTTCTACTTCTTATTTCGTTTCTGAATGCGTGCCTTTAAAAAAAAAAATTACTTGTTGATGTATTTCTTTCTTATTTCTTGTCTGTTGTTTGCTACTTGGCATGTTTCTTGCTTTTGGTATCTGGATCATTAGTATTGTTGTCGTTTAGTTAGAATTTTTTTTTTTATCTTGATGTATCCCTGATCAGGGTGGGGACTGGATACAAAAAAGCACACGAGTGCTTATTCATCATCCTCGAATAAAAGAATTTGCCTTGCCTTTGCCTTTGCCCTGCCTTGCCTTGCCTTGTCTTGCATTCTCTCTCTCTCTCTCTCTCTCTCTCTCTCTCTCTCTCTCTCTCTCTCTCTCCTCTCTCTCTCTCTCTCTCTCTCTCTCTCTCTCTCTCTCTCTCTCTCTCTCTCTCTCTCTCTCTCTCTCTCTCCTCTCATTCCTACCTCTCCCCCCTCCATCCCCCCATGGTTTGACCACACACGTTGTCTATCAGAGATGAGCTGTTTTCTTTTCCAAATCTGATGGAATCCACATAATTATACATTAGCTCTCTAAAGCACCTTTCAGAGATGCACCAGTGCATTTGCAGCAAGAGTTGCTTTTCCCCCATCTCTTCCTTGAAGGTACAGTCAGTGTCTTTCCAGTTCTGGAATATGGCAAAGGTGCTTGAAAGTCCCTGAAATCCCCAGTCAGCGGCTCTCAATAGTTTTATCCTGTCTTACCCTTGTTCTTCCTCACGGTTCTTCTTCGCAATTTATCATGATTATGATCATCTTCTTAATTCTTCTTTAGAAATCTTTGCAATTCTTGTTGTTGTAATTGTTTTGTGAGAATTTGGAATATGCATAGTCATCTCACTGTTATGTCGCCACATTTCTATTTTAGGAATGGAACTAGACCTAACACCTGTGTGCACGCATTTTACATCCGTTGCAACAGATGCGTGAGTGTCTAGTCTTATTTTGGAACGGTATGGAGCAATCACACACGCTTCCATCCCCCAAGTCGGCATGCGGCTTCCGTAAAGGTGGGCAAAACGGTTGCCTGTGCAAAATCTCACCAGTGTAAGAGTAAACAATTAAAAACACAACTCCCAAGTGTTCGGCAGCGCAATTTTTCAGTTAAAACAAACAAACAACAAACAAACAAACAACAAACAAACAAACAAAACAAACAAACAAACAAACAAACAAACAAACAAACAAACTCATCATTAGTGAACTTCGGAGGTCTAGCTGAAGAACCCCCCCCAAAAAAAAGAAAAAGACCCCCCCCCCCCCCCCAAACAAACAAACAAAAGAACACCAAACCCAAAAAGGATAAAAATAGTACATATACTTGTAAGATTGCCGTTGCAAGTGGTTATAGTGTTCTCTAAATTGTAAAAGTCTTTTTTTTCTGACAGTAATTTGCTGAAGTGACCTTTTTGAGGGGATTTCACTTGTGGAATTAACACTAGGATATACACACACACACACACACACACACACACACACACACACACACACACACACACAATATATATATATATATATATATATATATATATATATATATATACATACATATATATATATGTATTATATATATATATATATATATATATATATATATATATATATATATATATATATATATATATATCTCCCTCTCAATATGTATATACATAATGCATACACATATATTATATACATTATATAAATGTATATATTCATATAAATGTGAGCGTTTGTGTATACATGTGTGTGTGTGTGTGTGTCTATGTCTGTATGAGTCTGTGTCTATGTCTGTATAACAGAGTTGACAAAAGTGGTGTGGCATGATCATCTTGTTGATGCCGTAAATCCAATAACCGTGGCAGAAGGCGCTGGTTTCAGATTTCGGTGTCATGGCCAGGAATATTTTACGTTTGTAATCCATAGCGTGTTGCTCTGACATTATATGATGTATGTGTTGTTGATATTGCAAAGCCAGAGCACTGTTAGCGCAGCCGTTTTCAAAGCAAAATATGACGCCCTAATCTGCCTGTAATTCAATCATCACAAACCCGTCTAGAAGGAATTCTTCATTAAAAGCTTCTGACGGCAATACCGGTAACTTGGGATTTTACAGAGAGTTCACTCCCCTCTTAATGAACGCTGATGACAGATTCGTGTTTTGCAAAGGAATTTGATTAACGGCCTGTTTTTTGTTTAATTGATTTTCAGAAAACTCTTAGTCGGTGTCTGTATTTCATTATGAAAAAGGTTTCTGTCAGATTTTCTGTGGAGAGAACTTGATACGTGCTTATTAGAATCAAAAAAGGATTCCTGTTGTGGGGAGGCGTATGGAGAATGACATTACAAAAGGCTAGATTTCTGTTGGAATTGAAAGGCATTATGTACGTGACGTTTCATGACATGTGCGCTTTAGATATTGGTTTTTGGTGGGGGGGGGGGGGGGGGGGGGGGGGGGGGGGAGGAGGGGGGGGGGGGGGGTTGCGCTCGTGTTTTTGCTCGTTTAATGTTTCATTTGCTTTGGTTAAAAATAAAAGATGATCCCATGTATTCCCTTATTAGCAGAGATGCTTCTTGTATGTCTCTTGCTGTCTCTCCTTGTGTGTGTGTGTGTGTGTGTGTGTGTGTGTGTGTGTGTGCGTGTGATTGTTTTAACGTCTATCCACGAAAAAGTGATTTTAGACAGTGCGTGCGAGTATGTATACATGTGTGTGTGTGTGTGTGTGTGTGTGTGTGTGTGTGTGTGTGTGTGTGTGTGTGTGTGTGGTGTATGTGTGTGTGCGCGCGCGTGTGTGTGTGTGTGTGTGTGTACGAGTGCATAGATGCACACACTCGCGTGCGTCATCTTCACTTACGAAAAATATCACCATTGTTGAATTTCGGAGCTGTAGCCGGATAACGAAAAAAAAAAAATCTGCAGAACGCAATTTTCATAGAGAGGGAAAGTCTGATGAAATGTAAGGCCAACTGCTTGAAAGTCTGATGAAATTGAAGGCTACTTACTTGAAAGACTGCTGCATTTTTTTGTACTTTCAGTCACGCCAGATTTCGCTGCGTAAAATTCGGGCTGCTCTCCGTGTGTCGCCACAAAAGCAGTGCCACAAATTAAAAAAAAAATCATGTCTGCTTTTGCATTTCGTTCAGAGTGGCTTTTTCTATAGATATTTTGCCAGGGAGAACTCGCGTTTTGCCGCGGGTTCTTTTCCGTGTGTTGAATGCATGGGTGTTGAATGACTACACCCACACCAGGGGGAGCAATTTGGTCCCAGAGGAAGATGGAACCCCCAGTCCTCACTGTCCGCCTGGCTGACACGTGCCTCTGGACCACCCCTCCACCCCTCTCTGTCCACACGTCCTGCTCTGCAGCACAACAAAATAACCCCAGGCCTGATTGTCAGAGACAGAAACTGTGCAAAACAAGCAAGCAAGCAATTAAACAAGCATACAGACTGTCACGAAGAATGAAACTGAGAAACCACGAAATAAATTGGTTTCTGACTCATTTCTTTTGAAAACGAAACAAATCAAAATTAGCACACACACACAGAGGAGGAAAAGCAAAGACAAAATAAAAGAAACGAAGAGGCTAGCTAAAGTTACATCAGCCTTTGAAAGTGTGTGTGTGTGTGTGTGTGTGTGTGTGTGTGTGTGTGTGTGTGTGTGCATGCATGTGTGTGTGTGCGTGTGTGTGCGCGCGCGCACATGCGCAGGCGTCGCTTTAAGCTGCCCGCGCTGAATCTTCTAGAAATACGGTGTTAAACTCAGTTTTGCATTGGAGGTTGAATTGTTTGTAGTTTTCCTTCTTCATTCTCTACAGGCCTCAGCGTAATGCAATACTATCTTTTGGAATTGTTGCTTTGTTTTGATCAATTGTTTTCAGCAACCCCCCCCCCCCCCCCCCCCCCCACCTCTTTTAGAAATGAAATTGATTGGAGTAACATGATGATAACGATTCCGTAACAACCTCGCGTATCAAGCTTGTTCGTTGTTTTGCTTTTGTTGGTTTGCTTTTTCTGTTTTTTTTTGCTTTGTTTGTTTGTTTTTATGACGTATTTGACCTGCTGCTGTTTCTGTATCACCTACCTCAATTCCACAATATCCAACAGAATACACAGTGAAGACATGACCATTGACCAGTGTGACTCCACTGTGTGTTGTTTGTGTTACCAGTTTTAATCACAAATCATTAAATTCAAACACATTTAAGAGGTTGAAATTTGTTTATACAGAAGATAGCCTACAGCTGACGTTTTAGTCTGGTGCTGTTTAGATTGTTAGTATGTGAAGAAGCACGCAAATAGGTGAGTTAGGCCCTAGATAGGGGCTGGAGTTAGGGCACCACTGTATATTTTGCAACCAGCTTCCTCCACTCCCCGCTGTCCTTCGCTTTCTGTACCAGCTCGTTCCATTCAAGGTCTGTCTACTCCCTAATCTTGTCTCCCCATCATTTCCTCTGTCTGCCTCTTCGTCTTTCTCCCCTTACTGTTCCCTGTAAGACAGTTTAGGCCAGTCCAGATGTTCCTGTGACGTGCCCTACCTCTTTAGCTGAAGTTAGGAGCTCTTCATTATGGTCCGATGACATTCTTTATTCTGGTTTTTACCAATTCATTAGTGATGTGATCTCTGTATGAAATGCCAAGGAGTTCGCGAAAGCATCTCCTCTCCATTGCCACAGCTGAGATTCAAACCCACGATTTCATGGCCCTGTGGGCTGGAAGTGACACGCTCTGTCCACTCCACTGTTACGGCTGTCGACTTTTCCAAGACGATCAAACTTTTGCCAAAGGGTAAACCTACCCCCCCTCCCCCAATTTTTTTTAAAGCCACGCTACTACTGTGTGTGCTGCACGTGAGTGGACCTTCACGCCCTCTGACACAAAGAGATGACGTAGGCGGCCAAACCTGTCCAACTCTCTGCCTCTGCGCATGCTCAGCATACCCCTTCCTGTCCAAAACATGCCGTGTTGTTGTTCATCCACAAGGTAAGTTGACGTCTTTCCTCTTTTATTCACGTTTCCTAAGCAAGCCAATCCAGTCAATATTGTTTCATTTTGTTCGAAAATATTACTATTTCATTCTTATACTTAGTGAAGGCGTGTAATGAGAAACTGGCTGAGAATGGAGAGTGAAAGCTTTGTCATTGTGAGCACCCCGAGCTGTCACGTGCATGGGGCATTGTATCAGTCCTGCAGGGCCGTGAGAGGGGCAGGGTAATTTTTGGGTGTGGAGAACTTGAGGATTTGTGTGTGTGTGTGTGTGTGTGTGTGTGTGTGTGTGTGTGTGTGTGTGTGCACGCGTGCGTGCGTGCGTGCGTGTGTGTGTGTGTTTATTTTGTTTATTTATTCCTTCGAGGATAATAAAATAAGCACTCTTATGGCTATTTTGCAGCATTCAGTCCCTTATGCATGCAGTTTTGTAATTTTATTATCCATTGCCATTACCACAAATGTCTTGGTTTTCCAAAAAGCTGAACACGTATTAACATGTGCGCAAAATGTTATCCGCAAGTGTTCGCACACGGGACTTCGGATTATAGTCTTATCAGAAGGACTTTAGGGGGAGATAATTTGTGTGTGTGCGTGCGTATGTGTGTTCGTGCGTGTATGTGTTTGTGTATGTGTGCATGCATGCATGCATGAGCGCGCGTGTGTGTGCACGTTCGCGCGTGTTATTGCATTCATAAATAGATACAAGTTACCATCTCGCTGGCTGAAACACAATTATTTTGTTTCAGCTAGCGAGATGGTAACTTGTAGATTAATCCCCGCCCCCTCCTTATTCTCCTCCCTAACGCCTCCATATCCGTTACCAGACATTCCCCTAGTCCTCCCAGTGAGAATATCAATTGACGTCCTGCGTGAGAACGCATGCAGAACATTATACGCGCATGTCAAAAACCTGTTCCACCTTTCGAAAGAGTTCGTCATTACTTGAAGGTAGGAGCAGATGACAACTTTCAAGAAAGAAAGCAAACTGTGTGCATACAGGTGGGTTTTTTTTAGACACCATCTACCCCAAGTGGGATACAGCTACCTTAATGGAGGGTAAAAGCGGTCATATAGGCAATAACCTCACCATTGGTGAACCCTGTAGCTGTAACCAAAGAACAGTAAAAAGCAAAAAAACTCAAACAACCCCCCCCCCCCAAACAAACAAAAAAACCCGATACCCTTGAATCTGTCTGTGTAATTAAGGTAATACTGATGGTATCTTTGTGCACAATACTATGATCAGGAGTTTTACCATGAATGTGCAAAGGGTCAGTACCAAGTGTCTGTATCCCTGCTTTGAGAGGGGGAGGGTGGGAGGGAGGGAGAGAGAGAGAGATTTGATTTCATTTGATTAGATTAATTTTTTATATCGAGGATAATGGAATAAGCACTCTTGTGCTTTTTTTTTTTTACATCCAGTCCCCGTGTGTATGCAGTTTTGTAAATGTCATCTGTTCCCATCGGCACACGATGGCCTACTCTTACGAATAGCGGAACAGGATTTAACGTGTGCACAAGATGTTCTGCGTGCGTTCGCACACGGGCCGCGGTTTAAAGTCTCATCCGAAAGAGAGAGAGAGAGAGAGAGAGAGAGAGAGAGAGAGAGAGAGAGAGAGAGAGAGAGAGAGAGAGAGCGAGTTCTCAGTGTCTGTATTTCCGTTGTTTGCAGGATGGACACACAGACAGACAGACAGACAGATAGCCTGTAACAGTGTCAGGTAAGTATTGACTGGCTGTGTGTCAGGTAAGTATGGCCCACGTGTGGGGTTTTGTGTCAGCATGACCTTTCTCTGTCTTTTTCTGTTTTTGTCTGTCTGTCTGTCTCTTTCTGTTTGTCTGTCTGTCTCTATCTGTGTGCGCGCGCGCGCGCGCGCGTGTGTGTGTGTGTGTGTGTGTGTGTGTATGTGTGTGATTTTATAAAAATATAGTCCTGCGATAATGAAGCAGCGCTCATATCTTTTTGCATGCAGTCCCCGAGTGTGGGCGGTTTGGTAGATTTTTTCTTCAGTTCTCACCAGCACACAACGGCTTTTTGAAAGGTGGATTAAGTTTTAACATGTGCGGAAGATGTTCTTCGTGCGTTTGCACATAGAACCTCTATATCAGGGATTGTGACATGGTGGGTTGTCCCCCCTTCAACACACTATATCACCGATTGTGGTATGGTGTGTTGTCCCCCCTTCAACACACTATATCACTAATTGTGGCATGGTGTGTTGATTTACCCCCCTCCCCCCAACACACTATATCACCAATTGTGGCATGGTGTGTTGTCCCCCCCACCCCCCCTTCAACACACTATATCACCGATTGTGGCATGGTGTGTTTTTCCCCCCTTCAACACACTATATCACCAATTGTGGCATGGTGTGTTGTCCCCCCCTTCAACACACTATATCACCGATTGTGGCATGGTGTGTTGTCCCCCCCTTCAACACACTATATCACCAATTGTGGCATGGTGTGTTGTCACCACCACCCTCCCCCGTTTCAACGTAGTCTGCCACTAATTGTGACATCGCGTTGTTCCCCTGCAGCGCGTTTTATCACAGACTGTGATGTGATATGCGAAGAGTGGAGGAAGCTGGTTGCAAAATCTGCATCGATGCCCCTACGGCCCAAAGGACTACAGGATAGGTGAAGGCAGAAGTGAGATGGTAAGTAAATGGTAAGGGGGACGGGATAGCCAGGTGGTTAGAGCGGCGTGTGATCCACAGGCAATTTGACGGTCCAGGTTCAAGTCTCCCCGGTGACACCCATTCAGGGAATGCTTTGGTTAGCACCAGTGCCGACTTCACTCCCCGAAAGTCCTTCGGATAAGATTATGAATCGAGGTTCCATATGCGAACACTTTCAGAACATCTTGAGTACATCTTAAAACCTGTTCCACCTTTAATTAGTTATCTATTTCTCAAATTTTTTTTTTAGTTTTTAATTTTAAATAATGGAAAAACATTCATGTGCTTGTTCACATCTTGTCCATTGTGCATGCAGATTTGTAAATTTTGTCATCTGCTCACATGGGCACAAAATTTTAATGGGCCACTCATACAAAGAGTGGAACAGGTTTTAACGCGCGTGCAAGATGTTCTGCGTATGATCGTACCTGGGAACTTGGTTTTTAGTCTCAACCAAGGATTTTCCGGGGAGTAGAGTCCGCACAAATGATAATTCCAGGGGGGAAATCCCCTTGAACAGGTGTGTCAGTGGTGACTGTTAGTATCTCTGAACAATTTGTTCAAAGGGGGAAGGGGGGGGGGGGGGGGGTAGAAGACAAAGGGTCAGACATTGACACGGGACTTAACTTTGCCCCCAAACATCTAAACTGGACCTGTGGTTACCATCTCCTCCTCTTGTCCCTCAGTGGAATGGGTTGGGGCCGCAGCAGTCGTGGAGAAAGCAGGTTCATGAGCACAGCAGTGGACAAAAACCACAGTGCTGATCCCTCATCCTCAGATTTGTCACATGAACCCCCTTCCTCTCCCCCCCTTCCCATGGGGATGACGGGGGCCTGTCGGCATAAGAAGCATCCCCCCTTTCTGCAAATGATGTACTAGAAATTTTTTCTTGTCGATCATTCATTTTGTCACCCCCTTCTCGTCTATTTTCTGCCTTTCTGATCCATTCTCCTGCCTTTTTTCCCCAGAAAGACTTGAAAAAATACAATTCTCTATCATGCCGCGGATGCGCTGGGCCTGACTTGTCAGGTGCTTAACGGCAAGACAAAGCATTTTCGCTCATATTTATCTGTTTAATTTTATTTATTGTTTAACTTTGAGGACAATGGAATAAGCACTCGTGTGCTTTTTTACATCTAGTCCCCGTGTGTATGCGGTTTTGTTAATTGTGTCATCTGTTCCCACTGGCACGCAATGGCATACTCTCCTGAATAGCAGAATGGGTTTAAACGTATGCGCAAGATGTTATGCGTGCATTCGCACTCTGGACCTTAATTTACAGTCTCATCCGAAGGACTTTTGGGGGGGAATGGAGTCGGCACTGATGTTAACTCCAGAGGAAAAATTATCTTGAATGAGAATCGAACCCGGGTCAGCAGAACACAGCATATGACGGACAACAACAATAGTTGCTATCAGAACGTTGGATGAAGAAGATGAAGACCCCCCCCTCCCCACCCGATGATGATGATGATGATGTGTGTGTGTGCGTGTGTGCGCGTGTGCGTGCGTGCATGCGTGTGTGTGTCCATCTGTCTCTCTGTCTGTCTCTCTCGCTCTCTCTCTCTGCCTCTCTCTCTGCCTCTCTGTCGGTCTGTCTGTTTGTCTCTCTCTGTCTCTCTCTCTCTGTCTGTCTGTCTCTGTCTATCTATCTATCTATCTATCTATCTGTCTGTCTGTCTGTCTGTTTCTCTCTGTCTTTCTTTCTGTCTGTCTGTCTGTCTGTCTGTCTCTGTCTCTGTCTCTCTCTGTCTCTCATTCCTTGTGTCAGTCTTCCTCTTTTTCTCGCTTTCTCTCTATGTTGGTCTACCTGTCTGTCTGTCTGTCTGTCTGTCTGTCTGTCTGTCTGTCTGTCTGTCTGTCTGTCTGTCTCTCTCTCTCTCTCTCTCTCTCTCTCTCTCTCTCTCTCTCTCTCTCTCTCTCTCTCTCTCTCTCTCTCTCTCTGAAAATATTACAAATGATATTCGTACTGACAGTACTGCAGAATGACAGAAAACTCACAACATTGGTACACTAGATGCGGCACTTGCGTTAGTGTTACACACGCGGAAGTGTTACACGCGATAGAGTTACTCGTAGTAGTGTTACACTCGCGATAATGTTACACACGCGGAAGTGTTACACGCGGTAGAGTTACTCGTAGTAGTGTTACACTCGCGATAATGTTACACACGCGGAAGTGTTACACGTAGTAGTGTTATTCGTAGTAGTGTTACACTCGCGATAATGTTACACACGGTAGTGTTACTCGTAGTAGTGTTACACATGCGATAATGTTACACGGAAGTGTTACACGCGATAGTGTTACTCGCGGTAGTTTTACACACGTGGTAGTATTACGCCTGCGGTAGTGTTACACGCGGTAGTGTTACTCGTAGTAGTGTTACACTCGTGATAATGTTGCACGCGGTAGTGTTACACACGATAATGACGCTCGCGGTGTCGCACAACCCCTTTAAGCGGCATCTACAGTATTCTGCTTTTTATCCACCGCGAAACTGTGGCACATACAAATAACAAATGCTTTATTATTTTCTCGCTATTTACGTTTTCAACAGCCCCCTTCCCCTTCCTCCATTAAAAAACTCAAAAAGCTACAAGGCAAGAATATTATTCCTGTCGAGAGTAACATATTGAAGTTTTTCTCATCAGCGTGTATGCTATGGACTGAGTGTACTCATTTTATTCCCTAACTAGCTAAAAGAAACTCTCTTTAAATCCCAATGCCAGACAGAAATCTACTCATTTTATTCCCTAACAAGCTAAAAGAAGCTATCTTTAAATCCCAATGCCAGACAGAACAGGGGAAAAAAATCTTTTTCAACAGTCATCACTGCGTAAATATTATTGTATTTAAACGAAACATAAACAGAATAAAGCAAATGATTCTTTTAAAACATAGAACGACCGGTGCCACGTTTTCATCCCATTTATGCCTTGTTGATGGTGTTTCTCCCTCAACTGTCCTGGGTTGATCCTAATGGTTGCCCAGGGCATTGAGGAATGACAGTAGTGAACAACGCTGTTTATTGTGTATAATTATATAGTTGCCCAGTTTTAATCTGATATTTTCTTCTTTTTTTTTAATGACAAGGTGACAGCCCCGATATGGCCTCTGAGGTCGACAGGGCTATAAACAGCAAGATTGGATTGGATTGGATTGGACGATGCCGTCTTTTAAACACTGCAAAAAGAAAAGAAATAGTCATTCTTTTTAGAACACACGATGGCCAGTATTGTAGTTTTATTTCCTTTGTCATTTAATTATTGTGGCTTCTCGCACAGCTCCGTGACAAGTTTTGATATGAGACTTTAAAACTAATTGGCAGAGTGACAGCACTGATATGGCCTCTGTGGTCGGCAGGGCTATAAACAACAATATTGGAGTGGACTGGATTGGCCGGCTCTGCTGGTTACTTCCCTTAGATTGTTCAGTTTATTTTACCAGTGTTCATATTCCGTAGTTCTTTGGTCAATGGTCGATGCATTTTACATGGTTGATTTTTCTCATAGTTCTTTTGTCAATGGTCGATGCATTTTACATGGTTGATTTTTCTCATAGTTCTTTGGTCAATGGTCGATGCATTTTACATGGTTGATTTTTCTCATAGTTCTTTGGTCAATGGTCGATGCATTTTACATGGTTGATTTTTCTCATAGTTCTTTGGTCAATGGTCGATGCATTTTACATGGTTGATTTTTCTCATAGTTCTTTTGTCAATGGTCGATGCATTTTACATGGTTGATTTTTCTCATAGTTCTTTGGTCAATGGTCGATGCATTTTACATGGTTGATTTTTCTCATAGTTCTTTGGTCAATGGTCGATGCATTTTACATGGTTGATTTTTCTCATAGTTCTTTGGTCAATGGTCAACACCTTTTATAATTATAGGGATTTTCCTTCCGTTTTGAAAGGAATTCCGTATTGGCTATTTTCGGCTCTAAAACACTGAGGAATATTAGACGCATTACCTTCAATCATTTTGAAAATGACATAATTGACAAGTTGTGACAAATACCTCCTTGGAAACTGTTGAAAGTCAAGTCTTGTCTATCAAAATTATTTTCATTAAGGAGAATGATAAACGAAAGATACATTTACACGGACTAGCAGACAAGAAAATCTCCAAGGAAGAAAACACTTTTTTTGCGCATGCACAGTGAGTCTCCAGAAGTCATCTATTGATCACAAGTTGGATGGATTTTTTAAATTCAGAGTTCAAAATGACAGAGCAAAATAGCCTATTCTTCCAAAAAGGCAGAACAGGTGTTATCGTAAGCGCACTGTGGTGTGTGTGTGTGTGTGTGTGTGTGTGTGTGTGTGTGTGTGTGTGTGTGTGTGTGTGTGTGTGTGCGCGCGTGTGAGAGGGCATGTGCATATATATGTAAGTAAGCTTTTTGGGGGAAGGAGGGGAATCATGGTTGGTTTTGTAGAAGAGGTACTAAAGGGAAGCTGAGGATTGGAAGGAGAGGGCAGGATCTGTGTGGCGAGGTTATTGGAAAGAGAACTGAAAGGGTAGCAGATAACAGAGAGAGCTTTTTTCATACAGTTTAGTTTGGGTCATCTCCTTAGCTTACCTACTAGGGTTTTTTGTCAATAGTGAGAAAGAGGTAAGACATATATGGCTAGGTAAGTGGGAGTAAAAAACAACAACAAAGGCTAGCGGTTTTTCTGACGTGGTTTTATTTGGGGGTAATGACTATCTTTGTTCACCATTCAACCTGGGTTCTTTTAGAAACAGATGAGATTTTTCCAAAATACAGTAGACTAGAAATCACAGATTTCGAAGCTGGAAAATTGTCATTGAACAATAGGGAATTTCAAAACATAAGAAATAACCGCAAGTGCGGGCTTGTTCCTTCATTGATCTATTCAATGTTGGTTCTTTTGAAAACACCCACAGTCCATTTGAAAAGAAAGGTAGGCTGCCAGGAACCACTGAGCTTCTTCCAGAACTGGGTAATGGTCAGAAAAATTCCACTCAGTGAGGCAACAGAAACAACCATGGTCTGTTGATAGGACGGGTGATTTGTGATTTAAAGAAAACTTCCAAACCATCGTGTTAGAATCAATGTACCATTATGTCTATGTGCCCTTGTGTCCACATGCTTGCATGCATACATGCGGACAAGCCAACTGACAGCCAGCCCTTTCCCAGTTACCAATGTTATTTGTTAACACTGACCGTTACACTAACCTTTATTTCTTAACCTGGCCCCTCATGTGGACACAAAAGGCAGGTAGACATCATGATACAAGGCGTGACACAGAAACAAACCATTTTTCGTTTATTTCGTTTGTAGTTATGGGGGAGTATGTGGGTGTTTTTATGGAAAAGGATGTTAGAAGGGAAGGGAGGGATAGCTGTATGTGGGAAGGGGCATAAGAGAAGTTATGGCTAAGTTGTCTTTGTGAGTGAGTTTTAGAGCAAATTGGGAAGTGGGCAAACATGTTTCTTTTTGTAAGAGAGGAGGGGGAAAGTTTTAGCAAAATAGATATTTGTCTAAACATAAAAAGGCGGGGTTAAGTTGTAAATGCAGTTACCAAGATTATGTTTTGTCGGTACTTATTTTGTGTGTGTGTGTGTGTGTGTGTGTGTGTGTGTTGTTGTTGTTGTAGTTCAATTTAAAGTCTATTCACACTTGGTGATATTAGACTAAACAAAGAACAAAACAAATAAACAAACAAATAAAACCCTACCATAAAATATTTACAGAAGACTTGGAAATAATCCTAGCAACATCAAAAATCAACGGTTTTCGCGAAACTACATTCAATGGTTCCCTTGCAATTTCAATGCCATTTTCTTTATATACTGAATTTAGAACTGAACATTGAAAAATAAGATGTTCACAAGATAATGGTTCAGAACAGGAGCAAGTTACATTTCGAGAATATTTGGTCTTCCAGGAGTTTAATCGCAACTTATAAATGATGTTAGAAATATGTCTTGGATAGCCTAGTATTTCAAATTTCCCATGGAAGTTAAACTTATGTACATGATTTTCCAATAATGAATTAATTTCACGACAATCATTTTTTAAGTTATGAACTTAAAAAATGTGTGTGTGTGTGTGTGTGTGTGTGTGTGTGTGTGTGTGTGTGTATGTGTGTGTGTGTTTGTGTGTGTGTGTGTGTGTGTGTGTGTGTGTTTTAGAGAGAGATAGTATGCATACCAACAGACATTACTGGACGCATAAAAGGACAGAGGAGCGCGTATACGTATTCCTCCATTTTTAATGTTTTCATTTTATTAAGATGAATGAATTATTGGTTGAAAAAAAAAATTCAGGAAAAAAACAAACAAAACAATGGAAATCAAAGAAACAGAAGTAGAGATACAGATAGCGGGACTCACAAATGAAGAACGTAATAAAAACAAAGAAAAAACATGGAAATAGAGAAAAAAGACAAAAAAGACAAAAGTGAGGTTAAGAAGAAGAAAGAGAGGGTAGAAACAAAAGAGCAACCAGCAAAAGCAACAAACAGTAGAAAGAGGAAAATGAAGAAATGGTGAAACAAAACCAAAACTGGCAGCAACAACAATAACAAAGAAACAAGAGATTGGAAAAGACAAGTGGAAAGAACAGAATAAAAGGGGGAGATAACAGGGGCAAGAAGCAAAAATCGTTAGAAAGGAAGGAAGGAGAAGGATACTGAAGAAACGGACGAATGCTTGGGTGATGTTTCTTCCATTTTTAAATGGAATTTCGTATTGGCTGTGTTTGCAAGGTATTGGAGAAGATGGTAAACCACCGCCTCGTGTGGCATCTGGAGGCAAATGAAGGCCAAGCAGCCATTTTTTCGACCTGGAAAAGGCCTACGACACTGCCTGGAGGTACGGCATCATGTCGGACCTGCGGGAGTTGGGGTTTTGGGGTCGTTTGCCGCTGTTTTTGAAGAGCTTTCAGGCCAAAAGAGGGTTCCAGGTGAGGGTGGGCTCCACGCTCTCGGAGATCTTTGAGCAAGAGATGGGGGTCCCGCAGGGGAGCATCCTTTCCCCGGCTCTCTTTAGTGTAAAGATCAACGACATTGCCAAGACGGTCCATCAGGGTGTGGAATGTTCGTTTGTGGACAACTTTGCTTTGTACGCGACGGGCAGTACTTCTGCAGGAGTTCAAAGACAGATAAAACTCTGTGTGAACAAGGTTCAGAAATGGGCGGAGGACAATAGGTTCAAGTTTTCGGCTACCAAAGCGAAGTGCATTCACTTCACTAATAAGTTCAGAGGACACTTCCCGGACCCCGTCATTCGCTTGGGAAAATCCACCATCCCGGCGGTGACGGAGGCCAAATTCTTAGGGATTATGTTTGACCGGAGACTGAAGTCGCATCCAACAACTGAGAACATCCTGTCAGAAAGCCCTGAACCTCCTGCGGGTGATCGAACATACTGATTGGGGAGGGATAGGAGAACACTGCTGCACGTCTACAGGGCGCTGGTTCGCTCCAAACTGGACTACGGAGGTCTACGGCTCGGCGAGGCCTTCCTGCCTGAAAGCTCTACCCTATCCACCACCAGGGGCTCCGGATCTGTCTCGGAGCGTTCCGAACTACGCCAGTGCGGAAGCGGGAGAGCCCTCTCTTGCAAACGGCCGTCTGAAACTGACTTGGGTGTCATCTGTGACCTTCCAAAGTTCCCTAAGACGCCTATGTGGATGGTGGAAACCCCAGCTGTCTGTTTCGATTTTGCCGCTCATAGGAAAGATGTCACCAGTTCCACGGCGTACAGCGTCTTTTTCCGAGAACTCTGTACGTCTTATCCGTCCTACACCAGGGTTTTCACAGACGGGTCTGGCCTGCGCCGCCTATTGTCCCACAATCAAGGGGTCGGCGCTTTCAGAGCACTTGCCTTCGGATGCCTCGGTGTACACGGCCGAACTGAGCGCTCTTGTCTTGTCCCTGCAACTGATCCGGCGATCGGGAAAGAAAGACTTCTTGGTCTGTGCCGACTCGCTCTCTGCTCTGAAGGCTGTCGCTTGTAGGAACGTAAACCACCCTAGGCTTCAGGAGTTTCTACGAACTGTATACTTCCTTGAGACGGGACGGGTGTGACGTGGTTTTGGTGTGGGTTCCGGGGCACGCGGGCATTCGGGGCAACGAAACGGTTGACCGACTCGCCAGGCGTGCCACGGAGTAGGGATCCACAGTGCCGTTCACAGATCTGAAACAATACGAACAATACGCGCACTCCCTCTGGCAGGAGGAGTGGAACGCTCAGATGGACAATAAACTTTTTCAGATCCGTCCTAACCTGAAAGAGGTTTTCCCTCTGTGTGTTAAAAACCAAAGGGAGGCGACAGTGCTCACCAAGATACACACGGGTCATTCTCATATCACTTACATATCACTTACTATCATTTACTGAAAGGCGAGGGAACCCCATGGTGCGTGACTTGTGATGTGCGGGTAACCATCAAGCATCTGCTCCTGGAGTGTCGGGATGTTCAGGATATTAGGCACAAGCATTTTGCCGCAGACTCCCTAAAGATCCTCTTTCGGGATGTTCCGCCAGACAACATTTTTAACTTCGTGAAAGAATAGGGCTTTTCCGTCTGATATGAGTGAAAGTGATATAGCTGCCCTCTAAAAACAAGGTTGTTTGAAGGAATCTGGTTTTGGTTTTATCTCATTTTATGTGTGGTCGATGTGGGTTTTCCCACGACGCTGTGGCCGTCCTGGGCTGACCCTTATGGTTGACCGGGACGTCGATACAAGCAAGGATACAAGCAAGGACAGTCGAGGTGGTTTTATACCCCGTTTTAATCTGTACTACATAGTCGCACAGTTTTAATACGAGTTTTAAAATATGATGAGGTGACAGCCCCGATATGGCCTGTGTGGTCGGCGGGGCTCTAAGCAACATAATTGGATTGGATTGGTGTTGAAGGCAGGACCATGTGAAAATATATATACATTCCATCAACTTTATACAACACAAAACTAACAAATTTCATTCGCAGGACCCAAGGAACAAAACACACCTGTTGCTGAGACAGAATACCTTAGAGCAGCACTTTCAGAGTTTCGGGATTCAAATCTCAGAGCCCTGTTTGGTAAATCTGCTCCAAGTAGTATAATAGGATTGAAAAATGCTGAGAATAAAGATAGATAATAACAGATAAGGAGCGGTCTGGATTTATATCGGCAATGCCTCACCGAAGTGGTAGCATATACACATAGCTATTATCCAACTGCAGTGGTAGCATTCTCACACAGTTATCAGATTAAAGTGGTGGCGTTGAGACACAATTATCAAACTAAAGTGGTGGCGTTGAGACACAATTATCAAGCTATAGTGGTGGCGTTGAGACACAATTATCAAACTAAAGTGGTGGCGTTGAGACACAATTATCAAGCTATAGTGGTGGCGTTGAGACACAATTATCAAACTAAAGTGGTGGCGTTGAGACACAATTATCAAACTAAAGTGGTGGCGTTGAGATACAATTATCAAGCTAAAGTGGTGGCGTTGAGACACAATTATCAAACTAAAGTGGTGGCGTTGAGACACAATTATCAAACTAAAGTGGTGGCGTTGAGACACAATTATCAAGCTATAGTGCTAGCGTTGAAAATTATCAGACTATAGTGGTAGCGTTACAGAAAAAAAACTAAAGTGGTAGCATTCACAGCGCGTTGAGACACAATTATCAAGCTATAGTGGTGGCGTTGAGACACAATTATCAAACTAAAGTGGTGGCGTTGAGACACAATTATCAAGCTAAAGTGGTAGCGTTGAAAATTATCAGACTATAGTGGTAGCGTTACAGAAAAAAAACTAAAGTGGTAGCATTCACAGCGCGTTGAGACACAATTATCAAGCTATAGTGGTGGCGTTGAAAATTATCAGACTATAGTGGTAGCGTTACAGAAAAAAAACTAAAGTGGTAGCATTCACAGCGCGTTGAGACACAATTATCAAGCTATAGTGGTGGCGTTGAGACACAATTATCAAGCTATAGTGGTGGCGTTGAGACACAATTATCAAGCTATAGTGGTGGCGTTGAGACACAATTATCAAACTAAAGTGGTGGCGTTGAGACACAATTATCAAACTAAAGTGGTGGCGTTGAGACACAATTATCAAGCTATAGTGGTAGCGTTGAGACACAATTATCAAGCTATAGTGGTGGCGTTGAGACACAATTATCAAACTAAAGTGGTGGCGTTGAGACACAATTATCAAACTAAAGTGGTGGCGTTGAGACACAATTATCAAGCTATAGTGGTGGCGTTGAAAATTATCAGACTATAGTGGTAGCGTTACAGAAAAAAACAACTAAAGTGGTAGCATTCACAGGCAATTATAAAGTGGTAGCATTCACAGACAATTATAAAGTGGTAGCATTCACAGGCAATTATAAAGTGGTAGCCTTCACAGGCAATTATAAAGTGGTAGCATTCACAGACCAGTATTAAGTTGTAGCATTCACAGACAATTATAAAGTGGTAGCATTCACAGACCAGTATTAAGTTGTAGCATTCACAGACAATTATAAAGTGGTAGCATTCACAGACCAGTATTAAGTTGTAGCATTCACAGACAATTATAAAGTGGTAGCATTCACAGACCAGTATTAAGTTGTAGCATTCACAGACAATTATAAAGTGGTAGCATTCACAGACCAGTATTAAGTTGTAGCATTCACAGACAATTATAAAGTGGTAGCATTCACAGACAATTATTAAGTGGTAGCATTCACAATTATTAAGTGGTAGCATTCACAGACAATTATTAAGTGGTAGCATTCACAATTATTAAGTGGTAGCATTCACAGACAATTATCAAGTTGTAGCATTCACAGACCAGTATTAAGTTGTAGCATTCACAGGAAAGTATTAAGTTGTAGCATTCACAGACAATTATAAAGTGGTAGCTTTCACAGACAAGTATTAAGTGGTAGCATTCACAGGCAGTAGTTATCATTTTTTTTCAAATTAATACTTTCCAATTATCTCTTCTCTACGAGGAAGGAATTCTTTGTGTAGCATGTGTCCCTGCTGATAAACAATCAAACAGAAAATGTCTGCAGCAAAAGTTGACGTTTCTTCCGAAGGAAGCTCAAGTAAAATACAATATTTTCCCCAATTCTATAAGCACCTACCTCACTAGTGTGGGGAGGTTGGACCCCTACAAATGGGCTACTTATCGCACAAGATGTTCTGTGTATGATCGCACATGGAAACGTTTATAATCTCACCCGAAGGATTTTCGGGGGAGTAGAGTTGGCACAAGTGATAACCTCCAGGGGGAAAATCCCCTTGAACAGGTGTGTCAGTGGTGACTGTTAGTATCTCTGGACAATTTATTCAAGGAGGGGGGGGGGGGGGGGGGTAGTAGACAAATTGCAAAGGGTCAGACATTGACAGAGGGACTTGACTTCCCCCCAAAACATCTGAACTGGGCCCGTGGTCACCATCACCTCCTCCTGTACCTCAGTGGAGTGGGTTCGTGCCGCAGCACTGGAGGAGAATACAGGTGCACAGAGCAGCTGTGGACAAATACCCATAGTGTAAATCCCTCATCCCCAGATCGTGTCAAGTGAATCCCCCTTCCTCCTAAACCCCCCTCCCATCCTAGGGGTATGATGGGGACCTGTCAGTATAAATTGCATCCCCACTTTCAGCAAATTATGTCAGAAATTTCTTCTTTTCTATCACTCCCTGTATTTTTCCCTTTTTTCTTCCATCCTGTCATCCCTTTCTCGTCTATTTTCTGCTTTCTTGGTCCCTTTTCCTGTCTTTTTTACAGAAAAACTTTAAAAAATGCAGTTCTCTATTATACCGAAAATTATTGGGAAGCGCTGGGCCTGACTTGTCAGGTGCTTAACGGCAGCGTGACGCATTTTCGCTGATATGACAGACAGGAGTAGCTGTCTGAGCTTCCAGTAGATGAAGAAACCCCCCTTCTACCCCCCCCCCCCCCCCCCCCCTCAGCTCTTCCTCTGCTCCACAATTTAAATAAACTAACGTTTTACTTCCATTGATATCAATGTGCAAACACAACCATACGATAAACTATAAACACTTTTCATACATTTTTAGTCACTTACATAAATAATGATAATAATTTTGAAAAGTGGCATCTACAGTATTGTGCTCTTCATCCATCCCGACACTGCAGCATACATCAGTACCAATTTTTTAAAATTATTATTTTATACCTATTCACATTTTCAACACCCCCCCAAAAAAAATCAACAACAAAAACAACAAAATAAAACCAAAACATAAAAAACAACCCCCCCCCTCCCCCCGCAACCCCCTTAAAAATCCCACAATGCAAGAATAATAGTCCTGTCCTAAAGTAATATATTTAGATATCTATATTATTCTCTTCAGCGCGTATGCTATGGGCCGTCTACTCATTTTATTGCCTAACTAGCTAAAAAAAACTGTCTTTAAATCCAATACCAGACAGAACAGGAAGAGGAAAAACATTTCTTTATGAACCGTCATCACTGCGTCATTATTATGTCACGTAAATGTCACAAAAGTAGAAAATAGAGCAAATTATTCCTTAAAAACATAGAACTGGGCTGGTTTTTATCTCATTTTATGCGTCGTTGGTGTTTCTCCCACAACTGTCCTGGGTTGGCCCTAATGGTTGGCCAGGGCATTGAGGAATGACTACTAGTAGAGTTTGGTTTAAACCCTGTGAAAGATATATATATATATATATATATATATATATATATATATATATATATATATATATATATATATATATATATATATATACACACACGTCAAAGTCATTCGATGAGACTAGAAACCGAGGCCCCGTGTGCGAACGCACGCAGAAAATCTTGGCACACGTTAAAACCCCGTTCCGCCTTTCTGAAGAGCAGGCCATCGTGTGCCGGTAGGAGCGGATGACAAAATTATTAAAAAAAACAGCATGCACACAGGTGTCGTGTTTAGACACCATCCCTGAGGAAAAATCGGGGAGTTGGGAGTCCCAGGGCGGCACGGGGCTGTATATTGCAACGTTCTCGTGGCTCCTGCGACGGTACTGGAACCATTCGTATCGGTCATTGCCTTTCCAATGGATCATTCCAGTGGCGTGGAGAGGGGGGGTCTGCTGTATGGGTAACAGCTTGCCCTCCATACTTACTTACCCAGGCTTTGCACTCTAAAGACTAGAGCGCAACTCCATAGTCTTCCGAGACTGATGGATGTCTACTACTACTATATATAGCTGCACAGTTTTAATCTAAGATTGCTTTAAGTGACACAGGGATAGCCCTGATATGGCCTCTGAGGTCGGCAGGGCTATAAACAGCAAAGTTGGATTGGATCGGACGGTGCTGTGCCGTCCTGGGCTGACCCTTATGTTTCACCAGTGTATGATACAAGCAAGGACTGTAAAGTTGGTTTTATACTCCGTTTTAATCTGTACATAGTTGCACACTTTTAATATGAGTTTTAAAATGTGACAGGTGACAGCCCCGATATGGCCTCTGAGGTCGGCAGGGCTATAAACAAGATTGGATTGGATTGGATTGGATTGGATTGTTCCCTTTAGTTACTTCCCTTAGATTAGTCAACCTAAATCACATGCATTCACAGTTTGTATACTGTGATCATAGTAATATTTGAACACCGCAAAAAATAAGAAAAGAAATTGTCATTCTTTATCGAACATACAATGGCCAGTGCTGTGGTTTTATCACATGTATGTGTCATTTAATTCATTTGGTTTCTCCCACAACGCCGTGACAGTTTTAATCTGAGATTGAAAAAAAAGGCAGAGCAACAGCACCAATGTGGCCTTTGTGGTCGGCAGGGCTATAAACAATAGGATTGGAGTGGACTGGATTGGCCGGCTCTGCCCGTTACTTACTTCCCTTAGATTGTTCAGCATAATTATTTTATGAGCGTTCACAATTCATAGTTCTTTGGTCAATGGTCGATGCATTTTACATGGGGGATTTTCCTTCCGTTTTAAAAGGAATTCCGTATTGGCGATTTTTTGATTCAAAACGTAAACTGAGGAATATTAAACGCAAGGCCTTGAGAATCATTTTGAAAATGACCTTAATGACAAGTTGTGACAAACGCCTCTTTGAAAACCGTCGAAAATCGAGTGTTGTTTATTGAATATATTCTTATCAAGGATCCACTGTTTTCTACCAACATATATATTATATTTTGCCACCCAGTCTAATGACTAGGATACTATATATCATAGTATAGTAATGGTCATCCGCCTTAACTTGGAATATCCCATGGAAACAAAACGTGACCACCCGAAGGAAAAGATAGAACACAAAGTGGCATACTGCAAAATCCCAACACATGTGAACCCACAACTTCACAGAAGCGAGTCTTTCCCTTCTTTACATTTACGAGGAAAATAAACACTCCATCAAACAAAACGAAAGAAAATTGTTGTTTCTCTATCACGTACAGCACAGTACTTCTGAGCTTTTAATGTTTGGACAGACTTATTTACATCCTTTTGCGAACCTTGTTGGCAAGTTAATATTTTATCACCAAAGTGAAAAGACAAACAGAACCCAGCACAAATTTTCGGGTGTTTCCAAATATAGCAATAATTTTGTTGTGCGTGCAAGGGAAGTAATTAGGGCAATCCATAACAGTTGCATATTCTCAGCTGTCAGAATTTCAATAATTCAGCCAGAGTTAACTCCTATGCCATAACCCGCCATGGTAGTCAGGGCCTGTTAGTCAGCTGTGCTCAGAGTTCTGATCATAAATTCGTAAATAAAACCAGGTATCCATACGTACACTTACTCCTACACATCCTTACATATCATTACATTCATAGATGTTTCCAGATGCACACATGCGCACGTAAACACACACACACACACACACACACACACACACACACACACACACACACACACACACACACACACACCCGCGTACACACACACGCTCATACGTACACACGCACACACACATACAACACACACACCACACGCACGCGCATGCATGAACACACGCACACACATACACACACACAAACACGCGCGCGCACACGCACACACACATACAACACACGCACGCGCATGCACGAACGCACGCACACACACACATACACACACACATACAAACACACGGGAGCGCGCGTATCAAATAGCAAATAATATCCAATGTGAGTAGAAAAAACAATTAAGCAACAATACTATGGTTTATTCTCAGTTAAGCAGACAGGCCTATAGTGTTACTAACAGCATCATAGCAGTTGTTCAACATTATGAATACACCAAAACCTTCAACACATAGAGTGACACCAAGAACAGAAGTCTGTCTTATAAGAGGTGAAACAAAGTTCTGTTTGTATGATGGATCATAACAACAACGGCAGCACATAGCATCAATTCCAAACAACAGATCAATCGGCAAATGAGGTTAATAACCAATTGTCATCACCACAACTCATGTACCCAATCTTGACCAACCTCCTCCATTTGACCATGCACACGTGCATGTACACACAAAGCACACACGCATACACTCACACATACACGCGCGCGTGCACAAATCTACACACGCACGCATGCACTTGCGCACTGTTTATCTAGTGTAACATTTGTACACAGGCATAAGCACCATTTCACAACGCGGTAAATGATGTGCATCCACACACATATGCACACATATGTACAACAGCCACACAAATCTTTCTTCACTGTAAACTTTCTTGTTGTGTGTGTAGGGATGCTTTTAAGTTTTCAATTCAAATTTTTGCATAACACTCACTGGAGACTTTCTTCTTATGAATTTTCAGCGAAGATTGTCACATGGTTCTGATGTGCAAATGACAAACGGCGCACAAACACTTCAGAAGTCTGTACTATTTGAGAAAAAACCACAAAACAACATAACAACAACAGAAAAGACAAGACTAAAAGACCTCACGGTACTTGCTGATTTTACAAGGCACGCTGCTTGGAGTGCACAAGATGTGCAGAAGCAAGATAATCAATGAGGATCACTGGGAAAAATCACTCAAAAATAGACACAATAACCACGGTAGATGGTCTCGACAAACTGTGACAAAAAGAACAGAAAAACCATCATCAGAAACAAGTGTTGCACAGTAGCGTGGCGGGTTGTGGGCACTGGCGCAGCAGATGGACACGCTGAGGGACATCCATCCTCCCCCGGCTCGCTCCTCCCTCAGAACACGTCAATGCCACGTCTGGTGGTGATCCGGTGGACAGTGCCCTGGGCTTTCACAAAGATGACACCCTCCTTTACCCAGGTGTCATCAATGCACTCTCTCTTCTTCTTCCCCCTGGCGATGGCAGCAATCTCGGCCCTGGTCCTCGTCAGGTCGTCGTTCAGGTACAGGCGGGATCTGGCAGAAGGCACCTGTGCAGAGGTATTCCACTGGAGACGGGGGAAAACCTTCGTTGGGTTGACTTGGGCCAGCTTCTTCTTTTCTGACAGTAGTCGCTGCTTGTATCGATACGAAGTCATCTTGACTAATATTGGTCGCGGCACTGTCGCATCAGCTGATTTCGAGCCCACTCAATGACAGCGATCGACCATATCGTCACAGACATCTACACCGATGGATTTGGCAACAGTTTTGATGATAGCGTCCGTGTCCTCGTCAGATGTTTCCGGAACACCAGTCAAGCGGAAACAGTTGCGACGGCTGCACTGCTCCAGCTCGTCCACCTTGTCTTTCAATGTGGCGATCTCTCGATCTTTGGCCGCCAGCTGGTCCTTTAGAGCCACCATTTCTTTCTTTAGAATGTCGGAGAACTGGGCAGCAACCACCTTGGAGATCATTTCGATGATCTGTGGCTCTCATAACTTTTCCTGGAGTTCTTTCTTCAAGCCAGATTCGGAAGCCATGACTGATACACTGTTGTCAATCACCAGAGGATCACAAGGCTGTTTCTCACTGTCGACTGCAGCACGAGAAGGATAGTCAGTATAGATTACTGTGGAGTCAGGATCACTGTCATCGGTAGAGGGGGCTTCCCTTAAACGCTTCTTTTCCTTGTCAGAGAGAGGAGAGTTTGCAGCACGTTTACATGACATGTTGACATGCCATGACGACAGCAAAGGTTTCAATTTGTTTACAAACAATGCGCAGTGTAAACACTAAGCTGTGCAGAAAACTGGTTTAGCAAGTTCAGAGCAAGTGGAGAAACAGGTTTGCAGCAGAAACAGCACACACTGACGGCAACTTCTACAGCATGAATACAGTTGCACGTGCAATTTCATAAACATTGAAATCAAAACAGCAAGACAGCCATTTTTCTTCTAAATGATTACATCACGTTTTCAGTCAATAACACACGATACAGGGTAATATGGCAAGAAATTACCGTCGCACTGAAGTCGGGAATAGTCCTAAATACTATATCACCACTCTGAACATCACCTCGCACCACAGAAATGCTAGAATCAATTAAATTTTGGAGACACAACAACACAACACATCAGCTGTCGGCCATTGCGACCTCGTCCATTTTCTGCCTTCTTGGTCCCTTTTCCTGTGTTTTTTCCAGAAAAAAACTTTCTATAATGCAGATCTCTATCATACTGAAATGGGGAGTGCATGGCCTGACTTGCCAGGTGCTTACCGGCAGCGTGACGCATTTTCGCTCCTATGACAGACAGGAGTAGTTGTCTCAGCTCCCAGAAGATGAAGAAACCCCCTTCTTCTTCCCCCTCCCCCCTTTAGCTCTTCCTCTGCTCCACAATTTAAATAAACTAACGTTTCACTTCCATTGATATCAATGTTCAAACACAGCCATACAATAAACTACAAACACTCTTCATGGATCTTCAGTCACTTACATAATTAAAGATAATAATTTTGAAAAGTGGCATCTACAGTATTGTGCTATTTATCCATCCCTACACTGCAGCATACATCAATACCAAATTTTTAAAATTATTTTCTCGCTATTCACATTTCCAACAGCCCCCCTCCCCCCCAAAAAAAACACACAAAACCCCCCCCCCAAAAAACCCCAACAAAAAACAAAATCAACCCCCCCCCCCCTAAAAAATCCCACAATGCAAGAATAATATTCCTGTCCTAAAGTAATATATTTATTTTATTCTCTTCAGCGCCTATGCTATGGGCCGAGTGTACTGATTTTATTGCCTAACTAGCTAAAAAAAACTTCCTTTAAATCCAAATACTAGGCAGAACAGGAAGAGGAAAAACATTTCTTTTTCAGGTGTCATCACTGCGTCATTATTATGTCACATAAACGTCACATAAATAGAAAATAGAGCACATTATTCTTTAAAAACGTAGAACTGTGCTGATTTTTATCTCGTGCATCGTTGGTGTTTCTCCCTCAACTGTCCTGGGTTGGTCCTAATGGTTGGCCAGGGCATTGAGGAATGACAGTAGAGGTCGTTTTAAACCCTGTGTGTAAGATATATATATATATATATATATATATATATATATATATATATATATATATTATATATATATATATATATATAGCTGCACAGTTTTAATCTGAAATTGTTTTAAATGACACGGGGATAGCCCTGATATGGCCCAAGAGGTCGGCAGGGCTATAAACAGCAAAGTTGGATTGAATTGGTTGGATTGGACGGTGCTGTGCCGTCCTGGGCTGACCCTTATGTTTGACCAGGGCATCGATACAAGGAAGGACAGTCAAGTTGGTTTAATACCCCGTTTTAATCTGTATGTAGTTGCACAATTTTAATCTGATTTTTTAAAATTTGACGAGGTGACAACCCTGGTATGGCCTCTGAGGTCGGCAGGGCTATAAACAACAGGATTGGATTGGACTGGATTGAATGATGCCCTCAGTTATTTCCCTTAGATTTTTCAACCTATATCACATGCATTCACAGTTCGTATACTGTGATCATTATAATGTTTGAACACTGCAAAAAAAGAAAAGAAATTGTCATTCTTTTAAGAACATACAATGGCCAGTGCTGTGGTTTTATCACATGTATGTGTCATTTAATTCATTTGGTTTCTCCCACAACGCCGTGACAGTTTTAATCAGAGATTGAAAAAAATAAGTGGCAGAGCGGCAGCACCAATGTGGCCTTTGTGGTCGGCAGGGCTGTAAACAAGATTGGAGTGGACTGGATTGGCCGGCTCTGCCCGTTACTTACTTCCCTTAGATTGTTCAGCATAATTATTTTATGAGCGTTCACAATTCGTAGTTCTTTGGTCAATGGTCGATGCATTTAATTTTTACATGGGGGATTTTCCTTCCCTTTTAAAAGGAATTCCGTATTGGCGATTTTCGGATTCAAAACGTAAACTGAGGAATATTAAACACAAAGCCTTGAGAATCATTTTGAAAATGACCTTAATGACAAACTGTGACAACACCTCTTTGAAAACCGTCGAAAATCGAGTGTTGTTTATTGAATATATTCTTATCAAGGATGATCGCAAACTTTAAATGCATTTCTGTGTGGAAAAAAAGAAGTAAAAAATACGTGTGAGTGCGTGGACAAAACGAACAAGGACTAGCAGACGACAAAATCTCCTAGGAGGAAAAATTAGTTTGGCACATGCGCAGTAAATCTTCAGAAGTCATTGATTAATTACAAAGTTGGATGTATTTTTGTCATTCAGGGATCGAAAGGACAGAATAATGCCCAAACAATGCATTGAATTCTGTGTAAAGACGAAAGTAGACCTTGGAGGCTATATTAACGAAGTAGTAACAAACAAAACAAGTGTTTTTGTTGTAGTTAAAGTCACATTGGTCCGCAAAAGAGTGGGAGGGGAGGGGGGAGTCGAAACTGAGGCTAACTTCCCAGACCAGATTTGCACACTTTGTTTGAATTCAGCTGCTACAAAACAGATACAATATGACGAATTTCGACACAAATGGTAGCTAATGCTCCAGCCAATATGAAAATAATCTGATGAGGAAGTGGGGAGGGGGGGGGGTAGGTAGTGAAGGTGGGGATGTACACTGGAGGTAAATTGAGAACAGATATGGGGGAAATGAAGGCCTGACAAAATTATACCTGTGTGTGTGTGTGGGTGTGGGTGTGTGTGTGTGTGTTAATCTCCCATGTCAAGGACAGTAGATAAGCACTCATGTGCAAATTTACATTGAGTCCCCGTTTGCATGCAGTTACGAAATGTTTTTTATCCATTCCCACTGGCACAAAATAGCCAACTCTTCCAAAAGGCAGGACAGTTTTTAACGGGGGGGGGGGGGGGGGCTAAGGTGCGCGTATATGTAACTAAGGTTTTTGGGGAAGAGGAGGGGAATCATAGTTGATTTTTTAGAAAAGGTACTAAAGGGAAACTAAGAATTGGAGGGGAGGGGGCAGGTTATGAGTTGCAGGGTTATTGGAAATAGAATTAAAAGGCTAGCAAATAAAATAGCTGGCTTTTTGTATATAGTTTATTTGGGGTTGCTTTCTTAGTTTATCTACTAGATCATGTTGCCAATTGGGAGAAAGAGGTACGATATGTATGGCGAAGTAAGTGGGGAAAGAAAAAAAGAGCAGATTTTCTCAGGTGATTTTATTCATCAATTCAACTTGGGTTCCTTTGGAAACAGACGCGATTTTTCATAAATACCATAGGCTGGAAATCGCTGATTTCAAGGCTGGAAAATAATAATTAAACAATGGAGAAAATCAAAAAATAAATATAACTGCATATGTGGGTTTGTTCCTTTGTTGATCTACTTAATGTTGTTCTTCTGAAAACACCCACAGCCCATTTGAAAAGAAAGGTAGGCTGTCCGATAGGAACCACTGAGCTGATTCCGGAACGGGGCAATTGTCATAAAAATTCCACTCAGTGAAGCAACAGAAACAGCCATGGTCTGTTGATAGGACAGATGATTTGTGATTGAAAGAAAACTTCCAGGTCATCGTGTTGGAATCAACGTACCATTGTGTCTATGTGCCATTGTGTCCACATGCTTGCATGCATACTGGCAGACACTCCAGTTGACTGACAACCCTTTCCCAGTTACTAATGTTAATTGCTAACACTAACCTTTACACTAATATCTATTTCTTAACCTGACCCCACATATGGACACAAAAGGCAGGTAGACATCATGATACAGGATGTGACACAGAAACAAACCATTTTTTATTTCTTGCGTTTTCAGATGTGGAGGAGTGTTGGGGTGTTTTAGGAAAAAGGGATGTTAGAAGGGGCGAGATAGATAGCTGTATGTGGGAAATGGCACAAGAAAAGTTATGGCCAAGTCGTCTGTGTGAGTGAATGTGAGAGCAAAATTAAGGAGTGGGCGAACATGTTTCTTATTGTAAGAGAGGAGATGGAAAGTTTTAGAAAAAATAGATATTTGTCTAAACATAAAAAGGCGGGGTTAAGTTGGAAATGCAGTTACCAAGATTATTTTTGTCGGTACTTATTGCGTGTGTGTGTGTGTGTGTGTGTGTGTGTGTGTGTGTGTATGTGTGTGCATGCGCGTGCGTGGGGTGTGTGTGCGTGTGTGTGTGAGTTGTGCGTGTGTGTGTGTGTGTGTGTGTGTGTGTGTGTGTGTGTGAGTTTGTGTGTGTTTGTGTGTGTGTGTGCGTGTGTGTGTGTGTGTGTGTGTGTATTTTAGAGACAGATAGTATGCATACCAGCATACATGAATGGATGCATAAAAGGACAGAAGAGTGCGTATACGTTATATGTATTCTTTCATTTTCAATGTATTCATTTTATTTAGATGAAATGAATTCTTGGTTGAAAAAAAAAAGAATTAAAAGCACAAGGAAATGAAAAAAACACAAAAAATAGGAGGCCAAAGAAGCAGAAGTAGAAGTAGAAAATAACGGGACTTACAAAGGAAGAACGTAATAAAACAAAGAAAGAAAACGGATGGAAATAGCGAAAAAAGAAAAGAAGACAGAAGTACGGTGAAGAAAAAGAAAGAGAGCGGTAGAAACAAAAGAGCAACCAGCAAAAGCAACAAACAGTAGAAAGAGGAAAAGGAAGAAATGGTGAAAAAAATCAAAACTGGCAGCAGGGTACTTAATAAAAAAAAAAACAAGCTGATTTAGTCGCCCATGAAAAACAATAACAAAGACATTAGAGACTGAAAAAGAAAAGTGGAAAAAACAGAATAAAAGGAGGAAAACAACACGGGCAAGAAACAAACATGGAAAAAAAGGAAGAAAAGAAATGGATACTGAAGAAACGGACGAATGCTTTGGTGATGTTTCTTCCATTTTTAAATGGAATTCTGTATTGGCTGCGTTTGCAAGATACTAGAGAAGATGGTAAACCACCGCCTGGTGTGGCATCTGGAGGCAAAGGGCCTTCTGGCCAGGGAGCAGTGCGGTTTCTGTAGAAATCGCTGCACCGTGTACCACCTGCCCCTCCTTGAACGACCGTACGGAATGCTTTCATCAATGGGCGGCACGTGGTGGCCGCTTTCTTCGATCTGATAAAAAGCCTTCGACACCACCTGGAGGTACGGCATCATTTGAGACTTGCGGAAGTTGGGGTTTCGGGTCGTTTGCCGCTGTTTTTGAAGGGCTCTCTGGCCAAGAGACAGTTCCAGGTGAGGATGGGCTCCACGCTCTCGGAGATCGTTGAGCAAGAGATGGGGGTCCCGCATGGGAGCATCCTTTCCCCGGCTCTCTTTAGTGTAAAGATCAGCGATATCCTCAAGTCGGCCCATCAGGGGGTGGAGTGTCCCCTGTTTGTGGACGATTTTGCTCTGTGTGCTTCGGGCAGTACTTTTGCGGGAGTTCAGTGACAGCTACAACTTTGTGCGAACCGAAGGGAAGCAACAGTGCTCACCAGGATACACACGGGTCATTCTCACATCACTCACGTTCACTTGCTGAAAGGCGAGGGAACCCCATGGTGTGTGACTTGTGACGTGTGGGTAGCCATCAGGCATCTGCTCCTGGAGTGTTGGGATGTTCAGGATATTAGGCATAAGCATTTTACGGCGGACTCCCTAATGATCCTCTTTCGGGATGTTCCACCGGACACCATTTTTAACTTCCTGAGAGAATCAGGCTTTTTCCGTCTGATATGAGTGAAAGTGATATAGTTAGTCTGTAAGGACAGGGTTGTTTTAAGGAATCTGGTTTTGGTTTTACCTCATTTTATGTGTGATCAATGCGGGTTTTCAAAACCCCACGACGTGGTGGCCGTCCTGGGCTGACCCTTATGGTTGGCCGGGGCGTCGATACAAGCAAGGACAGTTGAGTTGTTTTTATACCCCGTTTTAATCTGTATAAAATCGCACACTTTTAATACGAGTTTTAAAATGTGACGAGGTTATAGCCCTGATATGGTCTGTGTGGTCGGCGGGGCTCTAAGCAACATCATTGGGGTGGATTGGAATTGGTTGGATTAGACTCCCTAAGGATCCTCTTTCGGGATGTTCCACCGGACACCATTTTTAACTTCCTGAGAGAATCGGGCTTTTTCCGTCTGATATGAGTGAACATGGTAAATTTGGTCTGTAAGGACAAGGTTATTTTAAAGAATCTGGTTTTGGTTTTATCTTATTTTATGTGTGATCGATGTGGGTTTTCCCACAACGCAGTGGCCGTCCTGGGCTGACCCTTATGGTTGGCCGGGGTGTCGATACAAGCAAGGACAGTTGAGTTGGTTTTATACCCCGTTTTAACTGTATATAGTCGCACAGTTTTAATACGAGTTTTAAAATGTGACGAAGTGACAGCCCCAATATGGCCTGTGCGGTCGGCAGGGCTTTAAGCAACATTGGATTGAATCGGGCTTTTTCCGTATGATATGAGTGAAAGTTGGTATAGATGGTCTCTAAGGACAAGGTTGTTTTAAGGAATCTGGTGAGACGGGACGGGTGTGACGTGGTTTCAGTGTGGATCCCGGGGCACGCGGGCATTCGGGGCAACGAAACGGTTGACCGACTCGCCAGGTGTGCCACGGAGCAGGAGGTTTCCGGGTCCACGGTGCCGTTCACAGATCTGAAACCTAGAAGGAACAATACGCGCACTCCCTCTGGCAGGAGGAGTGGAACGCGCAGACGGACGACAAACTTTTTCAGATCCCTCCTAACCAATCCGTCCCGTCCCAACCTGAAAGAGGTTTTCCCTATGTGTTTTAAAAACCGAAGGGAGGCGACAGTGCTCACCAGGATACACACGGGTCATTCTTATATCACACGCGTTCATTTGCTGAAAGGCGAGGGAACCCCGTGGTGCGTAATTTGTGATGTGCAGGTAACCATCAAGCATCTGCTCCTGGAGTGTCGGGATGTTCAGGATATTAGGCACAAGCATTTTACCGCGGACTGGCCAAAGATCCTCTTTCGGGATGTTGCACCGGACACCATTTTTAACTTCCTGAGAGAATCGGGCGTTTCTCATTTGATATGAGTGAAACTGGTATAGTTGCTCTCTAAGAACAGGTTCTGTGTGATCGGTGTGGGTTTTCCCACAACGCGGTGGCCGTCCTGGGCTGGCCCTTATGGTTGACCAAGGCGTCGATACAAGCAAGGACAGTTGAGTTGGTTTTATACCTCGTTTTAATTGTATATAGTCACACACTTTTAATACGAGTTTTAAAATGTGACGAAGTGACAGCCCCGATATGGCCTGTGCGGTCGGCGGGGTTCTAAGCAACATCATTGGATTGGATTGGTAAGGAATCTGGTTTTGGTTTTATCTCATTTTATGTGTGATCGATGTGGGTTTTCCCACGACGTGGTGGCCGTCCTGGGCTGACCCTTATGGTTGACCAGGGCGTCGATACAAGCAAGGACGGTCAAGTTAGTTTTATACCCGTTTTAATCTGTATATAGTCGCACAGTTTTAATACGAGTTTTAAAATGTGACGAGGTGACAGCCCGATATGGCCTGTGCGGTCGGCGGGGCTCTAAGCAACATCATTGGATTGGACCTGAGAGATCAATGTCATCATCACCTGACAGATCATTGTCGTCATCACCTGACAAATCATCGTCGTCATCACCTGACAAATCATCGTCATCATCACCGGACAAATCATCGTCATCATCACTACCTGACAAATCATTGTCATCATCACCTGATAAATCCTTGTCATCATCACTACCTGACAAATAATTGTCATCATCACTACCTGACAAATCATTGTCATCATCGCCTGACAAATCATTGTCATCATCACCTGATAAATCATTGTCATCTGACAATGTCATCATCACTACCTTGATTTGTCATCATCTCCTGACATTTTCACCATCGCTACCTGACAAATCATTGTCATCATCACCTGAAAAATCATTGTCATCATCACCTTACAAACCATTGTCATCATCACTACCTGACAAATCATTGTCCTCATCACCTGACGATGTCATGATCACTACCTGACAAATCATTGTCATCATCACCTGACATTTTCATCATCACTACCTGACAAATCATTGTCATCATCACCTGACAAACCATTGTCATCATCACTACCTGACAAATCATTGTCATCATCACCTGACAAACCATTGTCATCATCACTACCTGACAAATCAATGTCATCATCACCTGACAAATCATTGTCATCATCACCTGACAAATCATTGTCATCATCACCTGACAAATCATTGTCATCATCACCTGACAAATCATTGTCATATCACCTGACAAATCATTGTCATCATCACCTGACAAATCATTTTCATATCACCTGACAAATCATTGTCATCATCACCTGACAAATCATTGTCATAATCACCTGACAAATCATGGTCTGCCTTTGGGAAGAGCAGGCCATTGTGTGCTGGTAGGAGCGGATAACAAAAATGTAAATATAAAAACCAGCATGCACACAGGTGTCGTGTTTAGACAACCATCCCTGAGGAAAAACTGGGAGTTGGAGTTCCCAGGGCTGCTCGGGCTGTATATAGAAAACAATGGGTAGGCGCTGCACTTGTGGCGACGCGCTCTCCCCGGGGAGAGCAGCCCGAATTTCACGCAGAGAAATCTGCAGTGACATAAATTGGTATAAAAGTAAAATAAAATAAAATAAAATAAAAATACATTTTTTGGCACCTGGTTCTAGCAGCATGCAGCACTTCTGTATTTGTTGGCACTAAGCTTGGGGCTGGTTCTTCTTCATGGTACATCTGCTATATAGAACTCTCCTCATACTGGTGTTGTCGGCTAGTGGTGCTGTATCAGTAACGTAGTGCAGAGTTTTTACGTTTCTGTTGCCAATCTTAAGGCCTACATCTATCAGTATCAGACTCTCTCATTTCCTGTTCTGTATATATGTCGAACAAAAATCCAGAAGCCAGTGTCTCCGACTGTTGTCCCTGTGTGCAAAAGGGCGAGTGCATGAACGAACGGACTTGGGCCTGATCCCTGCTGTGCTATTTCCCCCTCCTGTCATTCACCACTATGATAGCCGTGTTTTTTTAGTACCTCGGCTTACATCTCCGACGTTTGCCAATGGTGAAATTTGGTGACATTTTACGTTTGTGACCATCCCCCCTCCTCCCGCCCCCCTCCTTTATGAAGGTAGCCGCATTCCGACTTCGGGGATGTGTGCTGGGTATGTTTGCGTTTCCGTAACTCACCAAACGCTGACATAAATTACAGGATATCTAACATGCATATTTGATCTTCTGCATTTATATCATTATACACAGAATTGAAAGAGGTTTTCCATCTGTGTGTCAAAAACCGAAGGGAGGCAACAGCGCTCACCAGGATACACACGGGTCATTCTCACATCACTCACGTTCACTTGCTGAAAGGCGAGGGAACCCCATGGTGCGTGACTTGTGACGTGCGGGTAACCATCAAGCATCTGCTCCTGGAGTGTCGGGATGTTCAGGATATTAGGAACAAGCATTTTACTGCAGACTCCCTAAAGATCCTCTTTCGGGATGTTCCATCGGACACCATTTTTGACTTCCTGAGAGAATCGGGCTTTTTCATCTGATATGAGTGAAAGTGGTATGGTTGTTCTCTAAGGACAAGGTTGTTTTAAGGAATCTGGTTTTGGTTTTATCTCGTTTTAAGTGTGATCAATGTGGGTTTTCCCATGACGCGGTGGCTGTCCTGGGCTGACCCTTATGGTTGGCCGGGGCGTCGATACAAGCAAGGATAGTTGAGTTGGTTTTATACCTCGTTTTAAACTGTACATAGTCGCACACTTTTAATACGAGTTTTAAAATGTAACGAGGTAATAGCCCTGATATGGCCTATGTGGTCGGCGGGACTCTAAGCAGCATGATTGGATTGGAATTGGATCATTATACACAGAGGGAATAAATGCACTGGCAGGTCTACACTTGAAACTGACCTGTAAGATCATAAAAATCCCCACCCTTATTTCACCAGACGCCCCCATGGGATTTGAATCCACGACTTGATGGCCCCAGGGGATTGAAGAAGAACGGTGTTAACCACTCGGCCACACCCTCTGTCTGACAGCCAGTTCTCTTTATCATCCTGTAGGCATTGCAAGTCCCAGGCTGACTTAAGCATGGAATATAACCAGATTAAAAATACGCAAGGCTTCTTACAAGCCAGGTATTGTGTGCTGGAGATTTGGCTATCAGTCACACACATCTCCTGCCCTGGGCTGCAGGTGGCGGTTAATTAACGTGAAAATAAAAACTTTGATAACCACCAAAAGAATATAAAATTTTTTTTTAAAAATATGTCTGCAAACAGGGAGGCAGGGAGGGAGAGAGAGAGAGAGAGAGAGTCCAACAACACAAGGAAACGGCCATCAGGCAGCTAGCTTCAAATCAGTAGAGCAGTCAGCCAGCCAGCCAGTGAGTCAGTCAGTCAGCCAGCCAGTCAGTCAGTCAGTCAGTTAGTTCATCCATCTATCCATCCATCCATCCATCCATCTTCACCTTCATCTGTTCTCTAAGGACAAGGTTGTTTTAAGGAATCTGGGTTTGGTTTTATCTCGTTTTAAGTGTGATCGATGTGGGTTTTCCCACGACGCGGGGGCCGTCCTGGGCTGACCCTTATGGTTGGCCGGGGCATCGATACAAGCAAGGATAGTTGAGTTGGTTTTATACCTCGTTTTAAACTGTACATAGTCGCACACTTTTAATACGAGTTTTAAAATGTGATCATTGGATTGGATTGGACCTTCACCTGTCCCGTAGTCCCGTGGACCGTGGGAGCACAACCAAAGATTTTGCAACCAGCTTTTAACCAGCTTGAGTTTTAAAATGCGACGAGGTGACAGCCCCGATATGGCCTGCGCGGTCGGCGGGGCTCTAAGCAACATCATTGGATTGGATTGGAACCAGCTTCCTCCACTCCCCATGGTCCTCCGCCCTCCGTAGTCGGTCGTTCCACCCAAGGCCTGTCCACTCTCTGATGGTGTCTTCCCATCGTTTCCTCTGTCTGCCTCTTCGTCTCCCTCCCCTTGCTGTTCCCTGTAAGACTGTCTTGGTCAGTCCAGATGATCGTGTGACGTGCCCGTACCACTTTAGCTTGCGTTTTTTTCCCACTATAGTTAGCTCTTCATATGGACCGATGGCTCTCTTTATTCTAGTTTTCACTTTTTCATTAGTGATGAAATCTGTATGAAATGCCAAGGAGTTTGCGAAAGCATCTCATCTCCATTGCTTGTATCCTTCTTTCAATGTCTGCTGTTATGGTCCATGTTTCACATGCGTACAAAAATATGAACATGATCATGGAACGCATCAGTCTGATCTTGAAGCTGATGGCTGTGTTCTTATTATTCCAGAGGACTTTAAGTTCGAATGCCGTCATGGGGTGTCGACCAGTCTCTGGCTGACTCTTTACCATCCGTCTAAGGGCTGCACCTTTTAACATCGCCATCATACAAGCTTATGCTCCAAACATCCATGCATCCATCCAAACATCCATGGATTCATCCAAATACACATCCCCTTTTCCTTTCTTCTTTCCATCCTTTTATCCATTCATTCATCAGCCAGTCACTCATTTTCCAGAACTGCCGATGGATAAATCAGAGACAAGCAGTGACCACCAGGAAAACGGAATGTGTTTATTTACCGCGACAAACAACGCATGGAAAAGCAGGCTACAGTACCGTGCACCGAGCGATAGGACTACACACGATGTGAGTGTGCTAAAGGAACAGAAACAGTCATAATACACACTGGGCTGCAGACTAGTTTGCTTCTGTGTCTTTTGCATAAAGTGAGGTCTGGATTTGTCGTGTACATTTTGAATTGAATTATTGAGACCAGCAGTGAAAAGCTTAAAACCGAATGGTTTGTTCATGGAAAAGACCTAAGCTGTTGCAACGAATTTAGGTCTTATTGGAAATGATATCCCCTTCATAAACAGTTCATCTATTTTCATCAGGAAATAATTGTCAGAAATATTATGGACTGTTTTACCTTTCAAAAGATGTAGTAGAAATACTGATACCCAGTTAAGTAGCATCACTGAAAGCACCAAAATAATGTATATACCTGTGTAATGTTCAATGACTTTTGAAACTGAGCAGAAGGTGTGTCAGCATAAGCTGGACAAAGAGCAACGAAAAGAACTCGGGTCAAAGGGAAGGAAGTTATCATCCGTTGTTTACCGGATGGTCAGGAACTGATGATCACATCTTAATTTCAAGCAGACCCCCCCTCCCCCCCCTAATCTGCTGACATCTATCCCTTTATCAGTCAACCAAATCTTTTGGCGGCTTCCTCTGTCTCTTTGAAGTAAACAGCCCAGGTTTCTCACACCATTATCATCGTTGCACTCACTTTTTCTTCTGGAGTTTCTGTCAAAGCTAGCAGGGCCAATTTCTTTCAAGGATAAATAAGCCTGTGATTGGCCTCCATAACCTGCATTAACACTTAGTCGTGCAAGTGACCAGCTTTGTTCTAGTTTATGCGTAGCTATGATAACAGTCCCAAGCCTGAAACACTTTCTTCGAGTAGGACTTGGTATGAATCAGCATATGAAATACGTTTGAATTTTTCTTACAAAATGCCTGACAGCCAGATGGGAACTATTTCATCCTCTGAATATTTTACCTGATATTTTCATTATGAATCATATCATCTTGAAATATGCGAGTTGTTTTATTGATCACCTACACAACACAGAACAGAATGTAGTATATGTGAACTTTGTCCCAGGACAGAGTATTCTGAATGGCATGTCTTCCACAGTTCAAAACAGGAACAATGTCAAGCCGAGAACAGACAGACAATAGACAACTACTAAAGATTGGCTTCAACAAGTCTTCCAACAAATTAAATAATGCTTCTCAAAATAAATACAATTTATCATTGAAATAAAGGAATTGCACATGCCCCAAACTTTGAACTAAATTCACAGACTGTTGAGAAATTTAAAGTCTTGTTTTATTTTAAAAGGAAGAGCACATTTTTTCTACAAGTACATTCGAGACAAAAACGAGGCGAAGCAAAAGTCTAGAATGGTATCTCATTACCATCAACAGCGAAGCAGAAGTCTGAACCAAAAATGGATGACTGACTCGGGAACTGAAGATGCCGGAACTGTCCTTGAAATACTGATGTTATATACTGCGTATCGTCCAGGGCTGGTTAATACATAGCATAAGCTATCTGTCTCTTTCTTAACACCTACCCCTAACATTCCTTTAAACTTTTTCAACATTAAGTCAACATTCTAGTGCAAGATCACAATGACTGTTCTGGTTTTCTGCACAGAAACTTATGGAATGCAACCTTCGTGTTATGTCATCTGGCTTATAAATTAGTTCTAGCATTTATCTGAGGACGGAATTTGTTTTTCGTTATTTTTAAAACTACAACCCGCTATATTCCCAATCTGTGAAAGCTACAGCCCGCATACGGTCCCTAACTCTAAATTTCTGCTAAGACGTAGACGATCTCAAATCTCTTCCCCAAACCCCGGATCAAAGCCATCAACACTTAACCAACCCAAGATGATACGCACTAAAACCAAGAAAACCAACCCCCCCCCCCCCCCCCAAACAAACCCCCCCCAACCCAAATGACCTATGACATCTGCAGCAAGTCTAAACTGAAGAAAGTCACAAGGCGTCAAACAAGGTCACTCAGGAGATTGAAAAAAAAGACAGAAGCAGTCATGCTAACTTCAGCTGGCTGAGTGGTAGTGGTAGTGGTGGTAGTGCTGGTGAAATGAAGGAGATGCCTCAAGCGCCAGTTTCCGTGTGGTCCTTTCCGGCCCCCGCCTCGCGTTTCTTGATGCCCGTGTACGTGTTCTTCCAGTCCTGCAGGCCGTCTGTGAAGTACTTCTGGAAGTTGCCGAAGCTCCGGGGACCGTAGTTGAGCTGGCGCTTGCTGATGCCGTTGGCCAGGTAGTCCTTCCAGTTGAAGAGGCGGTTCTCGCTGCCCAGGGGACTGCCGAACCCGCCGTACGTCTGGCCCAGGCCGCGCTTGTCCAGCCAGCTCTGCAACCAACAGGCAGTGCTACTGTCAGTCACGGCATTCATTTCTCGGTGTCAATTAATAAGGTTCGCTTTCTGTGGGGAGAGCAGGTCGCCACAAGAGCTGAGCTACCTTTTAATTTTGTTTCCTGTCTCTGTGTGTACCTGTTTTCCTATGAAGATAGCTTTTTTCTTTACAATCCTGCCAGAAACAGCTCTCTTGCTGCCGTGGTTTTTTTTTAGGTTCCTTGAAAGTGTGTCTCACACAGGACCTCGGGGTTACGTTTCATCCTAAAGACTAGCACCCAGACCGCCACCCAAGAAAAAGCTCCCGCTTCAACGGGGATGGAACAAGGACTTCCCGCTTTCTAGACGGGTGCTTTACCTCTAGACCACCGATCCACAGAAACAGGGAAGCAGGAACGTGAATGGGGACACTTGTTCGGGGTGAGAGTGTGAAGGGAGGATCGGGTTTGTAGGACAGTGACTGAAAGTCATGAGGGCGGGATAGCCTAGCGGTTAGAACGTTATACTCAGGATCTGACAGCAACCAAGGCCATGGATTCGAATCTCCGGTATAGTGTCTGTTCGGGGAACTTTGCCCATGAGGTCATACTGGTACTAACTCCACTTTCCTGAAAGTCTTTTGGAAAATTTAGACAATACACCGAGGTCCTCTGAGTGAACACGCGCAGAATGTATCATGTACATGTTTAAATCCCATCCACTTTTCGTAGAGCTCTAGGCTAACTATGGCTTGTAGAATGGGAGACTGGAATAAACCCAGCATGCACACTGCTATCTAGTCAGAGACAGACTCCGTCAGGTTCAACTGACCCATGAAGTACTGCCTGAAAAGCTCAGTGCATGCCCCCCAAAGACTGGTCAGAAGTGTGGTCAGGTCAGGTCAAGCCATGGGGGCAGTGGTGCATGAACAGTGTGAAGGAGTTTGTTAGCATCTTGTAGTGAATCAGAATGTGTAATGCCACTAGTGTACAGCCAGAATATGCACAGATGCTACGAAGCCTGCCTCTCTCTCTCTCCTCTCTCTCTCTCTCTCTCTCTCTCTCTCTCTCTCTCCTCTCTCTCTCTCTCTCTCTCTCTCTCTCTCTCTCTCTCTCTCACCCTCTAGCTATGAAACTGTTGAATATGGCTTCCCACATTCTGACACAGCAGAATGTCAATACTATGCAACACTAACCTGAATCTGTGTGTGTGTGTGTGTGTGTGTGTGTGTGTGTGTGTGTGTGTGTGTGTGTGTGTGTGTGTGTGTTTTCCTAGTAAATAACGGGTGATAAAAGTAACAGGTTATAAAAGTGTTTCTTCCACGACTACAGAGTCATAAGGTTACAGATATGTTTTCTGCTTGACTATATGGTGAAAAGGTTACGGATAAGTTTTCTTCTTAACTATATCGTGAAAAGGTTACAGATATGTTTTCTACTTAACTATATGGTGAAAAGATTGCAGATATGTTTTCTACCTTACAATATGGTGAAAAGGTTACAGATATGTTTTCTACTTAACTATATGGTATAGGTTACAGATATGTTTTCTACTTAACTATATGGTAAAAAGGTTGCAGATATGTTTTCTACTTAACTACAAAGTGAAAAGGTTACAAATACAGCTGAAAGCGCTTTATGATAACTACAGCCAGTGCTCCTAGATGCTGTAAAGAAAGGTCTTCATACACCAAAGTAAACAGGAAGGTAGGCAGTATGTACAGCCTGAGAAGTCTGAGTATGGAATCACGTGGAATACACTGGGATGAAATATAGATGTCAGGGGTGGATGAAAAAAGAAGGGGTGTATATATGTATGTGTATTTGTATGTGTATGTATGTGTATGTGTATACATGTGTGTATGTGTGTATATATGTATATATATATGTGTATATGTATATATGTATGTATATATATATATGTATGTGTGTATATGTATATATATATATATGTATGTATATGTGTGTGTGTATATTGTATATTGTATGTGTGTGTGTATGTGTCTGTGTTTGTGCGGGTTTGTGTGTGTGTGTGCGCGCGTGTGAGTGTGTGTGAATAAAATTCTGCTTAATGTGAGTGCTGCAGTCAGCTGTTCTCACTAACTTCCGACATTGCTGGTCTGAATTGCTTAGTCTTTGGGTATTCACTGAAGACTTACAATCTATATCTCCCTGGGTGAGTGGATTGTACTCTTGATTATTATTTATTCTACTATTATCTTCCAGCCTTTACTGAAAGATATTGGACACGTTGGTGAGAGATAATTAATTTTGTAAATATAGTTAAAAATTCTTTCCTCTTCATTTTCATTGCAGTTTTTTGCACACAGTAATTTCTTACTGTTTGATAATATAGGTTGTAAATTTGTGAGAGTAAGTGATATTGCTTGCAGGGCTTTTGCTGTATATATCATTTGTGCCACATAACCCAGTGTGTGTGTGTGTGTGTGTGTGTGTGTGTGTGTGTGTGTGTGTGTGTGTGTGTGTGTGTGTGTGGCAACTACAGCAAGGCCGATATATAAAAACTTTTTGTCCTGATATCACCTTGTGCTGGTAAGCTGGTTGAGTGTTTTTCATTCTGCCAGTTGCGTATATCTGTGGGTTTATTTTGCTTTTTTCGCAAATTTTGGCATTCGTGATTGCAAATTTGTTTGTTGTAACAAATGGTAACCACTCATTGTTTGTTTGGTGGGTTGTTGTTGTTGTTGTTGTTTGAAACTATTTGATTTCCGTTTTGAATACACTATTTATGTATCTTTTGTATGATGTCTTTAACCTTTAAAAAGTGGCCTTCAAAAGAAGGATTGCGAGTTGGGTATTTAAATATAAATCATGCGTATAATAAACTAGATGAAATTGCAAAGATTTTGGACAACTTTGGTAAAAACTTTCATTTGTTTTGTCTTTCTGAATCACGACTACGTTTTCAAATACCAGATTCTGACCTGTTATTCCCTGGTTACAATATCATTCGTCGTGATCCAAAAACTCCTAAAGAAACGGGTTTATTATTATACTATAATCAGTCAGTCACTTTAAATAGAGTCTTAGAATTGGAGCAGTACCATGTTGAATCTTTATGGGTAGAAGTCAAGTTAAAACATACAAAACCATTACTCATCGGCTTTATTTACAGAAATCCTTCCGAAAGAATAAACTGGTATACTAATTTTAATACAATGATGGATGCTGCCACACTTTATAACAATGAAATAATATTATTAGGTGACTTTCATATTGATTTACTAAAACCTCAGACACAATGGGTTCAGCTTTTCAAAACTTTTAATTTAAATCAGCTTATTGACTGTCCAACTCGTATTACAGACACCACTAGCACTCTCATTGACCACGTTTACGTTTCTTCCGAACAGAACATAGCTGAAGTTTGTTCACCTGTTTCTTTGTGCAGTGACCATTTCCCTATTTGTGTAACTTGGTCGAGAAAAGGGATAAAAATTCCCAGGACAGGACACAAAACAATAAAATACAGATGCTTTAAACAGTTCAAAGAAGATGTTTTTCTTAATGATGTGGCAAACTCCACTTTGTCACATGTTTATCAGTATACTGATCCAGGTGAAGCCATAGACTTCTGGATACGCACCTTTTCTAAAATATATAATAAACATGCTCCAATAAAAACAAAACGAGTGAAATTCAAGCCAAAACCTCCATGGATATCAGCAGAAATAGAGAATGAAATAAAAGTAAGAGACTGTTTAAAGTCTAAACATGATAAAGAGTTTAAAAACCAAAGAAACAAGGTGACAAACATGAAGCGTGTAGCAAAACAAAAGTACTTTCAAGATCTTGTATCGGACAGAAAAAACTGCAGACACATTTGGAAAGCCATTAATCTACTAACAAATAAAACTAACAAAAAGGCACAAACTACAGTTAAAGACATTTCATCCTTGAGCCTGAATAAACTTTTTGTTGGGATAGCCAACAACCTAATAAAGTGTGAAGACTGGAAAAGTAATGATTTGAAACATTTAAGAGCATATTGTGAGTCTAAAAATATACACTCTAAATTAGACATTCCATTTATTTCCTTACCTGAAGTGCTGACATCCCTCTTACAATTAAAGCAGTCAACCACAAAAGATGTTGATGGACTAGATGGTAAAATAATTAAAATTGCTGCACCTGTAATAGCAGACACCCTTACCTATATTTATAATCTTTGTATTGACAAAGCTTATTTTCCTTCTCATTTTAAAAAGGCTAAAGTAATTCCTCTCTTTAAATCTGGCGCATCAGATGACCCATCGAATTACAGGCCGATATCAATTTTGTCTATCTTATCAAAGCCTTTAGAAAAGCATGTTAAAAAATCTTTACTTTTACATTTAGAAAAATATGACCTAATCAATCCAAGTCAATCAGGTTTCAGAAAAAAACATTCATGTCACACGGCTCTGATAAATATGGTAGACAAATGGCTTCTGAATATTAATAACAATATGTTTACCGGAGTTGTCTTCGCCGATTTTGCAAAGGCTTTCGATGTGATAAACCACACACTTCTGTTAAAGAAACTACACCTATATAGAATATCAAAGAATACCTTTCAATTTTTTGAATCATTTTTATCAAATAGACAACAGTCAGTCTTTGTTGGAAAGTCTCAGTCTGATTTTCTCACAGTGACAAATGGTGTTCCCCAAGGTTCAGTTCTGGGTCCTATACTTTTCTCTATATATATTAATGATTTACCATTGTACATGAATGCTTGTTGTGAATTATTTGCAGATGACAATTCAATTTATGCTGAAAATCATTCCTTACAAATTTTGTCATCTAATCTCGAAGACAATATATATCAGCTTACCAGATGGGCAGAACTAAATCACATGTCCCTTAATCCAATAAAGACTAAATGTATGTGTATAACAACCAGACAAAAGCGACAGAATCAGATCTCTTCTATGTTCCCTATAAATGTTTCAGGTGAAAAAATTGAAGAAGTAAATTTCCACAAGGTGCTAGGAATCATTATTGATCATAATCTTTCATGGCAAGACCACATCGCCAATCTAAGTAAAGTTGTATCTCAAAAGGTGTTTCAGTTATCCAAAATAAAACATTTCCTTAATCTTAGCACTAGAAAACAGTTTTTTCCATACACACATAAGTTCTGTTATAGAATACGCATCAACCTTGTGGGATTCTGCAAGTGCAAATACATTAAAACCTCTGATTAGATTATACAAGCGTGCCATTAAACTTATTCTATTGAAATCAAGCTCATTAACTTCCGTGGACTATAAATCAGTTGGTATTTTGCCATTTAAATTGCAGTTGGAATACAACAAAGCTTTAATGATGCACAGAATAGTGTATGGAAATGCACCGCCCACTCTGGCAAAACATTTTCAAATAAATACATATCGTCATTCACATAAACTTACTGTGCCAAAACCAAGAATAGATCTGTTTAAAAGTAGTCTTGTATATAGCGGTGGCACTTACTGGAATAACCTGCCAGCATCCCTAAAAAGTGTATCTTCTATGCTAAACTTTAAAAAATCATTGAAACATTTTCTTATGAATGAAAGGCTGACAGAGACTGGCTGTTGATCTTGTCTTAAAAAAATAAAGAAAAAAAAGCATATTGTTTTCTTGTTATCGGACAAAATGTCAGTCATGGTTTGCCATGACTTCATTTAATCATGTTTTACATATGTCTTTTTATCAGCTGTCTGTCATTCTCTGTCTGTCTGTCTGTCTGTATGTCTGTCTGTCTGCCTGCCTGTGAAACTGAGTGTCTTTAGTCTGTCCGTCTGTCTGTATTCTATCTCTCATCTGCCTGTCTATCCCTTCTCTGTCAGTCTCTACTATACTCTGCTCTGCTCTACTCTGCTCTACTCTACTCTACTCTACTCTACTCTACTCTACTCTACTCTACTCTACTCTACTCTACTCTACTCTACTCTACTCTACTCTACTCTACTCTACTCTCTAGTCAATCATATTTCTTATTTTCTAATCTGATTTTGTGATTTTGTTCTCTCATTTTGTAAAAGATAAAGCATAAGCATAGAAAATGTTTTTTGTATTTGGATGATGTTATGGATTTTTTTTCTTTTTTCTTCACTCATACAATGTATATGTGCAGTTTGTTTGTTATTGCTATGCCTTTCTTTTATTTTCTTCCTTTTTCACCCAGAAGGGTGGTTATAAAAAGGCACGTTTTCTTATGCCATTACCCTCTTTAAATACTCATTCATTCATTCGTTCATTTCTCTCTCTCTCTCTCTCTCTCTCTCTCTCTCCTCTCTCTCTCTCTCTCTCTCTCTCTCTCTCTCTCTCTCTCTCTCTCTCTCCTCTCTCTCTCTCTCTCTCTCTCTCTCTCTCTCTCTCATGAACCTTGAAATTGATTTTTCTGTACCCTTTGTATTTAGTATTTGCTTGTTCGTTCGAAAGTATTTTCATTATCTATTTTCATATTGTGTGCATTTGCAACTTTTCATGTATATTGTTGGGGTTTTGTTTGCTTGTTTATCTTTTGTTTTGGGTGTGTTGGGGGGGAGGTGGGGGGGAGTCTTTTCCGAGGGCTGGATGTAAAAAAGCAATCTTTGCTTATTCTATTACCCTCTTTGAATAAAGAAAGTTTTCAAAGTTTTCAAAGTTTCTCTCTCTCTCTCCTCTCTCTCTCTCTCTCTCTCTCTCTCTCTCTCTCTCTCTCTCTCTCTCTCTCTCTCTGCGTATGTGTGTGTGTGTGTGTGTGTGTGTGTGTGTGTGTGTGTGTGTGTGTGTGTGTGTGTGTGTGTGTGTCTCTCTCTCTCTCTCTCCACTCTCTCCCAAAGTCCTTGGGATGAGACTATAAACCGAGGTCCCGTGTGTGAACGCACGCACAACATCTTGCGCACACGTTAAATCCTGTTCCCCTTTTTCGTAAGAGTAGGCCCATCGTGTGCCGGTGGGAACAGATGACATTTACAAAACTGCATACACACGAGGACTGGATGGAAAAAAACACAAGAGTGCTTATCCCATTATCCTCGATACAAAAGAATAAAATAAATAAATAAATAAATAAATAAACATAAAATAAATATGTGTGTGTGTACCTGTCTGTCTGTCTGTCTGTCTGTCTGTCTGTCTGTCTGTCTGTCTGTCTCTATGTGTTCGAATCATTTTACGTCTTTTCACAAAACGTGATAATTATTAGACATTAAAAAAGGACTATCTGTGTGTGTGTGTGTGTGTGTGTGTGTGTGTGTGTGTGTGTGTGTGTGTGTGTGTGTGTGTGTGTTTATATCAAGGTTAATGGAATAAGCACTCGCGTGGTTTTTTACATCCAGTTCCTGAAGGCATGCAGTTTTTGTAAATCTTGTCATCTGTTCCAACCGGCACACTATGGCCTACTCTTACGAACAGCGGAACAGGATTTAACGTGTGCACAAGATGTTCTGCATGCGTTCGCACACGGGGCCTCGGTTTACAGCCTCATCCGAAAGACTTGTGGGGAAAGTGGAGTCAGCGCTGATGTTAACTCCAGGGTAAAAATCCCCTCGACCGGGAATAGAACCCGGGTCGTCAAATTGTGAGCACAATGTTCTGACCACTAGGCATTGTGTGTGTGTGTGTGTGTGTGTGTGTGTGTGTGTGTGTGTGTGTGTGTGTGTGTGTGTGTTCTCTGTCTGTCTGTAATATGCGCAAAGCCCTGGTCGCACCACGTCGAACATGCGGGCATGAATGATCTCTTGTTCAGTTTCTGTATGTATGCGTCCTGTCTCTTTCTAATGTACGTGTAGAACATTCACATTTTGGTTCAACATCAATGAATCACATGGCCTCACAGCAGGCTCTTTCTCCCTTCTCCTCATCCCCCTCTCTCTGTCGCACACACACACACACACACACACACACACACACACACACACACACACACACACACACACACACACACACACACACACACACACAAACACACGCACGCACATACACACACACAGATCATCTTGCGCACACGTTAAATCCTGTTCCTCCTTTTCGTAAGAGTAGGCCAT
>CM060317.1:2021932-2029432 GCA_030674155.1 Stramonita haemastoma
TGCGTGCGTGTCTATTGTTGTCTTCTATTTACTAGATGGGTTTAATGACAAATTGAATGGAAAAAAGATTAGAAAATGTGCATGTGTATCAAGGTCAAAGTCAAAGTCATAATTTTATTTCGAGATGGTACATTGAATAAGCAATAAAATTACCCTTTTTTATCAAGCCATCTATCAATAGATAAAAACACGAAAAACGAAACAACCCCCCGCCAAACCCCACTTAAAGAAAAAACAAACTAACAAAAATGAAGCAGCAAGCAAACAAGCAAAATACAAACAAGAACCCCCCCCCCAATATATATTTAGGTACAACATTGTTACAACTCGTATCAACAAAATAAACTCAAAAGTAACTAAAGAATTTTAAATGATAAAAATAATAACATTAACAATAACAATAATAACAACGATAGTAATAATAATAATGATAATGCACTGTAAGACTCACACTTGCACGTAGGCTACACACACACACACACACACACACACACACACACACACACACACACACACACACACACACACACACACACACACACACGCACACACACACGGACACACACACACACACACACACACACACACAGGTATTGAATTTCCCATCAGGATCTATCAGTAGACCCCGCCCACACCTGCTATCACTATCCCATGAGTCCAACACCAAGAGAGAAACTCGAGTCATTGAAGTTTTGCTGTAATGTCTAGAAGGACCAAAGACGTCACCCAGGAAGTAAAAAACACACGTAAAACCAATTCCCCCCAATTTGCATTGTAAAATTCCTGTGAAAAATAACGGCTTCAAAAATGTAGCCTCTCCCTCAAACTTTTTTCTTTTCTGTCCCCAGAGGAGCCGATACACGATGACCCTGTCTGGACCATCTGTTTAGCGTTCACTTCGTTTCGGAGCCACCACGGAGACGCCTGTTTAAGGGAATTTTTCCTGGAGTTGACATCAGAGCTGACTCCCCTCCCGCGGTCGTCCTTCAGAAGAAAATGCAACCCGAGGCCTCCGCATGTGAACATGCAAAAAAAACCCTCTTGCGTACACGTTGAAACCTGTTCTGCCTTTCGGGAGAGTGGGTTATTCGTGCCGGTAAGAACGGATGGTAAAAAGCAACAGGCACAACAAACTGCATACACATTGGTACGTACCCGACATGACATACTTGACATACCCAACATACCAGACATTGGTACATACCCGACATGACATACTTGACATACCCAACATACCAGACATTGGTACATACCCGACATGACATACTTGACATACCCAACATACCAGACATTGGTACATACCCGACATGACATACTTGACATACCCAACATACCAGACATTGGTACATACCCGACATGACATACTTGACATACCCAACATACCAGACGTCATACCCGAAGTGGGAATGCCGCTGCCCTGATGGTGGGCAATAAGGGCAATAAGGGTCTCATACGCTAAATCTCATCATCATGAACCTCGAAGCTCTAGCCAAGGTACCCCCTCCCCCGTTCCGATTTTGTTTTCGAAGTATGCTAGAGTTGATCTACAATGTTGTTGTTGTTGTATTCAAATTATGAATAAATCAAAGTAGACTAGGCAAAATACTTTGAAAAACAATATTTTGGTGTTTTTCTAATAAAAAAAAGAGGAAAGAGCATACGAAACTCTGAACTCTAAAGTGATACGAAATAAAGACTTTATGATGCATTTATAAACACCCAGTATAAAGTTAAAAAATGAGTAAGAAAAAGAGCAAAATCAGGATGATTTTGAAACATTGTTGTATGCATGAAGAGTTTTAAACGGCAGCAGCACTCCTTTATAAAAGAGTTACGATAAAATGAAATATATCACGCATAAAGAAACGGAAGCGATAATGATGATAATTTGATGGCCTCCCTTGCTTTCTGCTGTTGAAGGCTTTATAGCGGAGTTTGATTTTATGATGTTGTGTGAAATGTTCAAGTTATTATTATTATTAATTTCATAAAAGTGTTCTCAAAAGGAGATCACGCATTCTGAAAAGCAGTGCACAGCTTACTGACCTGATGCTTTACAAAGTTTCGGAAACAGATTATGACTAGGTAATTTCAAATGAGTTTCCAATACTTTGCTGAATAATATTACTTTTCCAGCTGTGGCTGAATGATCAAAAGTCCGATTGTTTATGTATGCTTTGAATTCTTATTACAAAGTAAAATCGTCTATGTCCTTATCACAGGACATAGTACACGCACATACCTACTTGCATGCATAAACACAAAACACACACACACACACACAAACACACACGCATACACACACGCATACATACACACACACGCACACACAGACACACATACACAGAAAGAGGTCGAAAGACAGATAGACCATCGACCGACCGATCGACAGACAAAAAACAAACAAAACAAAACTGATAAGAGTGACAGAAAGAAATAGAGACAACGTGAAGAATAGAACGAAGAGAGAAACAGAGACAGACAGGAGAAACAGAGACGGGCAGGAGAAACAGAGACAGGCAGGAGAAACAGAGACAGGCAGGAGAAACAGAGACAGGCAGGAGAAACACACTCCCACATTGATTTCCCGTCATGCTCTACCTCAGCCTCCTCAGCTGTTATCAGGCTCACGCCATCATGCCAGACAAACACAGGGAACACAGCACTATGCTGTCACCACACGTCGCTGCAAGGGTCCACCAAGACCAAACGAACCCTACCAACCGAAGCCAAAACACACCTGAACCCGATCTGGCCAATCTGCCTTGCAAAATATGTGCTCTCAGGAAATAGGGAAGACGAAAACGAAACAGAATACAGCTATTCCCACATTTTGTTTTGTTTGTCTTCCCACAGGAACTTATAAATTACGACTCTGTCTACACCATCTGTCCAGCGTTGACTGACAATTTGATCCAATTGAATGTCTTTCTTGCCTCACTTGTCTTGCCCCCTTCCCACCCCCACACCTCCCAGGTTATATATTACAAATCTGTCAGCATCATAAATCTACTGCTAAATGACAATTTGGTCCAACTGACTGTGTTCCTCACCTAGCTACCCATCCTCCTCTCCCCGTTGTTTTTTCTTTACTCAGCTAGAGCTCCGAGGTTCACCAACGGTGAGATTTTTGCATATGCGACCGTTTTTACCCATCATGAAAGTAGCTGCATTCCAGCTTCGGGGACAAAAGCTTTTAAATCAGTAGCCTCTGTGGACCATCTTTTAAATCAGTAGCCTCTGTGGACCATCTTTTAAATCAGTAGCCTCTGTGGACCATCTTTTAAATCAGTAGCCTCTGTGGACCATCTTTTAAATCAGTAGCCTCTGTGGACCATCTTTTAAATCAGTAGCCTCTGTGGACCATCTTTTAAATCAGTAGCCTCTGTGGACCATCTTTTAAATCAGTAGCCTCTGTGGACCATCTTTTAAATCAGTAGCCTCTGTGGACCATCTTTTAAATCAGTAGCCTCTGTGGACCATCTTTTAAATCAGTAGCCTCTGTGGACCATCTTTTAAATCAGTAGCCTCTGTGGACCATCTTTTAAATCAGTAGCCTCTGTGGACCATCTTTTAAATCAGTAGCCTCTGTGGACCATCTTTTAAATCAGTAGCCTCTGTGGACCATCTTTTAAATCAGTAGCCTCTGTGGACCATCTTTTAAATCAGTAGCCTCTGTGGACCATCTTTTAAATCAGTAGCCTCTGTGGACCATCTTTTAAATCAGTAGCCTCTGTGGACCATCTTTTAAATCAGTAGCCTCTGTGGACCATCTTTTAAATCAGTAGCCTCTGTGGACCATCTTTTAAATCAGTAGCCTCTGTGGACCATCTTTTAAATCAGTAGCCTCTGTGGACCATCTTTTAAATCAGTAGCCTCTGTGGACCATCTTTTAAATCAGTAGCCTCTGTGGACCATCTTTTAAATCAGTAGCCTCTGTGGACCATCTTTTAAATCAGTAGCCTCTGTGGACCATCTTTTAAATCAGTAGCCTCTGTGGACCATCTTTTAAATCAGTAGCCTCTGTGGACCATCTTTTAAATCAGCAGCCTCTGTGGACCATCTTTTAAATCAGTAGCCTCTGTGGACCATCTTTTAAATCAGTAGCCTCTGTGGACCATCTTTTAAATCAGTAGCCTCTGTGGACCATCTTTTAAATCAGTAGCCTCTGTGGACCATCTTTTAAATCAGTAGCCTCTGTGGACCATCTTTTAAATCAGTAGCCTCTGTGGACCATCTTTTAAATCAGTAGCCTCTGTGGACCATCTTTTAAATCAGTAGCCTCTGTGGACCATCTTTTAAATCAGTAGCCTCTGTGGACCATCTTTTAAATCAGTAGCCTCTGTGGACCAGCTTTTAAATCAGTAGCCTCTGTGGACCATCTTTGAAGCCCTAAATGATAAAAACAATATATCTGTCTGATTGTCCTCCTTACCTAGCGATACTTCCCCTCCCTCAAGTTCAGGAATCTGTTGGCCTCATCTGCCGTTTGCAAACTGACAGTTTGAGTCCTAATGATTGCCCTTCTTATATGACTGTCCATCCCAAAGTTTATGACTATCTTTCTGTCTGCATGATCCGTCTTCTGCTCACAGGTAGTGCCTGTTTTTTCTCCTGACCTAACTCCCCCTACCAAAAACGTATCCATTGCAAATCTCTCTGTGCTGTTTGTCAATTGCTATATGGCTGTTTGTTTCAGTGGTTGACTCCCTCATCCCGAGTTTTACTCGAAGAACTTAGAAATGACAAATCTGTCTGCACCATTCACTGGGTGCTACCTGACACATTGTCTCACTGCTTGGACTTTTCAGACAAATCCCATCTGATCTGAAATTTCGGCTGGCGCATATAGATTTAGTCAGACCTGACTGATGTCTTGGTGCTCCTCGTTTTCTTTTGCTTAAGACTGGTTTCAGCAGATTGGTGTAAAAGAAATGCTTTTTTCTGAGTTTTAATTTGCACCTTTAAAATTTCCGATATTCCCAAAGTCGAAATGCGACGACCTCAGTGGTGGGTGAAAACGGGTCGCATACGCAAACTTTCACCATTCGTAAACCTTGCAGCTCAAGCCGAAGAACACAAACATGTCCAAAAGCAATTTGTGTGAAAAGAATGCGGGAAAACTAAAACATCAAAACAAACCGTTACAAAGGCAAAAACTGTCAAAATTTGATTACCTGTTTATAGCCTATCGATTCACCGTTAAATACATCTTAAGAAAGTTTTTCTGTTATCATGCAAACATTACATCGTCATTATTCAGATTATTTCATGAATGACAGTGATGCTATCATCTCACAAAAAGTTGTCCAAATCGCATGCATTATATTCATGGCATTCTAAATGGCTTGCCTGAGAATGAGGGTGCTGCAATTTTTTTGATATTGAGATTAATTATCCTTGAAATGGTTTACATGATATAAAGGACTTAAACACACAAATCAGCACACACACACACACGCACACGCACACGCACTCACACACGCACACACACACACACACACAAACACACACGCGCGCGCGCACATACACACACGCACGTACCACGCACACGCGCACGTATACACGCACGCACACACGCACACACGCAAGCACCCCTCTTCACACACACACACCAAGCTCCCTTCTTGTTATTTTTCCTGCAGAGGCCTACAGACTACTGACCTGTCGACACGGTCTGTCCAGGGACACCCTCAGTTTAGTACAACTGTCTTTATTCTCTCCCAGACAGATCAGGTCTGGTCATCAAGGCAGTAGAAGACATGTTTTTTTGAAATTTGGCAAGACCAGTCTGCATTTGGAACTCTTTTGCTCCGTTTTGCACATCAGTCACATGACTTGAAACAAACTAATTACAAGAAATTCAGTGAAAGAGAGCACCACTGAAGCCGGCATACAGCTACCTAAATGGTCGGAAAAAACCGGTTGCGGACGCATCAATTTCATCATTGGTGAGTCTGAGATTTAAACCGAGAGCAATGTAACCCTCCACCCCAACAAAACAACAACAACCCAATACCCCCCCAACAAAACAAAACAAAACAAAAACAATCCAAACAAACAAAAACAGCAATTTCAGGTTTAATTTCAGAGACCGATACTGCTGAAGAGATTTGTAAACTTGGCAAGATTATTAGTCTGGATTTTGAGCCTCTCTTTATTCTGTTTTAAATATAAATCATATCAAATGAATAAATCAAGTAGCATAAAGTGCATTTAAATGGAACAATTTACATATTCGTTTAAACTAAAAACAAATTTTGTTATAATATTTATTGAATGATTTGAATAATCTGTTACACACTGGACAAAAAATTGAAGTGACATTTGATCATCCTGCTGGTATTTGCTTATCATATCAAGATTTTTTTTGAGGGGAGGAATTGACACAATTTTCGATCTGATCAAATATGATGAATTGCTATCATCGGCTTACCTTTTACAATTTGTAAAACAACACAAATTCTGTTAATGATTTTCAAAATAATTTTCCCGAGAGAGGAATAATGGATTTCGTTGTTGACATTTGTTCTAATCATCCAAACATGTTTGAAATGACGTAAAATTTAGTCAACCACAACCAGCCCTCAGAACGTGACACAAGGACAAGTCTACGAGCAGACAGACAGACAGACAGACAGAGAGAAAGAGAGACAGACAGAGACAGAGGATATGAGCAGAAAACTTGCTAGAAGCACAGAGAGGAAAAGCTTCACTTTGTTTTACAAGCTTCTCATGGAAAGCACACTCCTGCAGAAAAACTCCAGTCACCTCAGGTCACTGAATCCTCAGTTGCTGCTGGTATTAACACACTGGACAGAGCAGTGACTATCAAGTCAAGTCAAAAGCACTTTAATCATCCCATGAAGGGCAATTATAATATTGACAGGCATATTGATACAAATCACATTCCTTTCTTATCTTTACATTGAACACATGATTATCTTAAAAAAGAAAACAGGCACACATCTTAAGACCCGTATCACAACATGCCATCAAACCCATAACTGCTGTCAGTATGAGGTTAACACACCAAACAAAGAGATGAGAGCACCATCATCAATATTCCTTCCCGCATCTTAAACCCCTAATCACAACATGTCATCACATCTGTTTTCATGCTGTCAGTATCATGTCAACACATCAAAGAAACACACCATGAGATTCAAGCAACATCATTATTCCCCTCCCTTCATGATATGTCCACATGGACCACAGGGCTATCTTTCAGGAAAATGGAACACGAACTATCATCATCTTTTCCATCTGCATTGCAAATTGGCTCACGTTCTGAGACAAGACGGAAGATTTGGTATTTAAAAAAAGTTTGGACTGTCCATATATCACTTTTATGCTCTTCTGAAGGAAGATGATAAATGACAGTCATTTCTGTCTGTGCAACACGTAACTCAAGATTTGACATAAGTCGTTTTCACAAAGTTTGTTGAAAGAGTACTACTACTCGTCATAAGGAAGCAGCGAGAGAGAGAGAGAGAGAGA
>CM060317.1:2036932-2046932 GCA_030674155.1 Stramonita haemastoma
AGAGATAAAGCAAGAAAAGAAGACCAAAAATGAATATGATAATTGTAAAAATCAATTAATTAATTGCAAACAAAACATATACATAGCCAAGGGAAACTTGAAAAAGAGATTAACTGAAAGAAAAGAATAAAAACTGTATCATTTGTCTCTTTTAACCAAGATGAGATCCCAGGTGTGTCTTTCATCCCTAAACAAGTTACATCTCAGGCAATGCAATCTGGGCAATCCACTCTGGGAGGTGATTGCATCTCTCAATGGCACTTGCCCCTTCCCTGCTTTCATTTTAATCAGTCAACCCCGACACAACGGAAACACGGGAGATAGATCGAAAACAGGTGAAGAAGTAGAAGAGGAATAAGGCAAAGAGTGACAAAGAAGAAGAATTGAGAAGACAAAGAATTGCGAAGGACATATGCAAAGAAGAATTGCGAAGAATTACAAACAATTACGAAGAAGAATTTCGAAGAGGAATAAGAAAATATGTGAAGAGTTGCGAAGAAAAATTGCGAAGAAGAATTGCGAAGAAGAATTGCGAAGAAGAATTGCAAAGAAGAATTGAGAAGAAGAAGAAGAATTGCGAAGAAGAAGAATTGCGAAGAAGAAGAAGAATTGCGAAGAAGAAGAAGAAGAAGAAGAAGAAGAAGAAGAAGAAGAAGAAGAAGAAGAAGAAGAAGAAGAAGAAGAAGAAGAAGAAGAAGAAGAAGAAAAAGAAGAATTACAAAGATGAAGAAGAAGAATTGCGAAGGAGAATTGCGAAGAAGAATTGCGAAGAAGAAGAATTGCGAAGAAGAATTGCGAAGAAGAATTGCAAAGAGTTGCGAAGAAGAAGAAGAAGAAGAAGAAGAAGAAGAAGAAGAAGAAGAAGAAGAAGAAGAAGAAGAAGAAGAAGAAGAAGAAGAAGAAGAAAATAAATACGGAAAGCGAAGAAGTTTTAGAATAAGTACAAGACCAAAAGCAAAAGCAATAAAACAGCAGCAGAGACGAATAAACGGTAAAAATGGATGAGAAACCCAACGTTTTAAAGGAAAAAGAAAGGAAAACAAAACAAAGAAGCCAGATTATCAAGATATAGATTCTGACAACAACAAAAAATAAACCAGTTGAAAATAAAACCAGATGGATAAGAAAAGTAAAATAGAAAATTGTTCACTTAGCAAAAAGAGAACAGGAGAACCAATAAAACAAGGTGTCATCTATCTCTTTTAACAGACAAGCCGCAGATGTGATCATAATCCCCAAACACGGCACACCCTGGGCATTGCACTCTGTGCAATCCACTCTCTGAGGTGATTGCAACCTTCAATCACACTTGTTTCCTCCACCTTCCTGATACAATCCTTCATTCTCAGAGGAATTGAGACATGTGAGATAGAACATTAAAGAGGGAAAAAGAAAAAGAAGAAAAAAGGAGGAGAAGAAGACAAAAATATGCCAAGAAGAGGAAGATGAATGCAAAGAAATATTTTAAAAAGTGCAAAGGAGAAAAAGAATTGGAAGAAGAATTGGAAGAAAAATTGCAAAGGGGAATCAAAAAAGGGGAAAAACAATACGGAGAAGAATGTGAAGAATGCGAAGAAGAAGAAGAAGAACAAGAAAAATAACAACTACAACGACAACAACACCAAAACAATAGCAATCACTGTTGTGAAAAAGAAGGCGAAAATAACAGGGGGGGGGGGGGGGGGGAGGCGGAAGTAGACAACGAGAAAAGAGGCACTGAAAAAGGTGTTCAAACCTACAAAAGCAACACTAGACAAAAGTGATAGGAACACGTGCCCACGCTTCTTTTACAGCCCCCAAGAGCCCCACATGTGACAGAAAATAAGCCAAATAAGTAAATAAGCTCTGCTCCAGTAATACCCAAGGTGTTGCATCCTGTGCATCTCTCATTCAACAGATCAAACCACGTCTTCACAACACCCACCCTGTTTCTTTTCCCATGATAGCCCTTCACTTGGCAAAGAAGTGACCCAGGTTAAGATAAGGCCCTGCTTCACACACCATGTCTTTCTGGGAATAAGATGCATTGCCATGGCGAGGCAAGAGCGAGAAGTACCAATGTATCAGAGAGAGAGGATATTCAGCGCAAGGCGTGTAAAGAAATGTCTTGACTCCGGAACTTTCTAAGTGTTTGTCAAAGAGTTGATCAGACACTCGAAAACTTTGGATATCAGCCATAAGTTTCATGCCTCCTTTTTCCTAAAAGGAAAAAGTCTTCCCTTCTAAGTCTGTTACAATTTTGGTGTGGAGGTTTTGTCGTTGTGATTTGAAAAGTCTGACTTTTTGAAAAGAGCCCAACACAGAAGTCATACATGACTTTTGCCAATCATCTTGAGAGTGAACTTAGAATTTTCAATGTACTTGGCCTCAGGTCACAACACATAGGTTAGGGATGTGGGGGGTGATGACCAAATTAACAGTCATTTTAACATAGACTTAAAAGAATCAGTTCATTTTCGCACACATCCTCTTATATTCACACTGCAAGAACTGCACAGATAATTGTACTCCCAAACCCCTTACCGGAGACAAGCGCACAGCCATCTTGCTAGCCGCAACAATGGACCAGTCGCCACAAAGGTGAAATGCATGGTAGGAGGAGTCCACAGTGCCATCCAGGGAACACATTGGCGCACTAAGCACTGGTGTGTTCTATTTCGGTAAAACTGCCTTGCCTTTTCCTTTTTCCGCAATTAGGCTAGGGCAATGAGGACCGCCAGTCACACAGAGTGACCATTACTTTACGTGCTATTCCTTTTTGGGGAGAACAGAACAAGGGTGTGGGATTTTTGGCGCATTAAAGAAAACGAAGGGGAAGACGGCGGAACTATGGAAAAAGACAAAACCCTCCAAGAAAAACAGGGCAAAGAACGAAGACAAATGATGGTCGTTAATTCTACGCCTGTTCACCTAAAAGTGATATTGACGAATGGACAGAAACAGAACAGAGGCAGACACAACCATAAAACAAAAGCTGCGACATACGTCTGCTACACATAGGTCAGGTAGTAGTACCATCCACCCTGCTTGAGTTTTTGGTTCCTTTTTTTTTTTTGGGGGGGATGTTTCAGTTAAAAAGCTAATCTTGGATTTCCTTTCAGCTTTCAGTTGTAAAAAGAACGTCAACACTTTGTAAAACATGGGGGCTGTTTGTTTCCATTGCTGTAAGAATGAGTGCTTTCCCACAGACTGCCTGTGCAAACAGCATTGCGCTCTTTCTGTTCCACTAAGGTATCTTTTGAATTTCCTAGATCAAAGTATTGCCCAGACTACGTTACAAATCAGTTTTTTTTATTCTGTGACGTAGCATGAGTGAATAAATAGTTTACGTTATATTGATTTGTCCATTAGTTTGGTTGTTCTCCAGTATATGCAGCTTCTCATTGACTTGTTAGCAAAAATCCTTTCAATGCTTGAAGAAGGAAGAAATAGAAAAAAAGGAAGAAAGAAAAAGAAGTAGAAGATAAAGAAGAAGACGAACAACAATAAGATCAACAGTAGCAACTATGAAATCAGTAACAACAGCAACATCATCCTCATCATCAACAAAACCAACAGCAAAAGCGTGACCATTAGCAACAACAACAACATTGGCGACTAAAAGAGGAATAAAAAAACTGAACAAGAAAAATGGAAAAAGTCGTAAAGGAAGAAAAGAAGCCTAGAAAAACAAAACACCAATACAAGACAGGAATAAATGGTTTGGTGACAGAAAGAACACACAAATAAAACAACCTACAAATACGACACCCCGGTTAAAATTAAAAAACAAACAAACTCACAAATAATGTATTAGGTGATTGATGAAAGCAAAAAGACACAAACATTAAAGCATGTCTCTTCAGGCCCTTAGCAGCTCCAGATGTGGCAATCAATAAGCCATCCCTAGCCAAAAGCAAGCTCCACCCCCCATAGCACAACCAACAACAACAAAAAACACAGCCCCCAACCCCTCTGACCCCCTCATCCATAACAACAGCAACAACAAACCCCAAACTCTGAAAGCAGAGGATTCTACGCAGTTCATTTCTTGGAGCGACTGTATCTCTTGACGTAACGCCTGCCCGCTCCCTGTAACTCATGTAACCGTTCCCTTCCCAGAAAGCTGAGGAGACATGTAACACATACCACATATTCCACAGCACCCTTTAGAACAAAGAACAGGATGTGAATGACACAGGGAGAGACACTAGCAAGAAATAAGGGGATAAGCAGCAGCAGCAACAGCAGCAGCAAAAGAAGAAGAAGAAGAAGAAGAAGAAGAAGAAGAAGAAGAAGAAGAAGAAGAAGAAGAAGAAGAAGAAGAAGAAGAAGAAGAAGAAGAAGAAGAATTGCGAAAAAAGAAGAAAAAGCACAGCTCGTGAAAAGTCAAGGAAGTGTGTACAAAAAGACGTAGTTAACTTTCAGACCTTTCTTCCCCCAGAGTTTGTCAAAGAGCGTGGTGGAAATGTGACAAGTGTGTAGCACATGGTGAAGTTTCCTTCCTCCAAGTTTTCCTCAGGTAGTTTCAAAACCTTCCTTTGACCCGTTCAATGCAGGAGGTGCAGTGACCTTTTCTAGTTAGAATTGTTTGTTGTTCTTTCTTGGAAACCTATCATTCCGGGGAAGAGTAAAAAAGCAGAAACTAGGTTCATTTTCACTTACCATTCGTGGAGAGAGAGAGAGAGAGAGAGAGAGAGAGAGAGAGAGAGAGAGAGAGAGAGAGAGAGAGAGAGAGAGAGAGAGAGAGAGAGAGAGAGAGAGAGAGAGAGAGAGAGAGAGAGAGAGAGAGAGAGAGAGAGAGACAGACAGACAGACAGACAGACAGACAGACAGACAGACAGACAGACAGAGACAGACAGACAGAGACAGAGAGTAATAATTATGAGCGTGCATTCTCTCTCTCACTCTGTCTTCTTTCTCATTCACTTGCTCACACACACACACACACACACACACACACACACACACACACACACACACACACACACACACACACACACACACAAACACACACACGCACTCACACACACACACACACGCACACGCACACGCACACACACACACACACACACACATATATACGTATATATATATATATATATATATATATATATATATATATATATATATATATATATATATATATATATATATATATATATATATATATATATATATATATATACGCGCCCGGCCACTAAACAAATACTGGCAGTTCTGCTCATCATAGACGACACAAGCAACCTTTTACCTCTATGTGTGTTTGAGTAGCTCCAACGTAAGCGTTCATGATGGCATGTGAATGAATGTGCCTTGTTTCTACACGTGAATAAATGTGAATTGTTTAATTGTTTCTACATGTGAATGAATGTGCATTGTCTCTATATGTGAATGAATGGGCCTTGTCTCGACACGTGAAAAAATGTGCATTGTTTCTAACAGAAAACCACCCAGACGGTAAAGATGACCCCTTTCCATCAATCCCTGAGCAAAGACTTCCTGCAGCCCGCCTCCGCAAGAAAACTGGACCCCCATTTCCATGGGGCACCGGGTTTCCTCAGCCTTATTTGAATAACATGCTGTCCAGACCACTTCCAAATGAGCTGCATCCTTCTTTTTAATCCATACATTTCAGGGCAGGGCACCAATGTTCATGATATTCATACACCAGTCTGTCTTTTGTTGTTTTTTTTACTTCAAGAAATTTAATTTTGTTTTGGTGTGATTTTCTTGTCATAGCATATGTTCATTCCCTAGACAGAAGATTGTGGGATACTGGAAGAGAAAGAAGAATAAGGAAAAGGGGAATAAAAAGGGCAATAATGAGGACAATAACATTAAAAGAGAATGAATCCACATATCAAGAAACATGCAAAAAAGCAAGATTGCAAAGAAGAAGAATTGCCGAGATATTTCAAGGAGAAGAACTGCGAAAAACTGCCAAGAATTCGGAAGAAGAAGAAGGATGAAAACAAAAGAAGGAAAGAACAAAAAACAAATGATGAAACAATCCCTGAAATTACCGCACAACTCTTGCCCCCTCTATACCCATTACAGCCCCTTTCACACCAAGAAACTTGGACAAGTAAGGCATGACCCAGATTCAGACAACCTCTCTGTCAGGGGCAAAAGAACTGGACAGGTAAGACTGATGGAAAACAAAACAGAAAGAAAACGTGCCACGGAAAAAGAAGATGAAAACCAAACAAAAAACCCCAATAAAACAAAAACAACAGCAAGAACAAAGTCATGATATAAGATCTGCGAAGAGATGAGTTGACTATCGGACTTGGTCCTCCCTCCAGCGGTGATTTGCCAGAGAGCAGGTTGGATACAGGAGAGGTATAAATGGCCGGATGAAGCCTCATCCTCTTTCCTTTTCCCGCCAGCAATTTGAATCCCCTTTGAGTCTCAGACTTATCAAAGGCAGTGTGACCTTTACTGATAGAATTTTGGTTGCTTTTTCTATTTTTTATTTTTAGAAATGATATACTTTGCTTAGAAAGAGATGAAAAACAAAAACAGGATTCTCTCTTCCGTTTTTACCACCAGAAATAAGATCCTCCTTTCTTCTCTTCGTTTCCCAATAAAAGTGGAGAGAAGGAGAGAGAGAGAGAGAGAGAGAGAGAGAGAGAGAGAGAGAGAGAGAGAGAGAGAGAGAGAGAGAGAGAGAGAGAGAGAGAGAGAGAGAGAGAGAGAGAGAGAGAGAGAGAGAGAGAGAGAGAGAGAGATGCTGAACACGGGTGGTATTGAGTAGAATAAAGCTTTTATTGACGACAGCGGCGATGAAACAGCTGAGTTGAGATAAAGAAGGGCTAATACACAGTGCAATGCTGATGATAAACACACTATTGGTCAACATTACTGACCACGTAACACAGCAATGAGCTATTGATCAATATCCATTTGCTGTTGTTCTTATCATTGCACATTGGTTGTACAGGGGGACGTGATAGCCTGGCGATTAGAGTGATGCGCATTGCGCTCGTGATCTGCTATCCTGGGTTCGAATCTCGTTCAAGAAGATTTTTTCTCTGGAGTTAACATCAGTGCCGACTCCACTCCCTGATAAGTCCTTCGGATGAGACTAAAAAACCGAGGTGCGAACACACGGAAAAACCTTGCGTTCATGTCAAAACCCGTTCCGCTCTTCGGAAGAGTAGGCCATTGTGTGCCGGTGGAAACAGATTACAAAGTTTACAAAAAAAACATGCACACACACGGGGACTGGATGTAAAAAAGCACATAAGTGCTTATTCCATTGCCCTCGATATAAAAGAATAAATAAATAAATAAAATAAATGAAATAGTTTAGCAGTCAGAGCACTCGCTTTACCCAAGCTAAAGTTAAGCAACATCGAGCATGGTTACCAATTGGATGGGTGACCGCTTGCGCGCCTTGGCTTCAGTACAGTCTCCCAGCTCACCCAACTGTAAATAGGTACCTGTCCTCTTTAGGGACAGGGAAGGTAAAGCAGCGAGGGAGAGGAGATGGGCGCCGCCCTCAATATGTTGGCCCCTGGAGAAGCTGAGGTTTCTGACGCCTTGCTCTCCTACGACCACACAGGTTATGGGACACCTTTACTATCACTGATTCATCTCCCCTGAAAAACTTTCGGATGAGACTTTCAACCAGAGGTCTCGCGTGTGAACACATGCATAACATTGCGCACATGTTAAAACGCGTTCCAGAAGAGTTAGACTTTAGCGTGCCAGTAGAAGCAGGGACACAAATGGAAACAAAAATAAAGAAACATGGACACTGGTGTGGTGATTAGACATCTTCCGCCCAGTTAAGATCCAAATGCCCTCACTGCGGGCAATAACGATCACAATAGCAAAATCTCACCATTTGTGAACCTCGGAGTTTCACCCAAGGAACGAACCCCTCCCCCTTCCCGTTCCATGTCATAGCTAGCCGTGCTGTGACTAAATGGGGTTGTTTGGCGCTTTCCAGAGAGAATGCCTACTGTCATACCTGGAAGCTGGCTCAAATGAAGGCAATCCCCATAGAACAGTCCCAAAGCACCCCCTGTGCATGTAGGCCTTGACATTTTGCTCACATCGATAAAACAGACACTTTCGGCCCGCGCCATAATACTCTCTTCATATTGTAAAATAACTTTGAATCGGAAACACACACACACACACACACACACACACACACACACACACACACACACACACACACACACACACACACACACACACACACACACACACACACACAAACACACACACACACACGCACACAGACGCACACACATACCCACATACCCCCCTCCCCCTACACACACTTTAAACATAATGACAATGACAGTGACAGCAACACCACACACACACACACACACACACACACACACACACACACACACACACACACACACACACACACACACACACACACACACACACACGCACACACACACACACAAGCGCACGCACAGAATATTTAAAACACATGGACATGATTTTATGGATAACAATTCATTCCACAACTAAGGTTGTTTGTCGTATGAGCAAAACTGCATTGCGCTGTTTTTAAGCGCCTGACAAGTCAGGCTCGGTAATTCCGACTTTGGCATGGGAGATCATTGTTATCTTTGAAGTCTGTCTGGACAAAAAGCTGGAAAATGGACCAACAACATGGGCAATACACAAGGAGGGGACAGACAGTAAAGGAACACAGCAGAAAAAAGAGTGAAAGGAAAGAGGGAATACCCAGCACAGAATGTCCTGAAGGTGGGGGACATTGCCTATACACACAGGCCCCTGGCATTTCCATGGGAGGAGTGTTCAATGCTAATGTACAGGAAAACCTACGCAGGAGCATGTTTGTAGCAAGAGACAAACATTTTTTCGTAACAATGACGGCGACATTTTACTTTTTATCAAACTCGAGCACTGCCTACAGATTACGGTGCAAAACCATGATGAGACTTTACTTTGCTATAGTTTTCTTCAGCATTATTTGAATAATTTCCATTCAGAAAGCTTGCAACAACAGCTTTATCACTCTGGGAAACAAGGCTCTGCTTCCGACTTAAGGCATAACGTATTTCACGGCATTTATGCATCAAAATGTCTTCTCGTAGCTCTTCATTTTACGATTAATTTTTTTGTGTGATACAGTAGTATTTTTGCCATCTCAGTAGAATACTTAGATTACATGAAAAAGGAGAGGAAAATGAAATAGCCTCAGAGTACAAAGATGAAGAATTGCAAAGAAGAAGGAAAGGGTTTGCAAAACATTGCCAAGAGTTGCAAGGAAGAATTGAGAAGAAAAACTACCAAACAGAGTTGCAAATGGACAATTGTGATCGATTGGGAAGAATAATAATTGTAAACAGGAAGAACTGCGAAGAATAAATACAAAGAAAATTGCAAAGAAAAATGCAAAGAAGAATGGTAAAAGAATGCAAAAAAGAAGAAAAGAAACAATGCAAAAAATGCAAAGAAGAAGAACAAGAACAACAAGAAGAAAACCAAGCAAGCAGCAGAGAAAATGCTAAATTGAAAAAAAAACAGACAGAAAAAAGCCCCAGAACACGAGTGAGTACAAGAGGCAATATATAGATCTATAGCCCAACGACAAAAACAACACAAAACCAATACACTGTCTTTGATTAAGCAAAACTAAACAAAGACTAAAACACCATTCTTCCCTCTCTCCTTACAGACGAAGGCCCCAGATGTCCCAGCCAATAAATAGTCCTTAGCTAAAGAACGCCCAAGGCTTCAGCACTCTGCACCAGTCATTCCCTGAAATGACTGCACCTTTCCACAACACTCAACTTCCCCGCCCAGTGCCATTCTCACTAGAACCTCTCACACTCTACGGAAACTTACACATGTAATACAGGATATTGACTGAAGACAGATAGCTGTATTCTCATTACAAAATCTCCGTCTGTCTGTCTGTCTGTCTGTCTGTCTGTCTGTCTGTCTGTCTGTCTGTCTGTCTGTCTGTCTGTCTGTCTGTCTGTCTGTCTCTCTCTCTCTCTCTCTCTCTCTGTCT
>CM060317.1:2051932-2054432 GCA_030674155.1 Stramonita haemastoma
TGGATAGACTTGCTTTGATGGTTGTGTGTGTGTGTGTGTATGTGTGTGTGTGTGTGCGCGTGCGTGCACGTGCGTGCGTGTGTGTGTATTTGTGTGTGTATGTGCGTGCGTGTTTGCGTGTGTGTGCGTGCATGTATGTGTGTAAGCGCGCTCGCGCGCGCGTGTGTGTATATGTGTGTGTGCGCGCGCATGTATGTGCGTGAGCGCACGCATATGCGTGCACACGCATGTGTGTAGGTATGTGTGTCCAAATTTGTACATGTATGTCTGTACTTCCTTTTCAATTCAATGTCAAATACATAGCTTTAGCTAGACCGCTGTATACCTTATGAAAACAAGACCCCCCCCCACCCCTGAAAAAAAGAACCCTACAAAAACCCAACCCGAAACAACAACCCCCCCAAAAAAACCCAACAACAAACAAACAAAACAGCGCCAAGAAAAACAACAGCAACAATAACAACAACACCGACAAACAAAATAAACAGCAACAACAAGAAAAAACAGCCTCAAAAAAAGCAAACAAATAAAACAATACAGAGAAACATAAGGTGACATGAAGGAACTAGTGGAAGGAAACAATCCCCTGAATCACCACAGGAGGGATAATCTGCTTTCAGAAGCCCGCGACTGTTCCTGGCTTCAGCAGATTGATTCCGAGACATGTCGTGATGCGGGCATCAATATTGGGTTAAGGCGATAACCATCAGGGGACAGGAAAATCAGCAGGGAAAAGAGTGTGACTTTGTTACCTCGCTTGTTTGTTTGTTCCTTCGTTGTTGTTGTTTTCTTGTTCTTTCCCTTCCATCTTGTCCTTCCTGCCTTCCTTCTCCCCTCCATCTTCGTTAGTACTCTTCTGTTCTCTTCATCCCCCCCCTTCTATGAACACTGTTTATGTTTTTGTTGTGTATGTTTTGAGTGTGTGTGTGTGTGTGTGTGGTGTGTGTGTGTGTGTGTGTGTGTGTGTGTGTGTGGTTGTGTGTGTGTGTGTGTGTGTGTGTGTGTGTGTGTGAGTGTTGTGTGTGTGTGTATGTGTGTGTGTGTGTGTGTGTGTGTGTGTGAGTGTATGTGTGTGTGTAAGTGTAAGTGTGTGTGTGTGCGCGTGCGTGCGTGCGTGCGTGTGTGTGTTTATTTCTCTGTTTGTTTCTTCCTTACTTTATTTTCTGCTTTACAATATTATCAGACTTTGTTTCGTCAGTATTTATGTTATTTTTTTCTTTTTTACTTTTTTCTTTTCTCGTTCTTTCCTATAAACTAGCTATCTCTCTGTTCTTTGTTCTTTCTGTTTTTCCTTAACATTTTTCTTTGTTGCACCTTGCGGTGTACATTATCTTATTTTCCCTCAATTATAATAAGGATTGTAATGATGATGATAACAATTATACGAACATTGCTACTGCTTTTGCTCTTGTTGAATTTTTTAAAATTCTGTTGCTGTTTATGATGATAATGATGATGATGATGATGATGATGATGATGATGATGATGATGATGATGATGATGATGATGATGATGATGATGGGTTTTTTTCAATTTTTTCCGCACACCTTGCCATTTCTTTTCATCATATTCTTCATCTTCCACATTTTTTTTCTTCTGTTTCCTTTATTTGACTATTTTGTCAACACCCTTAAATTGTGTTAACCATAAACCTGATACTTTGTTAGACAAGCTCAAACATTGTGTGTATACTAGTTTCAAACAAAGCCAATTGCGGACGTTAAAGATGCTAATCTACAACCGTGCCGTACAGAAACCATGATCAAGATTGAAAGAGATAACGATGCTTGTCAACTTTCTTCTTTCGACACCTGGTGAGTACTGTAGATTTGTGTTGTTTCATGAAAGTGGGAATGGTTTACTGGTGCGGGTTGGAAAATTGGGAACATAAAATCTATCTATCTATCTATCTATCTATCTATCTATCTATCTATCTATCTATCTATCTATCTATCTATCTATCTATCTATCTATCTATCTATCTATCTATCTATCTATCTATCTATCTATCTCTCTATCTATCTCTCTATCTCTCTCTCTCTCTATCTATCTATCTATCTATCTATCTATCTATCTATCTATCTATCTATCTATCTATCTATCTATCTATCTATCTATCTATCTATCTATCTCTCTCTCTCTCTCTATCTCTCTCTCTCTATCTCTCTCTCTCTCTCTCTATCTGTCTATCTATCTATCTATCTATCTATCTATCTATCTATCTATCTATCTATCTATCTATCTATCTATCTATCTATCTATCTATCTATCTATCTATCTATCTATCTATCTATCCATCTATTTATCTGTCTAGCTAGCTAGCTAGCTATGTGTATGTGCGTGTGTGTGTACTAAACTAACAAAGTTACTTTGCTAATAAACAACAGGGATAGATCTATAAAGACCCGCTCTGGCGCACGTGGAAATGTCTGCTGCTATTCCTGTTTAAAAGGTCGAGGAAGTTACATGAAATAATCACATGGTCCTTCGCACAGACGGA
>CM060317.1:2059432-2069432 GCA_030674155.1 Stramonita haemastoma
CACACACACACAAATACGCACTCTAGGTCTGTCTGTCTGTCTATCTGTATGTATGTCACACAAACACACACTACATCACACACACACGCTCACACACACGCACACACACCCACACACACTCACGCACACACACACACACACACACACACACACAGCACACACACATACACACACACACACACACCACACACACACACACACACACACACACACACACACACACACACACACACACACACACACACACACACACGGCAATTTCAGAAAACAAAAGACTTGGACATCGCCAGACAACAGGTGTAGCATTAGCCACTCGTTATCGACTAATGGACACAAGCAAATGAAGGATTACAAACTAAACCTGCTCATTTTCCCCTCACCCGTCAGACGGTGTTTTCATAGAAAATGGCCCCTCTCTGCCAATTTTGTCCAGGATATATGACTAAAAGGGCTCTTCTCCTTATTCGTCTCCTGACTCTTATTTTGTTCGAATGTGTTGTCTCCGTCGTTCCGAAACTGGTATCTCTTCTAAAGGACTTCGGTTTTAGATGTCTTCTACTGTAATAAACATGGGTGTGTTTGTCATGAAAATGTAATCATTTCGTTAATAATTATAGAGACGCTTTAGCTAGAATCGTGCGAGGGTGGACACAGAAACAGACAGACCCACACACAGACACAGACACTGACAATCACAGACACACAGACACACAGACACACACACACACTGACACTGACACTCACAGACACACAGACACACAGACACACAGACACAGACACAGACACACGATACACATTCTCTCTCTGTTGTTTTTTTACGCTGGAATAAAAATTGTACATAAGACCAAAATAAAATCATAAATAAAACAAATAAAAAGGGACCAGCTCAAATACTGTAAGGAAACCATGTCTACATGGCAGCCAGACAAGCAGACAGGCAGAGAGACAGACACAATATGCATCACCTTACCCCTCTACCAATCAGGGGGGTTCCCCATCTGTAATCTTAAAACCTAGAAGAATTAATTGGTAACGAAAATTCCACCACTAAATTATCTAAATGGTCAGCTGACGATTGTTTGCAATGTTCCAGAAGACATCTTTCTCTGCAGTCTAAAACAAATGGAGCGAAAAGCTTTCTCAGAATCAGGCAGATTTCCTGGCATTAGAGGGACAGAATGGCAGAATATCCCCACATTACCCAGGATGATATAGTGAGCTGAGTGGATAGAGGGTTTTAATGTTTAAGGACTTGTAAGGCCCGTGATTCAAATCCTTGTAGCGCAATCGATAGTTAACAAAGAAAAGGGAATTCAGTTCTAGTTCTGCAGTCAACATGTAAGAAGACTGTGCAATCCAATCATGGTTTATAGCCATGCCCACCACAAAGGCCATATCAGGGCTGTCACTTTGCTCAGACTAAAAGTATGCAATTATATACGAATCAACACACTGAAATTGACGGACCCCATGGCCATTGGACTTTAACCCCATCAGTCCATGAAATCGTGGATACGAATCTTGGAGGCGTGATTTAATTAAGGCTTGGGGTTTTGACGATCTCCCAAGTCAACTTCAAGTACAGACCTGCAAGCGCTTAAACTCTTTCGTGTATAATTATATACACATGTGGAAGATCAAATATGTACGTTAGGGATCGTGTCATTCGTGGTAGTGTGCTGTGGGTTACGGACACACGAACATACCCAGCATGCAACACCGAAGTCGGAATGCAGCTTCCTGCATGGTGGGTCTGTGGCATACGGAAAACCTGACCATCGGTAAACTTCACACAGCTAGCCGAGGAACAGAAAAAATCCAAAACGAACAACAACACTGAAATCAAAACTAACTGTTCCGTGTTTATATAAAGTTCCACGGAAAGATAAAGATCACACCTGGGGGATGATTGTGTGGTAGAACAAGTTCATAAACATCTAAAACAGATGAAAGTCCATCCTACGACCTTTAAACGGCCGTTCGTTCTTGAAGAAGAAACAAACCAAAAAAAAAATCCTTCATCACTTTATAGTCGCATAAAATAGAAAACATGTTTTGGTTGTGTTCTTCGCCTAGAATTCCCAGGTCCACCAATGGTGAGATTTTGCGTATGCTACCAGTTGTTTTGTTTGTTTATTTTTTCTTGCTCTCCATTAAGATAGCTTCAGTCTAATTTCAGGGGTGGAAAACACTTAATTCGCTTTTCAGCTGAAAATGATATCTTCTGGTGGATATCACTTGTGGCAAATGTCTCCACACACAAAACAGCTGCATGAGGTTGATTTGCACATTACAAGTTACGCACTAAGTGGTTCGTTACGCCTTTGATAAAACCAATGTAAGTAATATAAGAATGATTTGTGCGCAGTAGTCTGGTGATATAGTGTCTTCCTTATGATTATGTTGTCATTTGTGTAGTGTTTTTTTTTCCACACAAACAGGACATCGAAAACCAATCCACCAATTTTGTCCATTTTTGTCCATCGTGGGTCAAAACCTGGGTCTTTGGAAATGGGGGGAGGGGGGGGGGGGGGTTACTGTAGAGCCATCATCTTACACAAAATCTTTGTCAAGGGACGTAACTTTTATTACATATAATATTTTTATATTACATGGATAGCTTGATATAAAAAAACAGCAATTGCACTGCTTGTTCAATGTACCATATGGAAATAAAATTTTGACTTGACTTGACTAACTTTTCAGAAAACAGTTCCGGTTGCATAATAGGAGTTACGTACAAGTTAGCCGTGTAGAGTATTGTTTCAAGTTCATTTTGCTTTCTTTTCTGTTTTGTTTCCAGCCTTCGTTGTATGCAGGTTATAAGAGGTGGGGTTTTTCCCCTCTCTACCCCTTTTTTCCTGGTTGGATTATGACCTTCTCTCCAGTGGTTCAGTTCTTGTCCATTTTTCTTTTCCTTATTTTCAAATATCGTATACACTTTCCAAAGCATGCTACCTATCCCACTTCTCCCCCCCCCCCCCCACTCTCCCTTACACACATCATTACGCAAATGCATACACGTGCACAAACAAAGTTTGCAAGCTTCCTCTGGTGCATGCACAAAATTGTTATTTTCTAATATTTTTGTTACCTGCCCCCCCCCCCCCTCTCTCCCACTATCCCAGTTCCTCCTCTGTCCTCCATGCGCCTTCATCACGGCTTAAATAGTAATCTGGCTCCTGCATTCTTCTCTTCATTACTCCTCCCTCACTATCCCCCCCTTACCACCCCATTCCTCACCCCCTTCCCAAATCCCTGTTCACCCCGTGGCGCAATATCGGTGTATAGACACCAGGGGGATCTCCACAATGCTGTAATCAGGGCGGATGGACAAGGAAGGAAGGAAGGAAGGAAGGAAGGAAGGAAGGAAGGGAAGGAAGGAAGGAAGAAGGAAAAGAAGAGAAGAAACGACGAAGAGAGAGAAGAGAGAGAGAGAGAGAGAGAGAGAGAAGAGGAAGAGAGAGAGAGAGAGAGAGAGAGAGAGAGAGAGAGAGAGAGAGAGAGAGAGAGAGAGAGAGAGAGAGAGAGAGAGAGAGAGAGAGAAGGAAGGATTACACACTGCACATGGCGACATTGATCTACGTCAGGATAGGCAGCTTGTCTTTCCTTTTTTGGTCCTCCTAATCAAAATGTTCTGACACCTAACAAGAAACACCCCCTCCCGTCTTCTTCCCCTTCCCTCCTTCTCCCTTCCCTCTTTCTCTAACCCCCTCTCCCCTTCCTCCTGGTTCCCATCCCTACCCCCCAGCTGTCTAACTCCTGAATGTTGGCATCTTTGAATCCCCCTAGCTGTCTTGGCTATTTTCTTGTTCATGTTGATGATGTTGTCAGTTCGGATGTAGGCTAGTTTGTCACGCTGCTAACTTCTATTTCATTTGTTACTGGTTTCTTTTTTTCTTATTTGATGTATGCTATAGATTGTTTTCCTTTAAGAACAGAAGTCTTTTTGTAGGTGTTTTGTAGAAACAGGTTTATAGCTGAAAAATGTGAATATATAGTAATGAAAAAATAAGGTTATTCTTGTGTAGTGAGTCTGCAGTTGGCCATTATTATCGCATTACGATTGGCAATTTTGTGATTGTTATACTGAAGTGTATAAACCGACGCCCCGTGTGCGAACGCAAGCAGAAAATCTTGCCCACACGTTAAAAACCCGTTCCGCATTTCGAAAGAGCAGGCCATTGTGTGCGGGTAGGAGCAGATGACAAAAAAAACCCAAATCAAAATAAAACAAAAAAATAACAGCATGCACACAGGTGTCGTGTTTAGACACCATCCCCGAGGAAAGCTCGGGGAGCTGAAGTACCCAGGGCAGCTCGAGGCTGTAGGCCTATGATTTATAAGGCAACGTTCTGGCGGTTCCTGCCACGACACTGGAACCATTCGTATCGGTGACTGACTTTCCAATGGACCATTCCAGCGACATGGAGAGAGAGAGAGAGGGAGAGAGAGGGAGTGGGGAGAGAGAGAGAGAGAGAGAGAGAGAGAGAGAGAGAGAGAGAGAGAGAGAGAGAGAGAGAGAGAGAGAGAGAGAGAGAGAGAGAGAGAGAGAGAGAGAGAGAGAGAGAGAGAGAGAGAGAGAGAGAGATCTGCTGTATGGGTAACAGCTTGCACTCCATACTTACCCACGCTTTGCGCTCTAGAGCCTAGAGCTCTAGAACCTAATAATTAAAATTGAAATTAAAAAACAAACAAACACCACCACTACCACCAATAATGATATAACGATGGTGATGATGATGATGATGATGATGATGATGATGATGATGATGATGATGATGATATAATAATAATAATAATAATAATAATAATAATAATAATAATAATAACAACAACAACAACAACAACAACAACAACAACAATGCTATTGACAAAAACAATAATAATGACAATCACAGTCATTACGATTAATGACAGTAGTAACTAGTCACGATCCTCACTCCCCCACCCCGCTATCATCAGCCTCATTACCACCACACGATCTGACAATTGGGGATCCGCTGTCATCCGCCATTAGCTGCAAGCACGCTGCAAGACAGGGGAGGAGACTGCTCTCTGATCCTGTCATTAACCACAGTCATAGTGCTGTCTGCCTGTCTGTCTGTCTGTCTGTCTGCCTGTCTGTCTGTCTGTCTGTCTGTCTGTCTGTCTGTGTCTCTCTGGATGCCAGTATGTCTGTCTTTCTGTGTATGTCTCTGTCTCTCTCTCTGTCTTTTTATCTTTCTCTGTCCGTCTTTCCGTCTCCCTATTCGTCTTTCGAGCCTGCACACTTCTCTGTCTGTCTATCAGTCAGTCAGTCTATCTGTCTGTCTGTCTGTCTGTCTCACCACCTCTCTCTATCTCTCCCTCCCTCTCTCTCTGTCTCCGTTTCTGTCTGTCTTTCTCTGTCTGTCTGTCTGTCTGTCTGTCTGTCTGTCTGTCTGTCTGTCTGTCTGTCTGTCTGTCTGTCTGTCTGTCTGTCTGTCTGTCTGTCTGTCTGTCTGTCTGTCTGTCTGTCTGTCTCTCTCTCTCTCTCTCTCTCTCTCTCTCTCTCTCTCTCTCTCTCTCTCTCTCTCTCTCTCTCTCTCTCTCTCTCTCTCTCTCTCTCTCCATGTCTCATGTAATGAAGCGTGACTTAAGCGGAAAACGACGGTTCAAAGCCAGTGTTCTAGATAGAGAAGTCATCCGCTCGATGGTGTAATCGGAAATTATGATTCCAAGCCAATAGCCTTTTCCATGAGCTGTCGGCTCCATTGAAAAGAAAATAGAAAGAAGAAAAAAGCTGAGCCCAGGAGGCAGCCATCGGAAACTTAGATTTGACTGGACAGGTGAATCTCAAAAGTTAATGACATTTTATTGATGGTGGTCTTCACAGTCAGGAGTTGATGAGTGCATTTATCCACAGCTGGGAATCATTTTAACTTTTTTTTCATTCCTTGGCTTAGAGTTTCGAGGTTCTCCAATGGTGACAGTTTTTGCGTATACGACCGTTGATGCACAGCATGAAGGCAGCTGCTTTCCAGCTTCGGGGACGATATGGAAACAGCATAAGAGTGCATGGGGTTTTGTGTATATGTTTTTGTTATACGTACTGGCACGAATAGATTATTATTTTAAAAGGCGGAACAGATTTTAATGTGTGCAGATGTTCTGGTGCGTTTGCACACAGAGCCCCAGTTTACAATTTCATCCGAAAAAATAATTGCAGGAGTGAGTCAGTACTGATGTTAACTCCTGGGGAAAATTTCCCTGGAACTAATGTCTCGGTGGTTCCTCGAACCGGGGCTGTCAAATTGCGAGCACAACGTCGTAACCACTAGACCGTCCGCGTTTAAAACTGTGAAAGGAAGGTGGCAGTATGGTTAAGACGTTCGCCTGCCAACAAGTAAACCGTGAGGTTCTGGGTTCGATTCCCAGCCTCGCCCTTTCCCCCAGTTTGACAAAAAATATCGAACTGAATGTCAAAGTCATTCTGATGAGACTAGAAACCAAGGCACCGTGTGTGAATGCGCGCAGAACATCCTGCGCATATGTGAAAACCCGTTCCGCCTTTCGGAAGAGCAGGCCATTGTGTGCCGGCAGGAGTGGATGACAACAAACTAAAAAAAGCACCAAACACTCAGGTGTCGTGTTTAAACACCCTCCCTGAAGAAAAATCGGGGAGTTAGAGTCTCCAGGGCGGTTCGGGGCTGTATAGGGCAACGTTCTGGCGGCTCCTGCGACGGCACTGAAACCATACGTTTGGGCGATTGCCTATCAAATTTCCAATGGACCATTCCGGTGACATGGGGAGGGAAGGAGGGGTAGGGTCTGCTGCATGGGTAATAGTTTGCCCTCCATAACTTCTTACCCAGGCTTTGTACTGTAAAACCTAGAAGGCAACCCCATAGTTTTCCGAGACTGACGGATGCCTACGATGCTCCATTGTAGAAATGTGTCCAAACAAAATCAAGCTTTGCACTATCCACAACCTCTATTTTAGAATTACACTGAAGCTATTTATAGCCGTGGACTATCTACAATTGTGTGCTCTATTGTAAAAATCATTATCTTCAAGCTTTTTATAGCCATGAATTATCTACAGCCGGGCACAGTATTGTGCAATGGGCTTTATTGTACAGACAACTATTATACTTGAACTATTACAAACTGTGAACTATCTACAACCGCACATTCTTTGGTACAGACACACTCAAACTATTAATAACCTTAAACTATTTATAGCTGTATGCTCTGTGGGCTATATAGTAAATATATACTCAAACTATTTACAGCTGCGTACATTCTTTAATTTTTTTAAGGAGGCTGGTTGCAGAATCTTCATTTGTGCCCCCACGGTCCACGGGACTACGGGACAGGTGAAGGCGAAGGTGGATATTCTTTTGTGGAGGTATACTCAATATAAGAATACACTTTTAACTCTCAGGTGAAAACAGAGTATACCTATGCATGCAGATCAGGTCTGCCAACATTGCACATACACATGATTTAAGCAGGCAGAAGACAGACAAGCAGTGAGATAGTCAGGCAGACCCAAGATATGTAATTGAGTAGGTGCATACATGTGCATTTTCCATGGTCACTTTTCTTTCTCTTTGTCGATACCAGGGTCACCAGAGCTAGGGGTAAGCCACACTCAAGCTTCGAGGATGATGTCCGAACTCAACACCAGTGCGCATGCGTTTCCTTTTTAAGAGTTTTCATCTGTTCCAATGGGCACACTCTTCCGCAAAAAGAGTGCTGAATACGTTATGCGTGCATTTGCAGAGAGGACATCGGTTTACAGTCTCATCCACAGGACTTTCAGGGAAGTGGAGTCAGCACCGACGTTAACTCGAGGGGAAAATCCCTTAACATTCGTTGTTGAAGGTTTGAACCGGGGCCATTCAAACATCTCACCACTGCATTGGTGAACCATAGAGCTGTAGCCGAGGAAGGAAAGCTTCACTTCCATGACTATCATATACAAACGGTAGACGCTGAGCGCTCCTTTTCCCCATGTTCTCCTCTGCTGTCTGGCTCTCTGTAAATCTCTTTCCACCGTGTGACACTCACACACTACCAGTCCAGATTAAAATTGCAATCACAACCATCTGTGAGGATTTATGAAGAAATTGCGGGGCGCGTTTACACCAATTTGTTTTCTAACTCCCTCTCCCCCAACTCTGAAACCAGGCATTCAATTCATGGATATATAAAGAAGAAATATGTCAAAAGTTCTATCAATAGCTTGTATTGCATAAAGTTTAACGACAGTTCACGCAGGAAGACAGACAAATAGAAAGACAGACAGACGCACACGTACATACACATACATCCGCACACACACATACACACACACACTCACACACACACACATACACACACAAATGCACACACATACACATACACACACATACACACACACAAACACACAAATACACACAAATGCACACACATACACATACACATACATATATATATGTATATGTATGTATGTATGTATGTGTATATATATATATATACATATATATATATATATATAATTTATATATATATATATATATATAATTATATATATATAAATCAGCATGATTTACCGCAGTTTCTTAAATTGGTTTTGGATCACATTTCATCACACAAAGCATTCCCTGTCTCTCTGGCCACACCGTTTTCCCATAATTTGTAAAAAAGAAAAAAAAAGAAATAGCAAAAAGCGTATTAGAAGAGAGAGAGGGAGAGAGAGAGAGAGAGAGAGAGAGAGAGAGAGAGAGAGAGAGAGAGAGAGAGAGAGAGAGAGAGAGAGAGAGAGAGAGAGAGAGAGAGAGAGAGAGAGAGAGAGAGAGAGGAGAGAGAGAGGCAAACACACAAAGACACATCCACAGACAAAGACAAACATACACACACACACACACACACACACACACACACACACACACACACACACACACACACACACACACACACACACACACACACACACACTCCTTCCACACACACTCAACCCCCCTTCGCCTTCCTTCCTCCCCACTTGCCCCCCACACATACACCCACTCTCCTCCCTTCCCCGGTCCCCACACCACACCACACCACACCACATAACAGCAGCAACAATCACTTCAGCCTGGATCGTAAATCCATGTCATGGACATAATAGCAGACGATAACAGTCAGTGAAAGTGCTCTTTATTTCACAGGTGTTGTGGCCTGCAGCATGCTGGCTTCCAAAGTTGGCAAAGGATGAAGAGAACGTATGCTCATCCATTTCTCCACAAGCATTTCTTCGTTAGCAGGGATCAGGATTTATACGCTTGCGTGGCGAGGTAGTTCATAATTAACAACTCCATGCCTGTCCTGTTTTTGTGTCTTTCTGTCTGTCTGTCTGTATGTATGTATGTCTGTCTGACTGAGTGCCTGTCTCGTTTTTTTCTGTTTGGTTTTCAATAAGTGCGTGTGTGTGTGTGTGTGTGCGCGCGCGCGCGCACGCGCGCGTGTGTGTGTGAGTGTGTGCATGCGTGCGTGCGTGTGTGTGTGTGTGTGAATGAGAGAGAGAGACAGAGAGACAGAGGCAGATACAGAGACAGACAGACAGACAGACAGACAGACAGACAGACAGACAGACAAAGAAAGATGATGGCCAACAGACCTAGAAACCTACTGATCCAAGGTACGATATAATCTTACACTAGATACGGCGCAAAACAACCGACAAATGCTAAAAACGAAGACAAATGAAAGCTAAGCCCAAACTCCAGATACAACACAAGGTTTCCCAATCCCAAGCAGCAGAGTTCAGCAAGTTTAAAACACTCCAGGCATCTTGATAGACTGAAAGCAAAACCCGCTAGCCAAAAGAGGGTTTCGGTGAAAATCAAATTCCCATAAAACTTTTGTTTGCAACAGATCCCTTGGGCTTTATTATGGAAGATAAAGATAATGAAATCTTTTGTGATACCTAGTCGCTACACTGGATCTTTTCTATAGGAGATGTTGAGGAAAAACAGCCTAGATCGGATTGCTTGTTATTGAAAGTAAGACG
>CM060317.1:2076932-2099432 GCA_030674155.1 Stramonita haemastoma
CATCATAGCAATCCTCTCCTCACACTTAATTACCGCACACTCACATAATACTGATGCTGCTTGTGAGACCCAGGACCTGTGCTGTGTGTGTCTGTAATGTACTGCAGCTCTTGGCTCTGTTAGGTTAGTATAGGAAAGGATTATTGCTTAGAGTGATTACAGCGGGGCACTGGTCATCTGGCTGGAACTGACATACACAGGAAATGTGTCTTAAAGGGATTTTTGTCATTAAGTGAACAGACCTAACGGAGAAAAAAAAACAACTTCTCCCTTGGTGTGGACACTTCCTGTGGAGGGAAAAATTCCCTCTTTTCCTTTACCAGGTGGGCTGAAAATGCACAGACAGCAAACCCCAAGTCAAGAAATCTGATATCTCTGATGTTTTTGTGAACATAAGAATGAGGGAAAATATAATAACAGATTTTTGCCGGGAAAGTTAGAGAGTATTTGTTTAACGTTCACAGTCTTGACTGAGGTTTCAGGGTGTAATATCTTTCTAAAGCCTTTAGTTTGGATCGTGGTTTTTATGTGTGTTGATAATAATCGACGTGCTTCGCAGTTTAACAATAATTCCAAGCTACTTTTTGACCGTGTTTGTGTACCTGAAGGTCTTAATCCAGTTAATCACAAGCAATCCAGATAACGACACCACTCACAGCTCAGTGATCACAGCACGATCCTTTCCCCCAGCCAAGAGTAAGCAGTATCGAGCGTGGATTACCAATGGGATGGGTGATCGTTTTCGCGCCTTGGCTTCAATACAGTCCCCCCAGTTCACCCAGCTGTCAATGGGTACCTGCCGTCTTTAGGGTCAGGGAAGGTAAAGCGGCGAGGGAAAGGAGATGGGCGCCGCCCTCAATATGCTGGCCCTTAGAGAAGCTGAGGTCTCTGACGCCTTGCTCCCCTACGACCACATAGGTTATAGGACACCTTTACCTTTACCTTTTTACACACGAGCTGGAATCTCTGCTGAGGTGTTTGTGGGAATTTCTCATCTGAAGCTACAATTGTTCTTTGTTCTACTTCCACAAAAGTCCTTTAGAGAAAACTATAACACAAGGTCCAGAGTGCGATGTATGCTTATTATCTAGCGCCCATGTCAAAGCCCAATCATGGGGGCAGGAGAGCCTAGTGGTTAGAGCACTGCGTGGCCATGTGACAGTCTGGCATCAAGTTTAGGTTTGAGCCGCCACCACGGCGCCTGTTCAAAGGGGATTTCCCCCCTGAGTGAGCATCAGCACTGACTCCATTCCCCTAGTTTTTCTATGAGACTATAAACGAAAGCTCCGGTTGCGAGCACACACAGAACAGCTCGCGCACACGTTAAACCCATTCTGCCTTTAAGAAGAAAGGCCTTCACGGCAAGAAAGAATGAATGATAAAATTATCTATCAAAAGAAACACATACACACTGGTGTAGAAATTATGTATGCCATGCCGCCACCAAAAAGCAAAAATAAAAGTCCAGAAAGAAGACTGGTCATGTTAAAGGGACAGCAAGCAGAAGAAGGGGAGGAAGGGGGGGAGGGGAGTATATAAAGGCAGAAAAGAACTCTTTCACACACGCACACATCTCTTGTTATTCGAACTGCAAAGGGTGAGGAAGTAACGCTACGAAATTATCATATTTCTTGCACTGACACTAAAGCACAAAATTCGACTTTCTCACAACATTCTGGTATAACTTTTTATACCTCAAAATGCTGCTGTATGCATTTGTCATGAAAATAAGATCTGATGTGAAGGAGCAATGCGCAGCTGATGCATTATGACTGACAAGAAGCCTCAGGTGCATGCAGCCTCTTTCTCTGTCACTGAAATAAGCCACGTCTACTCTTGCCTCCCGGACCTCATCCCAGGGATAGCAAGCCGTGGGTTTAAGTCAAAGAAGGGGCGGAACTGAGTTAGAGCCGTTCATGGCCCCTAGTTTAACACGACAGGGAAACGGACAGACAACAGGTGTGGCGGTGACAGCGGGGATGAAACTTTGCACTTACAGCAGGGAAAAGTGCCCTGTGATTAGATAGATAGTGTGCATTTTTTTCTCGCCTGTCGCTTCTTTTAAGTCTGTGGTTCAGTTTTTGTTTCTGCACTCAAGTCTCCCCCCTCCGTGCACGTACACACACACACACACACACACACACACACACACACACACACACACACACACACACACACACACACACACACACACACACACACACACACGTGTGTGCGCGCGCATTCTTTCCGATTATCACAAAGTCGGATGATGCTAAAACTGAAAAACTACTACTACTACTACTACTACTACTACTACTACTACTACTACTACTACTACTACTACTACTACTACTACTGCTGCTGCTGCTGCTGCTGTTGCTGCTGCTGCTGCTACTACTACTTTTACTACTGCTGCTGCTGTTTCTACAAATACTACTACTACTACTACTACTACTACTACTACTACTACTACTACTACTACTACTACTACTACTACTACTACTACTGTACACATACAGTCACTATGTACTGATTTAAACCTATTTTTCCAACTTGTCCATGCAGTCCTCTATTCCGCTATCATTTCTAAACAAGGCAGAGGCGTATGGTCATCAAGTGCCAAGGTAGTGACCAGAATGTAATGAGGTCATCAGCACTTCTTGCAGACCGCCCACTGACAGTCCTCAGGAAGTGATAATAGAGCTGTTTTCTATCGATACCCCTTGTTAACCGGTATCTTCAGAGCTGGGAGGTCAATATCTTCTTTCTTGCAAAAAAACCCCAACAAGAAATGAGAGTGAAATGTCTTTTGTTTGTTACCATTTCTGATTCTAGGGTCTTTTGAAACTTCAGAAAGATATAAAAGATGTTTGTGGTCAGCAAAGAATGACACACGCACACCTACGTTAGGCAGTTAGGTCTTTCTGTTTATTTACTCAGAAATATGACATACAGTACATACAGGTGTTGAACAACAACAAGCTAGCAGTTCGTTGTGTGTAAACTAATTTGTTTTCATTATCCGAGTTTTCATTTTCTTCCTTGGCTAGAGTTCCGAGATTGACCAATGTTGAGACTTTGTGTATGCAACCATTGTTTTTGCTAACCCAAGTTAAGGTAGCCAAATTTAGTGTTCGGGCATGCTGCCTAAACACGATACCACTGCGCACACATTTGTTCATGTATTTTTGTCACCCGTTCTTGCCGGCACGAATGCCCTACTCTTCTGAAAGGCAGAACGGGTTTTAAACGTGTGTGCAAGATGTTCTGCGTGCGTTCATACACGAAACCTCGGTTCACAGACTCAGCTGAAGGACTTTTGTAGGATTGAGGTCAGCACTGATGTTAACTCCAGGAGGAAATCCACATAGCGGGGATGGCTTGAGCCCGGACTCGATCCCACCTGTCAAACTGCGAACACAGCGCTGTAACCACTAGGCTATCACCTCCCAAGGATGTGTTGCAGATTTTAAAGTATAGAAAAGATAGTTGCTGGTAACAAAGAGAGTAAACACTTATCTCTAGTAAACCACTCCAGGCTTGTAATACTTCATTAAATAAAACAACAACTTACAAACATGCATATATTGAGCAATAAGCTAACTAATGACTTGTCGTGTGTTAACTCATTTCTTTTCTATCATCCAGATCATAGCAGGCATCTTCCTGACCGCATGAAATGTTCAGTTTTTTATCATAAACACGGCAGCAGTTCATTTTAAGACGAAAAAAAGATGAATTGACCAAAAGATGGCTTATGATTCAAATGCCTGGATTTGATGAGAGAGTACTGAGGGTCACAAATGGCAAGACTTTGCCTATGCGACAGTTTGTACCCACCATTAAGGTAGCCGCATTTCGACTTCGGGGAAATTTGATCTGAATTTTCCCTTTACATTTCTAGGAGCGTATGGGGCTAGTGCATTGCACCCACTGACCCTGACTGAGCCCACAAGTGTTATTTTTTCACTGACCGCAAGTGGGGTATACATGCACGAGTCCACCATCTTACCTGCTCATGTGACCATTATCACATCAGACATGTCACCTCGCTGCAATGGTGGACTGGATAATGTTGCATTCAGACATGGTAAGCTTATGTCAGCACTTGTAATAAACCGGTGTGTCCTCGACAAAACTAAAGATGGCAGTGTATTGAAAGACGTGAGCAAAGTGAGGGCGCTCAGTCTCAGAGTATTATTGTTTCGCTAACTGCTTCAGCATCCTGTTGGGAGCTGTGGGTGGTGCAGACACTGAACAGCTAGCAGAGTCCACCTGAAGCTGTGTGGCAGGAGTCAGTGTACCCACACACAAAGCAGGTGATTACAAACGAAAATAATGAGAGAGATCTCGTTGGCATAGAAACGCTGGATGATTGCGGTTGATCACTATAATAATAGTTTTCTTTTCATGGTAAGCAAGTGACCGATGCTAAGTCATTTGTGGAATTAACATTCAAGCTTTTGATGGCGTGTGAATATTGTGGCAGCTTTTTCTTCTATATACTGACCACAGTTATTATTTTTCACACACACACACAAAAACAAACACACACACACACACACACACACACACACACACACACACACACACACACACACCTTCCTCCCCCATACGCTATTGACATGTTCCTATAAGCATGTATAAATCCCAAGTGATCTATGTTGTCTATAAGCTGCTTGAAAAAGCAACCCACCAACCCACCACTGAACCCACCAAACTCTCCACCCTGCCTTCAAAACATATGATGATCAAAATGGGCATTTCAGTAGATGACATGCGCTAGGCTAGTTAAAAAATACTACTGTCTAGGAAAAGGTCACACTGGAATATCCCACCACCAAATGCTTGTCATAACATGCACGAACCTCCCTTTATCACTCTAGATAATGCCCCCTGCCTGTTGTCCCCTTGTGGTTCTCCAATATGGACACCTTGCCTTATCTGGCACAACGCATAACACCCTCTTTTTACAACTCACACCCACTGCTGATTTTTGTTTCCTGCTCAAAACTGCAGCAACTTTCTGCAGTGGTGACCTCGCTATTCCTGTAAAATGACCAGGGTTTCTTTCTTTGATGTCTCTCCTGTTTGAGCCTGAAATCCTGCACCATCTGGCTGTGTATCCCCAGGGGGTTAGTGATTGCGTGTGAAGTGTATTTACTTTGGTCTGCCTGCAAACTTTCCCCCAGCACCTGAACGTCAGTTTGTGAAAGTTGAATGTGCTATTTATTGCAAGGGAATAATAAAAGGGAGTCTAGAAGTCTTTGAGGTTATTTTGGCTGACTAACAGCTCCATCGCTGTTGAAGTTTTCTTTTAATAGTTTGTTAAAGTATTGTAAAGAAAGCTGTTTTCTGCGACAACTATAGCGTCTGTTGAGCTGGCGAGGAGCATCATACACGGAGCAGAGAGAACAGCTTCAGCACAATGGACCTCAATACATGGTGGCGAGTATTCTCATGGCTGGCCGTAACAAGGAACAAACACAGAAAACGATAACACTAAAGGGGGAATGATACCAGCTGGCATGGCAGATGTTGAGAAAGTATTACAAGGCAGAGTAAAATAGCAGATAAAAATTGCAATAGAAAAGAGGCCCTTTAGTCAAAAATAAAGATATGTGCAGTTTTGTTGTTGCAGCGCTTGCGATCATCGTTGTTGCTGTTGCCATCGATGTGGTCTCTGTTTTTCTGTGCACGTACCTTCATTTTCTCGTTCCTCAGATAGGGCTAACGGTGAACTGTATTGTGTATACAACCGTTTTTACCGACCACTAAGGCAGCTGCATTCCGACAGATGAGCCTAAACACAACACCAGTGTGCATGCATTTTTAATACATTGTTGTCATCCGTTCTCACTGGTCTGACGCTATGACACCCATCTTTCCAAAAGTTCCACTTGTTCTCTGCTGCCTTCATCTGCTGTGTTCCGCTGTGGGGATGCTGCAGGCCTGTCAGTGTAAATAGCATCCTCATCTTTTGGACATTTTCTGCAAGAAATTCCCTCTATTTTATTCCTCTCTTTATTTCTGCATTCTTCTTTTTCTTCCTGTCACCTCTTTCTTGTCTATTTTTATGACTTCTTGGTCCGCTCTCCTGCCTTTTTTCAGAGTCTTAAAAGATGACAACTTTCCCCCACGCCGAAGTCAAATGTGCAGAGCCTGGCTTGTCAGGAGCTGGACGTAACGTAGTGTATATAATGCACTTTCCCTGATATGACAGACAAGAGCTACTGTCTGAGCCTTCGAAAAAGAAGAAACTGCTATGTCCCTTCTATGAAGTGGAACAATAGAGCAGTGTTTCTTCCTCTGTACTGTCAACAACAGCACCATATCAGGACCCAGCATCGTGGCCTGTAAGTCTTTTTCCTTGATGCTCCAGTTCTTTGAAGTTTGTTCTGATGTTCCTGCTTATCGCTTATCCCCATCTCACTACACCAGCCAGTTTTGTCTTCTTGATGTGGTATCTTCAAGGCCACAAACCCACAGGAAGTCCGTCTTTACCAGGTACCTTGAGGCCACCAGTCCGATGAACTCTGTGCTGCTAGTGTGCCAGACTGAGAGTGTTCAGTTGCTGACAGCCTAGTCCTATGGATGAAGCTTCCTATTGACGACAAGAGTTCGGCACAGCTGCGAAACCAGTGTGAGTGAGATAGACAATTGCAGCCACCACAGTGTCAGTGCAATAACCGTCTTTTCGCAAATCTTCAGGGCCCGAAGGTTTTGACACTAACTGATCACAAGGACAAATGTTTGTAAAAATCCAACGCTCATGTATTTTGAGACAAGAGCAGTAAACGCCACTAAATCAGAGACAGTTTTCTAATACTGCATGGCTGTTGGTGGTAGAGATGGTGGCTTAAGACTGATGCTATTTGGCAAAACTGTAGTTTATGTTTCCCGAAATATATCTCGGCGCCAACCAGCCGCGAGAGATGCAGGCACCTGCAGTGTTGGTCAAGTAATCTGGGACAAAAACAGACACAGAGGGCTCATAAACAGAAGCTGCTTTAGTTTCGAAACTTCAAGCCCTTGTCTCAGCCTAATCTATCTTGTTACGCATGCGCAAGATATCACTCTCTGAGGAAACAATGCACCGCCAACTTTGTGTGCGCGCGCGCGCGCGCGCGCGCGTGTGTGTGTGTGTGTGTGTGTGTGTGTGTGTGTGTGTGTGTGTGTGTGTGTGTGTGTGCGTGTGTGTGTGCGTGTGTGTGTATGTGTGTGTGTGTGTGCGTGTGTGTGTGTTTGTGTGTGTGTGTGTTTGTGTGTGTGTGCGTGCGTGTGCGTCTGTGCGAGCAAGCGTGCGTGTGTGTGTGCGTGCGTGTGCGTCTGTGCGAGCAAGCGTGCGTGTGTGTGTGTGTGTGTGTGTGTGTGTGTGTGTGTGTGTGTGTGTGTGTGTGTGTGTGTGCGTGCGCGCGCGCGCGCGCGTGTGTGTGTGTGTGCGCGCGCGCGTGAGTGTAAATGTGCGTATAGATTTTTTCTCAAGTAAAGCAATTTAGAGATAGTTTGAAACAAGGGTAGACGCAATCATTGTTAGCTTCAAAACAATGTAAACCTACGTTCTGCTTCAATACACCTTTTTGTTTGAAAATAGGAAAAGTCCCTCCGCCTCCGTCTCCACAGCCTCTCATACTCTGTGTCTTGTTAAACACTCAGAGAGCAGACATGTTTTTTCTCAAACTCGCTTTCTGTTTGTTTCTAGTCAATATTTAATTTCAAAAGGAAAGGGAAACTTCAGCTTGAAGTAAGAGCTGCACGACTTCTAATGGTTTTTCTGGAGAATCAAAACAGAAAAAAGTGCACAGACAGAAAGGGAGAGACAAAGGACAAACAATATCATTACATCTAAAGAAAGAAGAAAGAGAAGAAAGGAAAAGAAAGAAGACATGAAACTTGGAGCAGCATCCTAGAAAATGACACTCTTCAAAACAAAACAGTATCCCTAAAAACAAATTGATAAACAAACCAGCAAACTTGCATACTGGAGTGCATCAACAGATAAAAACCTACAAACTAAGTAAAGATAAATCTGCACAGATTACTTCTACACCTACAAAATTTCGAAAAGATGTTAAAAACGTATTTAAAAATAAATAGAATAATAAAACTTCAATAATTGATCAGAATATTTATAGATACAAAAATTAAAACCCAACAAATTTTTGTCTTTAACTACAAAAAGATCTCACAAAAAATATCGCTCTTAATATCTGATTCTTTTCTTTATTGTTTCTAAAGGAAAACTATGACCCCCCCAAACATACAAGTCATTAAAACATATAAGCACTTCAGGTGTCTACATGTTTGATTAGCATTGTTTACATACACCACCTACGGGTAATGTTTAATGAGAGGTAGAATAATCACATCACATCCACCCACAGGCTCAACAGGGATCAAAGCTGTATGGATGTGGAGGAGACATATACACGTTAAACGCCTTTTAGCTTTGTGACAGGCCAGCGTGTGTAGACAGCACAGGTCAATTTACAGCCTGGAGGGGGGGGGGGGAGAGGGAGGGAGGAGGTGGGAGCAGAATCGCACACAATAGGCAGAGGATAGAAAGGTTTTCCGTGACAGCACAACATGAAACTCGCACACTTCAGCACGCAAATGCGCCCCGGAGAGGAAAACTTTTAACGTGTCTTTTGTTTTTCCTGTGTGTGTCAGTCTTTGGCGTTGTTGTTCTCTGTTGTTGTTTTTGTTGCTCTTGTCAGATTATAGTGTTTGTTTTGTCTGTTCGCATATTTGTTTTGCTTTTAGAATCTGCTTTGTTGTTTTAAGCACACACGTTGGCCAGCAGACAATGGGAGGATTTGAACAATGACGTGTGACTGTGAACAAAGAACGAGATTCAGCTGGGAGAACGATCTGTTCCCCTGTCTGTTCATCTGACTTTCTGCAGCAGACTTTTTGTACATCTGTTTGTGTTTCTCTCTTAGTATACATACGTATTTTTCTTTGTGTCTGTCTCTCTCGTACTTAAAAGGCACTATGTTTTGCTCTTCGTTTCGTACCATACACAATCACACACACACACACACAAACACACACACGCACGGACGCACACACACACACACACACACACACACACACACACACACACACACACGATTATAAGGCATGTAGAGTCAGAGAGAGATGCATGTAGGCCCACAGACACAGAGGAAGAGATTGTGAAAGAGGGAAGCACAGAAGTGACAGACATGCACATACACAGAGACAGGAACAGAGACATGAGTGACAAGAAATGAAAACTACAAGAAATGATATCTTTAGCAAAACCAAAGTCTTATATGAAAATACTCATGATCCCCTAACACACTGGAATAGAAACGCAATGTTAGATAGATGAATACGGACAGGACCATCTAATATCACCGTCGGTGAACAGTAATAAAATGAAAGAACTAACTAACTACATATAGTGCAAACAGTAAGAGACATCAAACAATGCAGAACGGTCCCTCACATTCAAACGCAGTCCTCATCCCAAACCCTGAGCCCCATAGCATTACCCATCTCTTACCTTCATATACAGACCTTTCCCAACATCATGTCCAGCTTATTATTGCTGACATGTCCCCTGTGCCATACTGTTAGCCGAAATCAATGATTCCATCCCCTTACCATACATCCACTCTCTCCCAGGGGAGGGTGCGTGAATACACACAAGAGCTGAGCTGGGAGGGACTTTTGAGAGCCAGCCAAGTACAGTGACAGGTCACTTAGAGCTTGTGACTATTCAGCAATCTGAGACAACTGATGAGGGGGGGGGGGGGGGGGGGGGGGGGGGGACGAGGGGGGGGGGGGAGAAAGGATAGAAAACAAGATGGTTGTGACAGCAGGGAAGGAAACTAGGAAACTATGTGCTTCACTACGTTAACATGCCCTGAAGACAAACAGTGAAAGTGCATTTTTGGTGAGTGTGTTGTTGTGTGTATGTGTGTGTTTATTTATTTATATATTCATACCTTCTTTTATATGGAGGATAATGGAAAAAAGCTCTCATGCACTTTTGTTTACATTCAGTCCCCATGTGTTTGCAGTTTTGTAAATTTTGTCATCTGTTCCCACCGGCACACAATGGCCTACTCTTTCGAGAAGCGGAACAGGATTTAACGTGTGCGCAAGAAGTTCTGCGTGCGTTCGCACACGGGCCTTGGTTTATAGTCTCATCCGGACTTTGGGGGAGAGTGGAGTCTGCACTGACTTTAACTCCTGGTGTGTGTGTGTGTGTGTGTGTGTGTGTGTGTGTGTGTGTGTGTGTGTGTGTGTGTGTGTGTGTGTGTGTGTGTGTGTGGATGCTTGCATTGTGGTTGTGTGCGAATACATACCCACCTACTATGTAGAAAACTGCCCAAAAATTTGCTATTAAAAAAGTCTACATACATGATTCAAGACAAACGATATTCTACCTACTCATATGCAGAAAAAAGTCCTTTTACAACTCAACTGATAGTAAATTGTATTGGACGGTAAAACAGGAGGGCATATATCCAGATTGTCTATGTCGTTTTCCCATCACTTCTTACTCTGGGTTGTGTTCCTCTTACCTTCACTGGAAACACACTCTCTTACATCCAATGCTTTTAGTTCCAGCCACACAGTTTAATGGACAGCGTGAGACTCTCAGACATTCTCATCCCACTGTCTTATGCTATGTCATGTTGTTTGAGGCTGTCTGTAGGTATGTATGCAGGTATGTAGATATGGAGATATGAACATAGATATGTACAAGCACTTTTATTTGTATACTTCACAAGATTCAGCGCTATATAAATCCCATTATTATTATTATTATTATTATTATTATTATTATTATTATTATTATTATTATTATTATTATCATCATTATGTATGTATGTATGTATGTATGTATGTATGTATGTATGTATGTATGTATGTATGTATGTATGTATGTATGTATGTATGTATGTATGTATGTATGTATGTGTGACGGGGCGGTAATTAGATTACTTCCCATACGATCGGAACAGCCAATCGCAGCGTCGGGTGTCTATATTTAGACACAACTGCAAATTGTGCGACGTTTTGTTTCGTTGGGGGAACCGTCTGTTGCATACACTCTGCCTATAGTGGCAAAATGTAAAATTAATGCAGCCTCTTTCTAGAGGCCACATTCCCACTGTCTGACCGCGCTTCATCGCCGAGAAGTTGTACAGAATAGCACCAGATCAAAAATCGGTTACATAGGTATGATTGTAGGTATATAGGTACGTATTTATGTATGTATGGATGTATGGATGGATGGATGGATACATGTGTATGTGGAAGGACGGAAGGAACAACATAAATATATGTGGATGTGTTTGTGTATTTATACTTCTGCCTATAGCTTCCTCCGTCCAAATATTGACTCTGCCATTGATCCATTGATCGATCCACCCATCCATAACTCTACCGACCTACCTGCCTACTTTCTCTCTATTCATGCATATTTACAGGTGAAATTGAAGGGAGAAAAGAAGGAGGAGAAAGGCAAATACAGGGAAAGAGGAAAACGAAAAAAGAGGATAAAGAATAAAAATTCCGAAGAACTGCAATGAGGTAGAAATTGCGAAGAACAGTGCAAAGAAGAAGAATGCAAAGAAGAAAACGAAAAAGAATGCAAAAGAGAATGCGAAGAAGAAGACGAATTGTGAAAAAGAATTGCGAAGAAAAAGAACAAGAAGAATTTAGCTGAATACAGCAGCATTGTGCCGAAATGAACTGCTTTGAGTTTTAAATTGAACACCCTGGCCTGCCATTTTCTCACTCGTTGCAAAACAAGAAAACTTCATTACAGGCGTTTTCATTGCCTTGGAAGAAGTAAATGTTAGACAGTCATAGAATACGGCCATTTAATTTGTCTTCGTTTCATGAAAGAATAAAAAGTAGAATTTGAAAACGTCCGCACAGGATTTACGCTCAGCAAAAACAAACCAACAAAGAAACAAACAAAAAAGAAATTCCAAACTGAACCAAACCAAAACAAAAAGCAAGAATTAAAGCTGGCGTTTTTTGCCTACACAAAATGAATGCACAATTTTACAGAACCGATGACATGCAATTAATAAAAAAAATGAAGAGAACCAATGACATCAAAAATATAAAAAAAGAAAAAAAAAGAAAATGAATTGTTAAAAAAAACAAAGAAGAGGTGTTTTCCACAGTTGTTTGTCTAAAAGACAGACAGAGAGACGCCTCCTTGTTATTTTCCCTGCCTTTGAATGAAAAAGTTTTGAAAATAACTGATAATAGAGAAAACGTATCATTTTGCGTGTGTGATAATACTGGCATCGTGTGTGTGTGTGTGTGTGTGTGTGTGTGTGTGTGTGTGTGTGTGTGTGTGTGTGTGAGTGTGTGTGTGTGTGTGTGTGTGTGTGTGTGTGTGTGTGGTGTGTGTCTGTGTGTGTGTGTGTGTGTGTGTGTGTGTGTGTGTTTCAATGTACGGCTCAGACAGCAAGACCATTTCACACAATGGCCAACACTGCCAAGACAGGACTCTCGAGATATGGTTGCCCCAAAACAATATTGTCTTATTCTTTTATGTTTTGCTGGCATCAGTTCCAGAATGGATGGAAAGAGAAAAATTCAGAAGAATTTCCAAAACAATATGGAAGAATATGATTTCAGAAGAATTTAGAAGAATTCAGAAGAACATAGAAGAACACGAAAGAAGAAAAATTCAAAAGGAGAAGAAGAAGAATTTAGAAGGAAAAAAATTCAGAAGAAGTTTGCTACATGCAGCACAAGATGTAACCCAAATGAACCGTTTTGAGATTGAACATCAACCTTCACTGACCTGGCATCTTTCTTACTGCATGTAAAACAACAACACTTCATTACGGCCGTTTTCACTGCATCTGAAAAGGGTCTATTTTAAAATGTAACAGAAAACTGTCATTGGATTAGCCTTCTTTTCATGGAGAAAAAAGAACTTTGTTTGAATCAGTAGGTGCAGGATTCAGTTCAATAAAAATGATTATTGTTGCATGTTGGGCTTCTTTTTCATCCACACAGTCCCCTTAGTAAAAGAAAAAGAGCATTCAGACAATTTGGTGAAAACATTCTAAAAGAACATTTGTTAAAAATGAAAGCAGGAAGAATGAATAGCATAGTGATCTGTAGAATATACACGCATTAAGAAAAAGACCCTTCGTATCCATACAGCATTTGAAACCACCTAAACAACCATACAACCAGCCACCCACCAAATAAACCAACCAGTCAATCAATCCACTGACCAGCCATTCACCCACCCCGCTAGCAAGTCAGCCTATCAGCCAACTAACCAGCCTACCAGCCAACTAACCAGCCTACCAGCCAACTAACCAGCCTACCAGCCAACTAACCAGCCTACCAGCCAACTAACCAGCCTACCAGCCAACTAACCAGCCTACCAGCCAACTAACCATCCAGCTAACCAATCAACCAGCCAAAACATCCAAGAACGAAATTCCAATCCTCTATTAGTGAGACACGCAACTTAAAAGCAACATACACACAACACGAAAAGCAACATACACACAACACGAAAAGCAATAAATGCAAGCTCCGTCAATCTTGTAATTGGAAACTATCCCTTCGTTGACAAAATATCTTTAATGAGTACGCAGAGCAAATAAGGTATCATTGGGTGGCTTTCTGCGTGTTATTCTTTGACATCTATTATTTATCAGGAAAAAGCGGAGACCTATCGATTAAATGTCACCCTCGCTGCCTTACTGTTTTGTGTGTTTGTCTTTGTGTCTTTGTTCTCTCTCTCTCTCTCTCTCTCTCTCTCTCTCTCTCTCTCTCTCTCTCTCTCTCTCTCTCTCTCTCTCTCTCTCTCTCTCTCTCTCTCTCTCTCTCTCTCTCTCTCTCTCTCTCTCTCTTGAAAAAAGTATGTAATGCCTACTTACTCTGTTACCCTTGAAAAATAAAGAAAAGATCTCTTGATACTTGGTATGGTTTCTTGCTCTTGTTCTTGGTATTTGGATCATTACTATTGCTTTTGTGCAGATAGAGATTTATTTTTATCTTGATGTTATCCCTGAAAAGGGCGGGGACTGGATTAAAAAAGCACACGAGTGCTTATCTATTATCCTCAAATAAAAGAATTTGCCTTGCCTACCCTCTTTGAATAGAAAAGTTTTCAAGTTCTCTCTCTCTCTCTCTCTCTCTCTCTTCTCTCTCTCTCTCTCTCTCTCTCTCTCTCTCTCTCTCTCTCTCTCTCTCTCTCTCTCTCTCTCTCTCTCTCTCTCTCTCTCTCTCTCTCTCTCTCTCTCTCTGTGTTTGTGTGAATGTGTGTGTGTGTGTGTGTGTGTGTGTGTGTGTGTGTGTGTGTGTGTGTGTGTGTGTGTGTGTGTGTGTTGTGTGTGTGTGTGTGTGTGTGTGTGTGTGTGTGTGTGTGTGTGTGTGTACAGAGAATGATGATATCGAACAGAAATTGTACCCGAATAGAGTATCTATCGCTGAAACACACTATCAAACACACACACAAACACACTATCCAAAATAAAGCCTCTATACAAAACAAATGGGGTGATTACTTATACCACACTAGTGTGATGGTTTGAAACAAAACCTCTAGAAGATCAAAGATTGAATATATCTCAGATAGTTCCCCAAGAGGAGAACAAAACATCTGAAGTGCTTGAATAAGGAAAAGCAAAGTCTCTGAAAAAGATGATGTTAAAATAGTACAGGAATTGCCGAGAGAGAGTATTTCTTTTAGCCCAACAGTGTATAGCTAAATTGTTTCTTTTTTTGCGAACACAATAAAAGTATTTGAATAAGGAAAAAGAAAATTATGTATAAGAGATTTTTGTGAAAAATTAGACAAGAACTGCGGAAAAAACTCTACTTTTTATAGCCCAAGAAGGTCTTTCTGATTTTTGTCCACTTTTTGCAAACTCCAGCATACCAGTAACTATTCGTTGTCAGCAGAACTGTAAACTGCCCAGTTCTGTCTGATGGAGGCCTTATGCAAAGGGACTTTAATTCACCAGCCAGCTGACATCGCTGACCAAATAAGGCCATGTAGCACAGGAAACCCACTTTCACAGGGGACAGGGAAAGGAGAACACTAAACTTCAGTTCAATGGGCACGTTTACACGCTGAGGTGCAGAGTTTCAATTACCGCTGTCAGCACTAACCTGCTTGCTGTCCGCTCCCTGCAATAGCAGATTGTAAATCGTCATGACTGTAATGGACATGACGGTGACGGATATAATCACCCAGTGGTTAACACCATTCGACTTCTATGCAATGGGTCCATGAAGTCGTGGGTTCGAATCTCGGGGGTCGACTGGTGAATTAAGTGTGGAGGTTTTCACGATCTCCGAGGTTAACCTCAAGTAAAGAATTGTCACACCTGCAATTCCTTCGTGTATATACACACGCAGAAGAATAAAATATGCACGTTTAATATCCCGTAATCTATGTCAATATTCGATGAATTAGGGAAACACGACCATACCAAACATACCTCCCCGAAGTCGGAATGCGGTTACTTTCATGGCGGGCAACAAGGGTGACACACGCAAACTCTCAGCATTATAGGGAACCTTGCAGGTGTAGCAGAGGAGGGGAACACAGCCCTGCCTGTGAACCGCTGCTGTAGAAAATAGTGCTTAGCCACAAACCAGCTGTTCCTGCCACTTCTGCATTTGGAACCCTGTAAATATATAGAGCTTTTTATTTCTTTTTTATTTCTTTTTATTTATTCTTTTAAATCGAGGATAATGGAATCAGCACTAATGTGCTTTTTTTACATCCAGTCCCCGTATGTATGCAGTTTTTGTAAGTCGTGTCATCTGTTCCTACGGTCACGCGATGGTCTACGCTTACGGAAAGCGGAACAGGATCTAACATGTGCGCAAGAGGTTCTGCGTGTGTTCGCACACGGGGCCTCGGTTTATAGTCTTATCCGAAGGACTTTTGGGGGGAATGGAGTCAGCACTGATGTTAACTCCAGAAGAAAAATCTCCTCGAACGGGAAGTGTTTAGCTTGATGAAGTGACAGGAAAACATTTAGTACACATGTAAACTGATCACTAGCAAAAGCAGGGAATGAATGTTATACAGTAGCAATGCTGATTATAATTATATAAATGAGCATCAGATAGTGGAGAATAGGTGTGTAGTTTCAAAACATTTTTTTGAAAAAAATTACTTTCGTAATGTAAATTATTCAATCGTGCGAGCGCACACACACACGCACACGCGCGCGCGCACACACACGCGTACACACATACACCCACAAACACACACACACACACACACACACACACACACACACACACACACACACACACACACACACACACACACAGAGGTACAAACAAGAAGCCCCTTTAGCACTGACAATGGTTCAGAATGCTGTCCGACATTACGTCCGTCCGTCTGTCCTTCTGTGTGTGTGTGTGTGTGTGTGTGTGTGTGTGTGTGTGTGTGTGTGTGTGTGTGTGTGTGTGTGTATGTGTGTGTGTGTGTGTGTGTGTGTGTGTGTACGTACGTACGTACGTGCACGCGTGCGCGCGTGTGTGTGTGTCTGTGTGTGTGTCTGTGAGTGTGTGTGTGTGCATGTGCGCGTGCGCGTGCGCGCGCGCCGTGTGTGTGTGTGATTGTGTGTTTGTGTTTGTGATTGTGTGTGTGTGTATGTGTGTGTATGTATGTGTGTGTGTTTTCCTTCCCCTCTTCTCTCTTTCTGTTCGCGAGAGCAACAGCTTCTCAAACATTTCGATCCTTGGTAAAAACAAAAACAAACAAACAAGCAAACAAACACACCAACACACAACACACACATGCACACACGCACTCATATGTCTGATATCACTTTAAGTGTACAGACGTAAAATCAAAGACACACACACACGCACTCACACACGCATGCACGATCACACACGCACTCACATACACGAACACACGCGCACACAAGCATACACACATAACACACACAACACACACAAACAAACACACATACACACGCGAGCACGCACGCGCATGTACACACACACGCACACACACACAAACACACACATACTGACAGCAAGCAAGCTTATTATCATGTAGAATGGTATTTAAAAAGCTAGTAGACAGTGTGTCTCACTGCTGAAAGCTACAAACAACCCCAACACAAACACGTTGATTATGCTTTCATCAACAACGTGTTCGAACTTGTATCAAAACAAAGTGAACTAACAGAAAGAATAGCAAGCCCAAAGGAAAAAAGCTAACGCAGAACTGTAAAACAAAAATGAACCCCCAAAAATGGCACGTTTATGTTTATATTTATGTATACTACTTTATACCACGGCAAATTTCTCTGCATGAAATTCGGGCTGCTCTCCCCGGGGAGAGCGAATAGCCACAACTGCAGCGCCTACCCATTATTTTCTCTTCTTTTTCCTGTCTGCAACTGTATTTGTTTCCTTATCAAAATGGCTTGTTTTCTACACAATTTTGCCAAGGACAACACACCCTTGTTGCCTTGTGTTCTTTTACGTACGCTGAATGATGATATGTAACACACAGGACATCGGTTTATTGTCTCATCCGAAAGACTAGCGCACAGACCACCATTCATGGTCTAATGGATGGGGGAAAGTTTTGGGCCCAAAGGGATTCGAACCACTGCACACTCCGACCCGGACTTTTCGCTTTCTAGTCAGGCGTGTTACCTCTAGACCACCGATCCACTTGAGTGCATGTACAATGTGGAATATATAGTATCTCAACAGAGAGGGATGAAGTCAGCCAGATCCTTCCATGACATAGCTATGATGTGTCATTATCATGAAATGTGCTTAAAAGTGTCTGATATCTTTACGGAGCATTCTGACGAACTGGATACTCTCTCTGTCTCTGTCTCTCTCTGTGTAAGTCTGTCTCTCTCTCCCTCTCTAGCTTCCCCTCTCTTTCTCTATCTCTCTGGTTCTCTCTCCCTCTCTCTTTCTGTCTCTCTGTTTCTCTCTGTCTCTGTCTCTCCTTCTCTCTATACCTCTCCGCTCTCCCTCTCTTCCCCCCCTCTCTGTCTCCCCACTCTATTCCCCGTCTCTGTCTCTGTCTCTCTTGTTATTGATGAAGCCGGCCGATTGCTCTCATAAAAGCCATCACATCCACCATGTAATGCTCTCAGACGTGTCTGATACCCTTCCTAATCATTCTAGTGTATTTCATCCCGTTTTTGTTGTCAACAGATTTCAAGCATTGCTTTTCTAGCGGACGAGTTGGAACATCAGGTAACAAGCTAAAACACATGGTCAATAAGTAAAAGCTACGTCTTTTGTAGTCATTTGACTTTGACAGCTGCTTGGGTTCTGCACTGATTGTTTAAGCAGTGGCTTGTTTTGGTTATGCTGTGCCTGGCGGAGTCCATTCTTCTCCAAACAGATGAGTGCATGCTGAGTATGTCTGTGTTATCCATCCTACCAGTCATAGCAGGTCTACTTTTCCAGAAAAAAAGTAGGTTACAGGGTTATGACGTGTCAGTAAGATGCTCTGCACATGTTTGCGTTCAAGATCTCTTTTGGTCTCCTGCGAAAGCTTTCCGGAGAGTGGAATCAGTACCAATGTTAACCCTAGGGAGAAAAAAATCGATTGACTGGACATCTGCAGAAAACTGTAACCCGCACCTTCCTTTACCCCAGAAGGACCAATTCATCCTCTTATCCACACGGCCCCTTTGCCCCCTCAGCCTAGCTATATTGATGCCAAGAAGGACAGCAAAACCGTGGCTGGGGAGATCATCACGAAACAAGATCTTAATGAAGTCTGCACGATGTGGTGTTTTTGGTCCAGTGTAGCCTCGTCCCAATAACTGCAGGGGCTACCGTTCTCCCCCACCTTGCGTAAAGAAAGCAAAACAGCCAACAGTTTAATCAACACACCATCTTTCTTTCCGGCCAGTTCCTTCCGTGTTCCTTTCTTTTTCTTTCGCGGCAGTTTGGAATCAGTCTTAAGACTATTGTCTCTCAGCATCTGTGTGTGGTTGCGTGCTGGGTGTGCTTATTCCAGGCCTGGGCAGAAACACCTTATTCCCGAGACGCGTGATTGCAGGAGACTCATTCACCAAGGAGCTATCGATTGGGGTCCCCTTTACCAAATGCACATTGTTTTGAAAGGTCATTTTGTGTGGTGTCTGTAACTGCTATCGTATTTTTCTGGATAGTTTCAAAAAGTAACAGACGTGTGCAATATGGGATGCAGGTGTGTTATGAGTTCAGACACGCACTTGCACTCACGGTGGGTTTTGTGGGAGAAAAACAAAAGCTTGGTTGGTTGCTCCGGAGTTGTCAGGTATGGTGTATCGATCTTCTTTTGTCATGTCTTGATAGGTTTGATTTGTTTGTTTGAATGGTTGTGTTTTTGTTGTTGTTTTTTATATGCTTTGCTTTCAAGTAGAATGATTTTTGTGAATCTTTCATCGTGTTGTCTGTGCTTTGTTTCTGAAGGCATCTCTGTGAAATACATGTTGAGAAAAAATGCACTCAGCGGCCTCTGGGTTTTAATTTTTGTTGGAGTCTTCAAGTTCAAGAACAATAATTGTATTGAAAAGACGTGGGCAGATCTGATGGATTTCATTAACAGAGACAGACAATGAAAAGAAGAGAGAAAATGAATGTCCGTAACCCCAAACATGAAAACCAGACGATTTTTTTTCGGCTGTCTCATCTCCTGTATTGCGCAACCGGCTGAGCTTTCTGTACCTGTTAGTCTGATTCCACCATTTTCCGGCCTTAGTTGTGGTATCTTCAGGTACAGAACTGAACACGGGGTTCTCAATGCCGGGGTGTGGTGAGGTCATGGACAAGAAAGACCCTGAACACTGCTGGTTCACTTCAGTGGGGTCACTGGGGTTTGCTCTGGTTCAGCAACAACTACACACCTACTGACCGTGTGACACTAGCGTAGTGCAGTCAGAGGGGAAAGCGCACAACTGTGGAAATAACCACCCCAGTGTCTCTTGAACCACCACCTCCCGTCAGTCCTCACATCTCAACAGCTGGACCAACTCACCACCGATATAACCTGCACAGGAAATATTGTTGTTGTTGTTGCTGTTGTTGTTGCTGTTGTTGATGGGCATTCCCCAGGTTAACACCCCGGGGGTCACCCAGAATGTGCACTCTGACTCCCTCATCCCACCTGGAAATCACTGTGAGATTGAAATTGCACACACTGGATGAGAAGTGTGCCTGTATGACTGTTTTCAAACACCTCACCATGCATGCAGCCACACTCTGACTTCCGAAAATTCTTTCTTTTTCAAAGAAGAGTGCCTGTTATTATGTTAAGAGCTTGTCATGGCTGAAGACAATCTCAACAACATTTTACAACATAACAACATTCTAGTGTAGGTCTTGGCAGTTAGCTGACATCAGTGACTGACACAGCTTTCGGCCAGGGCCAAGAACAGCACATGAAAACGGAGATAACCACGAGACCAGAGAAACAGTGGCCACCAAATAGGAGCCAGTTTCTTTTTTTGCATACTAGTCGACAGTGCTGTAGCTGATCAACTTTAAGGCTACTTGACATGACTGTAATCAACGCTTCCTATCGTGATAGATCTCAGCGTCAACCAGGCTCCACACATTCAGACACCTGCAGTGTTGATAAAAAAAACTGAGCAACAATCTTAGAACTGCATCCGTAAATTGGGTGATATGTGAACATGTGGCCGGCCCCATTCTTTCAATTGAGTTTATAATAAAGGTACCCTAGGGAGGAGTTGTTTGCAGTTTAACGACCCCCCCCCCTCCCCAACAATATGCGAAACAAAGAAATAACAGCAAAAAGAACAGAAATAAAACTTTAAAAACCAGAACACAACCCAAGCAAAACAAACCCATGACAAATACTTTAAAAAATATGTGTGTACTCGCAGTCTTCAATTACAAACACATACGCACAGACACACAGACACACACATACAGACACACACAGACACACACACACACACCACGCGCTCGCACGCACCCATGCGCGCACGTGCGCACACACAGACAGATATTCCCAAGGATAAAATCCAAACTGCCCACGCTTGGACTACACGGCATCATGTGCTGACTTCAGCGCTGTGATATACAGAAGACAGTGCCGGAGCTAAGCTAAAATCATGTCAGGCACAAAGTAGATGAAAACCAGAGGGAAGTCTTTCACCGCGTGAGGTCACATTCCCTGACCAGTGCGTGTAATCTTCAAAGTTTGATAACTTTCCTTTGAAGCTGAGAACACACCTGATGACTTTAGTTCAGAGGTAGGAGAGAACAGAAGAAAAAAACCTTCAAAGGTAGGCGAGTTCTATTTCTGAGGCAAAAAAAGAAAAACATATCAGCCTAACTTCATGGATAAAAGGGACAGTGGAAAATTGACCGCATAGTCAAAGTAGCTGACCAGACACAGCATAAGGCAGGACAAAGGCAACACACGGCAAAGACTAACATCAAAAGAACCACCAATATTCCAAGGACTCAGAAACCTTAGTATCTCTCCACCTCTACACGCACACACCCACACACAGACATGCACGCATACACAAACACACACACACGTACATCACACACACATACACACATATACACTCTCTCTCTCACACACACACACACATACACACACACATACACACACACGCACACACACACATACACACACACGCACACACACACATACACACACACACACAACTCCACAGTGCACCGTCAACACAATAATTACATCTTAGCAGAAGCTGTAGACGTGTGTAATACCCTGACAGTCTGGTCCCACTGTGAAGTCTTTTTGTTCAATAGTTTCAAGTTCTTGTCGAAGGAAGGTGACAGAATGATTAAGACGTTCGTCTGCCAACAAGTAAACTGTGAGGTTCTGGGTTTGATTCCCAACCTCGCCGGTACATCTTAGTTTGAAGAAAAAATCGAACTGAATGTCAAAGTCATTCGGATAAGACTATAAACCGAGGCCATGGCTACGAATGCACGCAGAACAACTTGCGCACACATTAAAAACCCGTTCCGCCTTTCAAAAGAGCAGGCCATTGTGTGCTGATAGGAGCGGAGGACAACAATAGAAGGAAAACCAGCATGCACCCAGGTGTCGGGTTTAGACACCATTCCTGAGATAAAAACGGGGAGCCAAGAGTCCCCAGGGCGGTTTGGGGCTGTAGGCCTATATAGCAACGTTCTGGCGCCTCCTGAGATGGCACTGGAACTATTCATATTGGCGGTTGCTTTTCCAATGGACTATTCCAGCGACGTGGAGAAGGGGGGGTGGTGGTCTGCTGCATGGGTAACAGCTTGCCCTTCATCCTTACTTACCCAGGCTTTGCAGCCCTAGAGCCAAGAGCGGAACTCCATAATCTTCCCAGACTGACGGATGCCTACCCACAAGTTTGCATGGCTATGTATGTGCAGAAGTGATAATTGGCCTGTGGATGGTTAACACCTTTGTTTTTTTACCTGTACCTGTAGTGGTCCTTAGCCAAGCTTCATGCTCTCAGTCACCTCAGACAGTGTCACGTGTGTACAGCA
>CM060317.1:2114432-2126932 GCA_030674155.1 Stramonita haemastoma
TGATGAAGTAACTAGGAATCTGATATTTTATTTGCTAATCTTATCACGTATACTTTCTATTTTTCTCCAGTTCTCTTTTCGCATAGGTGTAGTCTAACACAAACAGGGGAGGAACTACTCAAGGTCTGAAAAACAAAAAGCCACCCCCTCTCCCCAAGAAAACCCCAATAAAGCATAACAAACCAAACAACAACAACAAAAAGAACCCCAAACCAAGAATAACAAGTAAACACGAGCAAACAAAAGAAAAAACCAGCAAAAAACATGTTTACAGTCTCTTGTTTTCCATCCACCCTATACTCAGCAGCTCATATTATAGCCTAGAATAAAACACGGGGAGAAAACTCATCAGCTCGCATGCACAACTGCTGACGAAGAACCTGACACGTTGACATATTGACCGACACATCGTGATCAGGTTTCTGTCGTGCATACCAGGAACACTGTCTGCAGGCGAGTTTTTGTCATGCGCAGAAGAGATGTCTGCAACTTTTCCAAACTTAAAGCTGAAAAAATCTCACACCACCCCCAAAATCAAAAACAAGCAACAACTCCCCCCCCCCCCCAACTAACAAACAAGAAAACGAACCTTAGCAGTGTCACAGCTGTCCAGCTGTGGGTCGTTCATTTGGATGGCTTCCACCTCAGCCTACATTTCCACATCTAGGGGGATTCCTTTGAGGGGGTGGGTGAAATGTTTAAGTGGTTTTGACATTGGATCTAGAATCTGAAGTTATCTGAAACTCCGGGTTCAAACCTGTGCTAAACTGTCAGATTGAAAGAATTTTGGTCTGACAGGTTAGCAGTGGATCCAGCTGCTGTGATCTACAAATCCTATGGATGAGACTACAGAGCAGGTTTCTGTGTGAGAAAGTCTCATGCTCACGTAAAAATCCATTCATTCTAAGGTGAACATATCCAGCTGAGGTCTGGAGAGGACTGGGATATATCCAGTGTGATTGCCCATGACACAATGCAGAACAGCTTTAATAATAATAATAATAATAATAATAATAATAATAATAATAATAATAATAATAATAATACATGGAATTTGTATAGCGCTATCTCTTGTAAAAACAAATCAAAACGCTTTCATTCGACCTACACAACACACAATCAACAACTATTTACAGTTTTAACGAATTCAAATATACACACACACAACACGTACGCACGCATGCACGCAGCACGCCCGCGCGCACACACACCTACAAACGTTATGCACTTTGGCAGGTGGATGTTGAAGGCAGGGACAGGTAAGAGATGGAAGCGGAAGGAGAAAAACTTAGGTTTGAAATAAGTGTGTCTTAAGGTTGGATTTTAAAGTGTCATAAGTAGGCTTTTGCCGGAGGGAGAGAAGAAGGTCGTTCCAGATTGATGGACCAGAAACAGAGAAAGAGCGGCGGCCAACGGTAGATAGGTTGAATCTGGGTATTCTTAAAGACAAAGTATCTGCCGAGGAGCGGAGGGAGCGAGAAGGTGTGTACAGGTGAAGACATTCACAGAGGTAGGAGGGTGCAGTAGTGTGGAGACATTTGTAACAGAGGGTATTGATCTTGTAGTTTACTCTCTGTGGTACGGGCAGCCAATGGAGAGATTGCAAGAGAGGGGTAATGTGCTCGGATTTTTTCTTTCTGAGGACCAGACGAGCTGCAGAGTTTTGTATACGTTGAAGGGAGTGGATGGATGATGCTGGCAGACCCGCCAAAAGAGAATTGCAATAGTCCAGACGTGAGAGAATAAGAGAAGTGACAAGTTTGGATGTTGCATCAGTGGACAGGTACTTACGAATAGTGCAGTGTCCCTCACTGCTCCCCAGGGAGTGAAAGAAAGGCAGACGAAAAAAAAAGGAAACTTCTAATTTCTCTCGTATGAAATAGTGCACTCATATACCAAAAAAAGACTTGGATGGGGAAAGAAAAGTTGGAAAGATATTTTTGTTTTCTTTGGTGTGTGCTTATTACAATTTTCATTTTGATTACTTCTGCCCTCAGAGTCTTTTTCTGACTTATATTTTTGTACTTGTCTGGATTTTTTTGTTTGTTTGTTTTAATCTGTATTGTCTACGTTCATTGCCTTTCTTCTTATCATTGCTCGATAATTTTCGCGTTCTTCTTCCCTTTTTCCCCTTCTGATTAAAGATTCTTTCTGTACATTTTTTCTGTCTTTTTTTCTTTGTATTTTGCTTTCTTTCTTTCCTTGTTTCATTTCTTCTTTTGTCTATCGTGCCGTGATTTTTACTTTCCAAGTTGTTGTTTTCTTTTCTTCTTTCTCTTTCCCTGTGTTTTGTAAGATCAGAGCAGAGTTTGCGGCCAGAAGCTGTTGATTTGTTTAGTGCATATGCGTGACCATTTTTATTCTGGCCAAATTTACACGGTTCCGTTCTTATAACACTTTTTATTGTTTTGTGGATTTATTCTTCATTTAGTTTTCCTTCACATTTCTGTTTTTTGTTCCTTTTTTCTGCTCTAGAAAATGAAACTTTTTTATATAACTTTTTCTCTGTGTTTGTAGTCTTAATGCTGCACATAGGCATAGCGTATTTGAAAACTAAAAAAAAATCGTCTAACTATAATTTCTCCAGCAGAAATCTAATCAAACAGAAAACATGAAATCTTCTAGTCCACTTTGCAAGCAACACGAATGATGACAAGTTAAAGAGATTCAGATCAACTTCTGAGGCCTATTGTCAGACATTTACAGCGAAGTAATCATGATCAGAACAAGTATACAATGTGTCGCGTTAAATCCCCCCACAAGGTAATCATTTCACAGACAGGCAGCGTGACCAGTGCTATAGAAACAGCACCTGCCAGAGGAGACCATAACAGTTTTCACATAAAAAATGTGATCTGTATTGGGTGGCAAAAATAGCACCCCCACCCATAGACACAATCATGCTTGCAAGCAGAACACTAAACACGAGAAGGGAAACGCATTTCCTCTGTAGAATGGTAACTAAGGAGACAAGTTGGTCCCTAAATGCAATTCAGTCTGTGAGCTTTTAGTGATAAAGTCATGCCTAACTGCGGGAACGGGGTAGCCTGGTGGTTAGAGCGATGTGCATTGCGCTAGTAATCTGCTGACCGGGTTTGATCCCCTTTACAAGACGATTTTTTCTCAGAAGTTAACATCAGTGCTGACTCCACTCCCCTAAAAGTCCTTCGGATGAGACCATAAACTGAGGTCCTGTGCGAATGTACGCAGAACATGTTGCGCACACGTTAAAACCCTTTCCTCTTTTCGGTAGAGTAGGCCATTGTGTGCCGGTGAGAATGGATGACAATACAAAATTGGAAACACATCGTGACTGGGTGTAAAAAAGCAAATAAGTGCAGAGAGAGAGAGAGAGAGGAGAGAGAGAGAGAGAGAGAGAGAGAGAGAGAGAGGAGAGAGAGAGAGAGAGAGAGAGAGAGAGAGAGAGGAGAGAGAGAGAGAGAGAGAGAGAATATCGTGCTGTTGTTTACAAATATCTAAAGGCTTTTTATTTTCCTGTCATTGGAAACATCCAGAGATCTTTTCACACTTAATATCGTAATCAGGAGCACTAGCTAGGTTTTTGTCATTGGCCTTACTTTCTTCTTTTCCATTTTTTCGAAAACAAGAATTGTGGTCCCTCACCTAGCGCTTCCAGACGCATCAATGGTGTGTACAGGACCGTTTTTCTGTGTCTGAATAAACAGTGTTCTTGCAGTTTTGTCAATTTTGCCATCTGTTCATACCAGTATACAATGGCCGACTCTTCCGAAAAGCGGAACCGGTTTTAACGTGTACACTAAATATTCTGCGTTCTCACACAAGAACTCGGTTCAAAGTCTCATTTGAAGAACTTTTTGGGAGAATGGAGTCGGAACTGATGCTAACTTCAGTGGAAAGATCTCCAGAAAGGGCGTCTTGGTGCTTGTTCAAACCCGGGCTGTAGATCAAACTTGCAATTGTCTGTTCACCCATTTCTTTCTATACTGTTTTGTTGTTATCATCGTTGTTGTTGACGGCTGAAAACGATACTATAATGAACAGGTTGGTGTAGTTGTTGTAAAAGGAAAACAGGATGAGATCGTATCCCTGAGGCAACGCTATACCAGCAAATCTTCCCGTAAAGAGAAAACAAGAGCAAATACTGACTGGCCAAGATGATAGAAAAACATTTCATTTGTTTGAAAGCCTAGCCATAGCAATTAGGAAACCAGATATCTATCTATTAGGTCTTAGTGGAATTTTGTTTTGCTCTAAGTTTTTCTTTTGTGGAGCTGAGGTTCAGCACGATCCAGAACATAAGTGCTCTTGGGGGCTGCAGGAAAAGAAACCTGAAACCACAAACACTGTGACAAAGCAGAACAAGGTAAAAAAGGCAAATAACAACCTAAAAGACTGCAAAACTGTTGCAAATCTTTTGTTATTGAATTCACCCAATGCCTGGTATCTGATATGGCTCAGAATAAAACGGGCAAAGCATGTGATCCTACAGTGGGAGTTACTGCCTGGGAAGTAACATGCCACGTTGACATACTGACTGACACGTTAACACACTGACTAACATGTTGACATACTGACTGACACGTTGGCACACTGACTAACATGTTGACATACTGACTGACACGTTGGCACACTGACTGACACGTTGACATTTTGACTGACACGTTGACATACTGACTGACAGTCAGGATCAGCTTCCTTGTCATGTACTCGGCCACACACTTTGCAAGCCAATTTTTATCATCCCATGGAGATTTTGGCAACTTTTGCAGATTGTAAACTAAATAAAAAACTAAAATAAAAAACAAGCACACAACCCCATCAGAGGTGTGACAGCTGTCTTGTTGTGGTTCCTCCATGTTGATGGCCTTCATCTACATTTTCACACCCCAAAGTCAGTTCTTTGAGGGGGTAAGGTGAATGTGTAAGAGGTTATGGCATTGGATATGGAGTCTGAAATAATCTGAAATTTCAAGTTGGAGCCGTAGCTTAACTGTCCTTTTAAAAGATTCTATCTTCCAGTTAAGGTTGTTTGGACTCTAGTCCCCTACTAGTCTTTCAGTGAAATTACGAACTAAGATTCTTCTCTTCAAACTTATGTAGGTTTGTGCTCATGTTAGAAAAAAACTATCATATTATGTGAAAATGGCTAAGCTGGGGTCAATGGCTAAGCTGACTGGAGACGATCAAGTCTGTGGTTTGATTCTAAAGAGGGACTGGATGGGGAGGTTTGATTTGCCACACCACAAGAATGTTGGAGTGCAGTGTCCTTAACAGGCTTGGCGGGGAGTTAAAGAACAACAAGAAAAAAGCGATATTTCTTTCATTCCTTACTTACTTTTTGTGTGAAAAAGCACGCTAGAAAGAGAAAGTAGGTTGGGGGGGGGGAGGATCGATGTTCAAAAATGCTTTTGTTTATGCTTTTGTTCGTTTATGTGTTTACATGTGACGAGTTTAATTTTAATCACTATTATAATGGTTCTTTGTTTTACCTGTATTTTTCTTGTCTAGGTCTTTTTTTGCTGATGGCAAGTCTCTTTTTTATCGCAGTTTTACCCCTTTTAGCAAAGTTTTCCTCTTTCTTTCTTTTGATTTATTTCCTTTTCCTGCTGTTCTTAGCCCAAAAAGTCTGTTTGCCACATTTTGGGATGTTTGCTTCAGGATTTCTTCCTTTGCGTTTTACTTCACAATTTGTCGGGTTACTTTTCTCTTCTTTCACTTTCTCTCTTGTGCTTTGAAAGACAAGAAAAGCCGGATGGAGACAATCGCTATTGTTTTGTTCAGTGCATGCCCCTGACAATCTTTATTCCAATAGCGTTTACACCTTTTGGCTTTCCACATGTAGTTTTTCTTGTTTTGTTCCGCTATCATTGCTATCATTTTCCTAAGTATCTATTTGTTTTCTGTCTACATCTTGTGTGCTTGTTTTGTATTTTGCTTTCTTTTCTGCTTTAGGTTGTGTTCCTATCTCGACACAAAGTTTTTTTCGCAAGAATGAATTTTAATTTGAAGAGTGGAAACCAAAAAAGGAAGACAAAGGACAATGGACCTATTACTTCCTAATGCATTTTGCGACTGATTTATTTATCAATTTCCAAATTTTCTGCTTGTGTGTGTGGTGTGTGGGGAGGGAGGATGTGGGAGACAACAGAGAGAGAGAGAGAGAGAGAGAGAGAGAGAGAGAGAGAGAGAGAGAGAGAGAGAGGAGACAGAGACAGAGACAGAGACAGAGAGACAGAGAGACAGAGAGACAGAGAGAGAGAGAGAGAGAGAGAAAGAGAGACAGAGAGAGACAGAGAGAGACAGAGAGAGACAGAGACAGAGACAGACAGAGACAGACAGACAGACAGACAGACAGACAGACAGACACACCGACAGACACACAGACAGAATGTACATATTTGTTCATTATATTTTTGCTGGTCACCAACATTGATAGGCTGCACTGTATTCCAGCCATGGAAAACATCCAGTGACCTTGCACAGTCTGGGTCAGGTTCGCTAATTAGTGTGATATCTTTGGCCATGTATGCCTCTTCTTTGTTTTGCCGTTATTGTTGTTGCTGTTGTTGTGAATGGCTGATGGTGAGTTTCTGACACACAACAAACTGTAACTATAGTAACAGGCAAAGTCAGTTTCGTGTTCTCAAAGCAACGTTAGAATCCACTCTTTTATAGAAGTAGAAAGAACAGACAAAAACATAACCGACCAAGATGATAAAAAGATAAAACAATCCATTTATTTGAAAACCTAACCACAGTAGTGATGAATCTTAGTACCTGTTTACAAAGTCTGTTTGAATTTTGTTGAGCTCTTTGTTGTCCTTTTGCTGAGGTGTTGTATGTCCCGATTAAAGATAGAACTGCTTTCAGCATCAGTGCAGTACAAATCCACAAACCAGCAAAGAATAAAAAAACACCATACAAACTGAAAGAAAACTGCTGGCAGTGTTTAGTGTCCCACATGCCTGGTGTCTGGTGGCTCATCCTTTAGCTAAAAACAACCACGAACAAAACTAATCAGCCAATACGCACTGCTGCTTGGGGAGAACTTGACACGTAGACATATTGACCGACACTTCATGATCAGGTGTCCTGTCGTGCACTCAGGGAACACAATGTGCAAGCTAGGTTTTTATCAGGCCGCGGGGAGATAGGTCCGTAGCTTTTCCAGGTTTTAAACTGAAAACAAAACTCAAACAACACAAAAAGCAACAGAAAAACAAGCCATTTTTTTAAGGCTAAGAAGAAAGACAGGTGTCCCAGCTGTCCTAGCTGTGCCTTGTCTATTAGATGGCTTCCATGGACATGTTCACACCCATAGTTCAGGTCTCTAAAGGGAAAATCGGGGGTTGTAAAAGCAACTAGAGTGTCAGATTTGAAATCTGAAGAAATCTAAAAGCACACTCATATTACTGCTGAACTGTCAGTTTGTTATAGGTTTGGTTCAAGAGTTCCGAGTTCAATTCTCCACAAGTCCTGTAAATGTCCTTTTTTGTTTGGGTTGTTTCTTGTTATTCCCTGGATACGTATCGAAGGTTCCTAACAGCAAGATTTTACACATGCGTCTATGTATCCATTATTAACGCAGCTGCATGCCAACTTGGGGGATGCTGTCTAAATGCGATACCATTAATTGTGCAAATGTTTTACTTCATTCTGTCATCCATTTTCAGAGACACACAACGGCCTGCTCTTCTGAAAGGCAGGTCAGGTTTTACCTAGCCTGCAAAGTGGTCTGTGTGCGTTGATCCAATATTCTTGGTTTATAGTCTTATGTCAAAGTCATTCGGATGAGACTACAAACCGAGGCCCCGTGTGTGAACGCACGCAGAACATCTTGCGCACACGTTAAAACCCCGTTCCGCCTTTCGGAAGAACAGGCCATCGTGTGCCGGTAGGAGCGGATGACAAAATTATTATTTAAAAAACACACACAAAAACCCAGCATGCACACAGGTGTCGTGTTTAGACACCATCCCTGAGGAAAAATCGGGGAGTTGGACTCCCAGGGCGGCTCGGGGCTGTATATGGCAACGTTCTGGTAGCTCCTGCGATGATACCGGAATCATTCGTATCGGTCATTGCCTTTCCAATGGATCAATCCAGTGGCGTGGAGAGGAGGGGGGGGTCTGCTGCATGGGTAACAGTTTGCCCTCCATACTTACTCAGGCATTGCGCTCTAAAGACTAGAGCGCAACTCCATAGTCTTTCGAGATTGATGGGTGTCTACTATATAGTCTTATTTGATAGACTTTTAAAGAAATGGAGTCAGCACCAGTGTTAATTCCAGGGGGACATCCCATTGAAGAGGGATCTGGATCGTGTCTGGAAGCTGGGCTGTCAGAGGGTGAGCGTGGAGCTCCACACACCAGGCTGTCCTCCACCCCCCGGATCAGATTAGGAAGCTAAACTTTTTGTAAGGACACAAACAGTCCCGTGTTTTCGTTAAAAGCTGGTTTCCTTTACCTAGAAGAGTAGGTGTATTCGGTGGGAGGTGAAGATAAAGCAGACATGATGACAGACCGCTTGACCTGATGCCTGGATCCAGATACCATGGAGACGTCAGTTTTAGGATATAACTTTATCCCTGGTTTGACATCTAGCAGTACTGACTCCACTTCTGCAAAACTCATAGACGTTGAAGCCCTGTATACAAACGCACGCAGGACATCTTGTGTGTACATCAAATACTCGTTCTGCATTTCGGAAGAGTTGGCCATTGTTGTGGGTGTAGGAGGGGATGACAAGATAAAAAAGAATGTGCATGCACACTAGTGTCGTGATTCCGCACCAGCCCCGAAGTGGGAATGCGGCCACACCACAGGTGGGTATACACCATTCTACACCCACATTTCACCATTGGGGAACCTCACAGCTCAACTGGAGCAACGACAAAAGTTCTATGCTGGAACATGGAGAGTGCGGGATGCATGGAGATTAGCCTGGCTTTAGACACCACATGAAAGTTCCAGTCAGTGTCCCTAACGGATCCTCAGGGTATTAAAGAAAGACAAGAGAACACATGAATATGTCAAAGTACTCTTCATTTCTCCTGTACTAGAAAGTACGTTTGTAGGTAGAGAGGGATGTTGGGAGGGTAGTCTACGTTGAAAAACTTTGTTTTTCGTTTTTATTGTTGTTGTTTTTTTGCTGTATACACGTGGCGACTTTAATTTTAATGACTTTTGTGCTCTGCACGCGTCTTTTTCTTTATGTTTTTGTTCTTGTCTGCCAGTTTTTTGTTCGAAAATATTTTTGTTTTCTTGTCGTCCGATTTAATCTTAAGTTTTTTTTTCCTTATTGGTTTTCTTCTCTCATTCTTTCAGTCCCTTTTTCTTGTTTTTTCAGTTGAAATTGTCTGTCTGTCTGTCACATTCTTCTTCTTTGTTTTCTTTGTCTCTGTCTCGTTCTACTTTTTTCTTTGGAACTTGTCGTTTCGTAAACCTTTTTTTCTTTTTCATTCTTGTGTTTTCAAAAAAAAAGAAGTAGGTTGGAAATAAAAGCTTTTGTTCTGAATAGAGCTTGCGAGTGAAAATGTTTGTACCTACCACATTTGCAGCTGCTTGGTTTTGTCTCAGGAGTCATTGTTTCGTTCAGTTTTGTTTCATTTCTATTCATATTGTATTGGTAACTCTTTTCTTTCAGTGTTGTTCTGTTCTATTTTTCCTGTTTTTTTGTGTTGCTGATCTTGGGCAATAACTTTTTTTCTTAAACCCCTTTTTGCTTAAGGTGTTTTTTCCATAGAAATTAAGAAGAAAAACGAAAAGGGCAGCAGACTTTATATTATCTTTGATACGTTGAAGAATGATTTTCTTTGCTTTTTACGTACTTAATGGTGTGTGTTTGTGTGTGTGTGTGTGTGTGTGTGTGTGTGTGTGTGTGTGTGTGTGTGTGTGTGTGTGTGTGTGTGTGTGTGTGTGTGTGTGTGTGTGTGTGTGTGTGTGGTGTGTATGTGTGTGTGCGTGTGCACGCGCAAAAGATTCCCCTGCCTCTATCCAAGGGAGTTCATCTACTCACAGAGAGAGAGAGAGAGAGAGAGAGAGAGAGAGAGAGAGAGAGAGAGAGAGAGAGAGAGAGAGAGAGAGAGAGAGAGAGAGAGAGAGAGAGAGAGAGAGAGAGAGAGAGAGAGAGAGAGTGAGTGAGAGAGACAGACAGACAGACAGACAGACAGACAGACAGGCAGACAGACAGACAGACAGACAGACAGACGGACGGACGGACGGACAGACGGACAGACAGGCAGACAGAGAGACAGACAGAGAGCATAGCGTATGACATATATTACTACTGTATACATCCAGACAGGTTTCACTGTCGTATTCCTATAGTAGTAAATACCTAGGGCTATTGCAGACACTAGGTCAGACACACTAGCTCCTTCTTTGTCTGTGCTTTCTTTTTCATCTTTTGTGATTGCCTTGTTGTTGTTGCTTTGCTGTAGTTGGTGTTGTTGGTGTGGTTATTGCTGGTGTTGTTGTTGTTGCTTTGTTATTGCTGGTGGTGTTGTTGGTGTGGTTTTTGCTGGTGTTGTTGTTGTTGCTTTGTTAATGCTGGCGGTGTTGTTGGTGTAGTTATTGCTGGTGTTGTTGGTGTAGTTATTGCTGGTGGTGTTGTTGTTGCTTTGTTATTGTTGTTGTTGTTGTTGGTGTAGTTGCCTTTACCGTTGTTGTTTTGTACGACGGTGCCAGGAGACTGCGTCACGTGGCTTTCAATGTGACACAAGGAAAGTCCAATCAAAATGAGCTTCATGACCTCAAAGTAATCTCAGAAAGTTATACTCACAACTTTACTATATCTAAAAAGTAATACAAATGAAACTGCTCAGGATGATAAACAAGACATTTCATTTGTTGGAAATCGTATCTACTCTACTTTGAAAGTATTTCTTTTTGTTTACTAACTTTTAATTTGTTGTTTTTTTATGCTGCTCTAATTCATTCTTTTGTGAAGGTGTAGTATCACACAAAAATGGAATTGCTATGGGCGTCTTCAAATAACAATAAATAGAAATAAAAAACACATAAAAACGCAGAAATGCATTTACAAACAAAAGTACAAAAACACAACACTGATGCTAACTCTTCACTTTCCACCCACCTCAGAACTATCTGGTAGTTCATCTTCCCGCTTAAAGTTAAAAAAGAACAAAAAACCTAATCAGTAAGTGTGCACAACTGCTGGCGGAAAACCCGACTCGTTGACATGTTGACCGACACCTGGTGATCATCTTTCCTGTCTGCACTAGGCAACACGCTTCAACAGCAAGGCTTTGTCACGCCCAAGAGACGTATGCTCCTTGTCAAAACTTTAAACTGAAAAAAGGCAACAACAACAAAAACAACCAAAAAACCCCTCTCCCAACCCTTCCCACCTAACCCCCCAACAAACAAACAAAAACAACAACACCCAAGCAACCCCCCCCTCACCGTTCAGTATGTGGCAGCTGTCTAGCCCTGCTTCATCCATTTTGATGGCTTCAGTGTACAGGTTTGCATCTTAAGTTCGTTCTGTGTGGGGTGGTTGGATCACATAAGTACGTACAGCATTGTATTTGGGATCTCAAGAGATTTGAAACTGCTGGTTTATGATACTGCTGAACTGTCAGTTTGAAAAGATGTGTGTCTTGGATATTGGTTGCGACTCAATCTTTGATAGAGGTCCTTAGAATAAGACTACAAACCAAGAGTCCTTAAATGTACATACACTGTTTCGTGTTCACATTTAAACTCCTTTCATTTGATTAGAACTTGATTGTTAACTGGAAAGTTTTCAGCACACTTCAGGCCTGAGGCAGGTGCTCTGCTGACAGCAGATCACTGCACTCTGCACCCACAGAGAGGCATCTCCCCCACAGTTGTCATTTTCTTAATGTGCCGGTTATGGTTCAGACCATTGAAAACTCACAGAACAAGGAACTTCACGCCCTTACCTCCGCTCTTGTTGCCATGGAACACCCTACTGAGCATAAAATCATCCAGTGGCTTCCTTCACACCGCAGTATCTTTTGGAACGAGAAGCTGACTTACCGGCAAAAGTAGGTCAGATTCCTCAAGAGAACACAAAGTAATGTATGAATAATCAAAGACAATTATGAAGAAAAAGCAACAGAGAAGATGGCATCAGGAGCACCTTAATGTCAACAGTAAAGATGACCACTACCTCATCCCCAGAGATCAAATAACCATTGTCAGGCCTAGGAGAGGACACTGCAGACTCGGACATCACATGTTTAACAAGTTCCACATTGGAGATTCTTTCACTTTTCTTGTCACAGTAAACCACTTCCTCTAGACCTGTCCAGCACATCAAAATCTGTGTGAAGGCCGACATCTGGCCTACTGACCTGCCCATGAGGGACAAGCTCTTTGGACCCTGGAGGGCTTTCAGCGCACTACAACATTTGTCAGGGCCTCTGGAGTTGCCGTTTGAACGTTCGATGATGATGATGATGATGATGCTGATGATGATGATGCTGATGATGTTGATGATGATGATGATGATGATGATGGTGATGGTGA
>CM060317.1:2131932-2151932 GCA_030674155.1 Stramonita haemastoma
CACAAAACAGTTTTGGAAACAAAATGATAATCGACGAGAGAGAGAATGAATGAATGAATGAATGAATGAATGAATGAACATTTTTATTGAGGGAAAAGATTAAGCACAATGGTGGCTTGTTTTCATCCAGCCCTCAGAGAGAGAGAGGAGAGAGAGAGAGAGAGAGAGAGAGAGAGAGAGAGAGAGAGAGAGAGAGAGAGAGGAGAGAGAGAGAGAGGAGAGAGAGAGAGAGAGAGAGAGAGAGAGAGTGAGGGTATCAAACCGCCAAACAATGTGATGCTTAAGTTTGAAGTATTAAAAATAAGCACGAAAATAAAATGTCAGTGCTGATGCTGTTAATATGATTTCTCTGTTTGAAAGGCAAGTATCCATGGTTCTGATTCAATTGACAGTTGAAGTGTTTTCACATTGTCGCTTTTTAAACCGCTCCTTGTCTCTAATTCAGATCGCTGTTTTTGCTTTTTCGAACCTCTTTTTGAGGTCTGGAATTTTCTCCACACCGTGAGGATCTTGTGGCGCTGTGAACTTTGAGCTAAAATAATAAAATGTTGTCTCAAACTAGGTGATATATATCCATTATTTATCGATTTATTTATTCTTTTATTTCGAGGATAATGGAATAAACACTCATGAGCTTTTCAAATCCAGCCCCCGTGAGTATGCAGTTTTGTCAATTTTGTATCAAAAACTAGAAAACAGTTTGTTTTATAGGGATTTTTCTTTCACCCGAAGTTGTGTGTGCTGGGTTTTACTCATCAGGCGCTCAGTGGCAGCACAGCCCACACAGCTCATTATGACAGACAATAGTTGCTGTCTGAGCGTTCGACAAAGAAGAAACAGGGAGTTTGACATGGGACCACTGACTGCGTATACAGAGAAAAGGAACACCGTGCACTCTTTACCATGAAAGAACAAGCACAGCACAAAATGGAGCTATGGTAAACTTGGGCATGAATTTCAACGCTCCTTTTAGAGGGTTGGGGTAGCTAGTGGTTACAACCTCACGCTTGTGATTTGTCGTTTCGGGATCGAACCCGGGTTCCAGCCACCACAAAGACGTCATGGGAGCCAGTGTTTGCTGGGAATGGGGCGAGGGTGGGTGGGTGGGCGGTTATTCCCTCAGCAATATTGCAGACCGCAGTGTGTAAATCATCTTTTTCTTCTGCTTCATTATCTCGGTGGAATGGGGAAAGAGGGCGGGGTCTCTAGGGCACCACTCTTCACTCGTCCAATTTCCTCCAGTTACTCCCCTTGTGTGCCATTGTTGGACCTCTGCCAATCGTGCCATGTCCATTCTACGATATTATCATCCATCGCATCCTGAATGATGCCAAAGTATGTCCTTTGTTTAGCATTGTTGAGAATGGCTTCAGTGTTTGTTGTCTTCGACAAGGGCTACAGGAATACATTTTCATAAGAAAAGAATAGGATTAGGTCCCTATGTATTTGCACTGTCCTGGCAAATCTTACATTTAACACAGATAAACTATAACCTTTTCCTTTCCTCTGATTGCAGGTGGGTCAGAGCTATATCTTGACGGTGATGAAATACAATGTATCAGAAATCCCGAAGAGAAGATAGTCCTGGATCGATAAAAACTGTGTCAAAGGCTATGTTTTAGCATCGTTATTTATCCAGATCATCTACAGACTTAATTCATTCCGAAGACAGTTAACTATTTATAATGTAATTTATAACGCAATGTAGACAAATTATGGCTAGATTTGATAATAATAATAATAATAATAGTAATAATAATAATAATAATAATAATAATAATAATAATAATAATAATAATAATAATAATGATAATAATGATAATAATAATAATAATAATACATGGAATTTGTATAGCGCTATATCTTGTAAGAACAAAATAATATTCATTTATTTTCTTCAAAGAATAGAAAGAAACTGAATCTTTCATCTTGATTTTCAGTTTAAGTCCAATTTTGGCTGTTTGTATTTCTTCCCAGAATCTTACAGCTTGTTGTTGTTAAAGAAAGAATGACACAAACTAACACAAACGCGCCACACACCAGCTGGGTTGATCAGACACACATGATAATCATGCAAAAAAATGCGGACATAATGATCAGGCTTTAGGAGTTGTTACGGAAACAGACATCACCATGCCAAAAGCTGCATCAGGTCCTGACTCAAGCAAAGTACCAGAACCTACATACAAGGCTGTGGTTTGGAATGCTAGCTTCCGAAGGGAATGCGGCTATATGGATGGGTGGGGAAGAAACGGTCGCATACACAAAGTCTCACCATTGGTGTATCTTAGAACTAGCCGAGGAACGATGACGAAAATAAAGAAAAGAAATTCTGTGTAGGGATTGTCTTCATCCGTGACAAGCTCCCAACATGATAACCGGTAACCTGCAGGTGGGAACAGATGACATGATTTACAAAAAACTGCGTGCACATGGGGACTGGATATAAAAAAGCGCATTAGTGCTTATTCCATTATCCTAGATATAAAAGAATAAATAAATAAATAAATAAATAAATAAAATAAAATAACCGGTAACCTGCTATGAAAGAGGAAAACATTCTTCAGTCGGAGTATGGATGCCTATATTGCGAGGGATTTGAAAAACATATTCATACCCATAAACTTCTCTTACGGTGATTCTCAAATGCCATTGGTGAGACACAGTGTATAGTCGATGCTTAAGCCTACAATGCTCACCAAAAAGAAGAAACAAGTTTACATGGAGTTATGTTTCAGGAGATGCTGATATCGCACAGTACAGAACACGTAAAACTACCCATGGCAATGAAAACGTTTGCCCTGACTTATTTCTGTAGAGAAGAGCCATTGTGATAGGGAATCCAAAAGGCATGCAAACAGGAAAAATGAAAGACAGGAAAAGATGGCGGTAGTCTTGTGGCGACATGACAGCTCCTGGGACAGCAGCCCAAAGTTTACCCAGAAAAACATGCCATGCTACAAGACATGACTGAAAGTGACATAATGTACACAATACAAGACAAGACAAGACAAGACAAGACAAGACAAGACAAGACAAGACAAGACAAGACAAGACAAGACAAGACAAGACAAGACAAGACAAGACAAGACAAGACACGGCATGCTGACGTGGTTATAGGGCTCTACACACACTCTGCCAAGTTAGAGCACTACAAAAACAAGCACACGTAGTTTTCTGATGAAAGGCATGCTGAGGGAATTGGAAGAAAAAACAGAAACAAACCCGCTCATTTTGTTATTAGCTTAAAGCAGACAGACATGTGGAGGAGGCCGACAGTTTAAATGACAGCTAACAAGGCTTATAATTTCAAAAGCATGCTGACTGCAATAACATTTCAGAAACATATTGACGTCCATGTTGGTGATGTAGAAAGGTTTTAGAAATACGCTGACGTGACAAAACTTTTCGGAAACATGCTGACGTACGTTTGAATCTCGTTCAAGAGCATTTTCCCCCTAGGGTTATTAACATCAGTGCTGACTCCACTCTCCTCAAAAGTCCTTCGGTTGAGACTATAAACCGAGGTTCTGCGTGTGAACTTACGCAGAACATCTCGCACACGTACACGTTAAAACCCGTTCCGCTTTTCCGAAGAGTAGGCCATTGTGTGCTGGTGGGAACAGACAAGTTTACAAAACTACATACACAGGAGGACTGAATGTAAAAAAGCGCGTGAGTGCTTATTCTATTATTTTCGACATACAAAATTAAAAGAAATAGATTAAAAAAATGTTGACGTGTAGAATTTCAGAAATATGCTGACGTGGTTTTTAGTTAACATGCTGGCGTGGTATGAATTTTCACAAAGACGCTGACGCGGTATGAATTTTCACAAAGACGCTGACGCGGTATGAATTTTCACAAATCTGAATGACCAGAGATAGACTTTCAGAAATCAGCTGACATAGTACACTGTTTTTTGAGACTTGTGGTAACAGTTTTTGAAAGTGCTATATACTGTGTATAACTATTCAGAGAACTCTGCTGTATGTTCAACTGTCGCTGTTAATTGCAGTGTTCTTTATACAGCCTCTTACTTTGTTGATAAGTGTCGGTGACCTTTCTTCATCATATTTTTTATCTAATAACCTGTAGCCTTCCTGTATGGATAAAGGCACATGTAATTCTGTTGAATCCCCTTCATGGTTTGAACCTATTTTAGCAGCTCTGTCTGTCTGTCTGTCTGTCTGTCTGTCTGTCTGTCTGTCTGTCTATCTGTCTATCTATCTATCTATCTATCTATCTATCTATCTATCTATCTATCTATCTATCTATCTATCTATCTATCTATCTATCTATGTGTGTACCGTAAAATCCCTAGCATAAGCCCACCATCTAGCAAACGCCCACCCCCAACTTTGGGCCAAAAGTTGTGCACAGGGGTAACTACCTAGCAAACGCCCACCCTGCTTTTTTCAAAGAGACTATGCTCACTTTCACTAGGATTTGTGCAGACTGTTCTAAAAGTCATCTTTTTCCCCTTCTTTACCTTTTCGTGTTTCTTTCCTTTTTTTCTTATTCTGTGTCCCCTCTCCTTACTCCCGCAACAGTCTTACACTGTATCTTTCAAATTGGAAGCCCTCCAGTGTCTGGATAACAAAGCAGGGGGGAATGTTTGGAGTGTGCCGTGAATTTTCTGTGGATAGGAAGAAGATCAGGGAATGGAGAGAAAACAGAGATAGACTTGAACAGCAGTACGAAAAAGACAAACAGAAACGGAAACTGTCAAAAAGACCAGCAGTTAGATCTGAACATGTCGACCAAGGTGTGCTGCATTATCTGGAATATGAAAGATCTGAAGGCAGGGCATTGTGAAACAAGGAGCTACAACGGAAAGCTATGGAACTCGTTGGCCTTCTTTGCCTCAAAATCCCTTATTTTCTATTTTCCTTCACTTCTACTCACACAACCTAACTTACATGCTTTCGGGGTTTGTATTCACTCAATCACACGGTTGAGCACAAACATTATTTTGTGCAAAGGGGTCTATCCCTAGAAAACGCCCACCCCCCAATTTTGCCCTAAATCAGTGGACAGGGGGGGGTGGGCGTATGCTAGGGATTTTACGGTATATGTATATGTGTGTGATCGTAAACATAATGTGCCCTACGGGTACAGTTTACCAATGTCTAGGCGTCTACCAGCAGGTCAGAATGATGATTCTGTCATTATAAAAGCGGTAATAAAGCCACACATCCTAAATCTTGCTACAGGTTTCACATTTGATTAGTTTCTGAGGTCAATTGACGGCTGCCTTAATGTACAGAATAAACGGTTTTAAACACAAAAGTCTCACAGTTTTTAAATCTCAAAGCTCAAGTTAAAGATGCAAAAAAGTTGATGATCAGTCCATCACTGTAATAATAGCTAGATAAATAGTTTAAACAAACTGATAAATCCCCTCCCCCCAAAAAAAAAGAAGATATTTGATGTTTTGTTAAGTAAAACAAAAGTGTCAAAGAACTCATTTCAATACAACAGAGAAAATTTAAAGCAAAATTCATATTAAGATTCTAAAGTTTTTACATGCTTAGAAAATGATCATTCTGTCACACCCACTTAGGGCATTACAGCACTGGAATACCGCTACGGCTTAATAAAGAAAACAAACACACTACAGTTCGATGATGGAGCATTAAATACTCGCTCGCAGCAGAAACTGATTTTTTGTGTGCTTCTTCGCGGGAAGACAAGGAAATTCAATAAAGTGTTGCATAATCAAGCTCTGAATCAAAACGCCACCCACATTGCTATAGAAACTTTTATTCTGTCGCCAGTTCATTTGTGTAAAGAGAAGAAAAAAAATCAAACAAGAAGACGTACCAGTAGTGTTTCACAATCACTAGAGAGAGAGAGAGAGAGGAGAGAGAGAGAGAGAGAGAGAGAGAGAGAGAGAGAGAGAGAGAGAGAGAGAGAGAGAGAGAGAGAGAGAGAGAGATGGAGAGAGAGAGAGAGAGAGAGAAGAGAGAGAGAGAGAGAGAGAGAGAGAGAGAGAGAGAGAGAGAGAGAGAGAGAGAGAGAGAGAGAGAGAGAGAGGAACTAAATGGTTCAATGTACATAGCCTATGGGCGACAATGCATTTTTGCAAAGTACAGCAATGGAAAGAAGGAAACAAATAAAACATACCCTCTGAAAAGCCTTGTTCAGATCTTGACAACAAACTGGGAGAGAGAGAGAGAGAGAGAGAGAGAGAGAGAGAGAGAGAGAGAGAGAGAGAGAGAGAGAGAGAGAGAGAGAGAGAGAGAGAGAGAGAGAGAGAGAGAGAGAGAGAATGAACATTTTAAAAAAAAATCTTTGAATGAATGATCTTTATTTGTCAAGGGTAACAGAGTAAGCATTTACATACTTTTTTCATCCAGCCCTTGCCCTGACTAGGGAAGAGAGAGAGAGAGAGAGAGAGAGAGAGAGAGAGAGAGAGAGAGAGAGAGAGAGAGAGAGAGAGGAGAGAGAGAGAGAGAGAGAGAGAGAGAGAGAGAGAGAGAGTTAAAAGAAAGCAAATCTGTAAAAAGAAAAATCTATCACACACAAAGTCAAAACACCAACTTACACAAACCACAAAAACTTACCTTTCATTTCGGTTTTTTCTTTTAATGAAAAAACCCCAACTCCTCAAACATCTTTCTAAACTTTCTAAACATCAAAACTTACCTGCTAAAGCTTCGGGACAGGCAAGAAACGTGAGGCGACAGAGAGAGCTCTCCTAAAGAACCCCGGGTGGCGGGTGAGGGAACAGGGCAGTGGAAACAGACGACGTGAAGCCGCACAGGCCTTGGAGACAGGTTAGCACGAGCTGTCAAACAGCGAGGCTGCCGCGCTTCAATGTTCAGTTCTGCGTCGATGCACGTGCGCTACCCGGACTTTTATATAGACCGTGTGTGTGTGTGTGTGTGTGTGTGTGTGTGTGTGTGTGTGTGTGTGTGTGTGTGTGTGTGTGTGTGTGTGTGTGTGTGTGTGTAGAGGGGATTGTGACGTCACCAGCTGTCTTGCTGCGCCAGAAGGGGAGAAGGAGAGGGGAGGGGGTTGGAATGGAGGAGGGATGGGGAGAGGAGTGATGAAGAAGCATTTTCTTCTTCTCCTCCTGCCTGCATGCCCTGTCGCCCTCGTCCATTCAGCTCTCTCTTCTTCACTCGCCTCTACTCTGCATAGCCATGTGTCGCGCGCGCAGGATGTGAAGGAGGTGGGATGGGTGTGGGGGGAGTAAGTGTGTGTGTGTGTGTATGTGTGTGTGTGTGTGTGTGTGTGTGTGTGTGTTGTGTGTGTGCGCGCGCGTGTGTGTGTGTGTGTGTGTTTTATTTATTTTTTTTATTTTTTATTCTTTTATATCGAGAATAATGGAATAAGCACTCGTGTGCTTTTTTTTATTCAGTCCCCGTGTGTATGCAGTTTTGTGAAAATTGTCATCTGTTCCCACCGGCACACAATGGCCTACTCTTACGAAAAGTGGAACAGGATTTAACGTGTGCGCAAGATTTCCTGTGTGCGTTTGCACACAGGCCTTGGTTTATAGTCTCATCCGAAAGACTTTTGGGGAGAGCAGAGTCAGCACTGATGTTAACTCCAGGGGAAAATACCCTCAAACGGGAATCGAACCCGGGTCGTCAAATTGCTTTGCTGGTAAAATTAATCTCTTTTAGAATGAGTTTCGTGAAGGTCAAAGTGATTCTCCTATAGCTTTGAAGCTCTGATCCCGCTATGTTTCTCTGTCAAATAACCACTCGCTTGTCTCTATTGTCACCCTCGGCGCGATTTATTTCTTTTCATTTATTTATTCTTTATATCGAGGATAATGGAATAAGCACTCATGTGCTTTTTTACATCCAGTCCCCGTGTGTATGCACTTTTGTCAATCTTGTCATCTGTTTCCATGGCGCACAATGGCCTGCTCTTACCAAAAGCGGAACAGGATTTAACGTGTGCGCAAGATGCTCTGCGCTAAGAGCTCCAGGTGATGTCGGCACAAAGTCCGTGTCTCTCTCTGTCTCTGCTGAGCTCTGCATTCTCCTGCAGCCCTCCCAGACCACTGATCTCAGTGATGTTGGCAACGTAGGATTTTAGTGGTCTGCCCCTTTTCCTTCTGTCCTTACCCTTGACTTTGGAAAAAAAAATGATACACTATTGAAAAGCAGGGAGACAAAGAGGCAGACAGCACAGAAACATCGATGGGAAGACACAATCAGAGAGTGGATTGGCCGGGACAAGAGCATTGCCACCCATTTTTAGAAAACGGTGTCTGCTCTGCAAGTGCTTTAATTGTTAACTTGCGTCACCGCAAGAGCAGCGTCACTCACTCTTCCAAATCAAATTCTTGCTTTGCAAGTGCATAATTTCAGTATCAGAATACCCTCTTTCACGTACGTGGATTTTTGCTGTGGGTTCTTATCTTTGCAGTGAATGCGTGTTGTACACAGGGCCTTGGTTTATCGTCTCATACTAAAGACTAGCACCCGGACCATCACTAAAAATCAAGTGGATGGGGAGAGGAGAAATTGTTTTTTTTTCCTTAAAGAACAGACATCGAACCTGCACTGGCCCAGGCCAAAAGCTGTGTCAGCTATTGAAGTCAGCTAACTGCCAAAGTCTACATTAAAATGTTGTTAGGATGTAAAACGTTGTGTTGAGATTGCTTTTAGCCACGACAAGCTCTTAACATAACAACCTGCACTCTCCTTTAAAAGAGAAAAAAATCTTCTGAGGTCGGAGTATGGCTGCCAGTATGGCAAGGTACGTGAAAACTGTCACACGCGCAAACTTCTCATTCAGTGTGCAATTTCAATCTCACAGGGATTCCCAGGTGGGATGAGTGAGTCAGAGTGCACATTCTGGGTGACCCCTAGAGTGTTAAGCTGGGACACGCACAACAACAACAAGAAAACGCACCTGCACTACCCACTTCCCAGGTAGGTGCGTTACCTTCTAGACCAGCGATCCACCAGGTGTATCAAATATCCCCGATCTCAACCTACCCCCCCCCCCCCCACACACACACACACACACACACGCCCAAGTCAAAATCCGCAACCCCGTCACGACTACAAGACCATTGCTCCCATCAAATGGAGAAGGTCACTCACATTTCCAATCTACAATTTCTTGTAGTTGGGTTTTCTTTCCCTCGTGATACCAATTAGTAAAAGGATACAAGATGGAAAGAAGCGTCCAGTGTTGTCTTGTCATTGAGTCCCGAAGGTAAATTGTATTTTATAGCTGGGTCCGTATCAGCTTCGTTCTAATCAGTCACACAGTCAGGAATACAAGACTTCTACTACTACTACTACTACCACTACTACCCGTTCTTCGAAACGGAGTAAAGTTTCGTTGGTATTGTTGTTGTTGTTTGTGGTGGTGGAAGTGATGATGGTGGAGGTGATGGTAGTGTGTGTGTGTGTACGTGTGTGTGTACGTGTGTGTGTACGTGTGTGTGTGTACGTGTGTGTGTGTGTGTGTGTGTGTGTGTGTGTGTGTGTGTGTGTGTGTGTGTGTGTGTGTGTGTGTGTGTGTGTGTGTGTACGTGTGTGTGTGTATGTGTGTGTTTACCCCACACCCACCCTTTCAAATCGCTTCCATATAAACAGAGGAAATGAAAGCTTTAAACACAAAGTTGCCAAACAAAGAGAGACTGGCTAAATAAAAACTCGCACAAAAAACAAGCAATATATAACTGTCCTACCCTACTCCCTACTCATACGCCCCCAAAACGAAAAAAAAGACAAAGATGATGAGGAGGAGGAGAGAGGAGGAGGAGGAGGAGGAGGAGGAGGAGGAGGAGGAGGAGGAGGAGGAGGAGGAGGAGGAGGATAATGAAAAGAAGAAGAACAGGAAGAGATGAAGAAGAGGATGAGGAGGAAACGGAGGAGGGAAAAAGAGGAAGAGGAAGAAAAGAAGCAGGAGGCGAAAGAGAAGTAGAAGCAATACAATAGGAAACAGCTTAAAAATGATATGTAAACGCTCTTATAAAACAGCGGAGAAAGTCTAAATAAGGACATTATAGACACGTTGTAAACTGATCTTTATTACCCCAACATATTTATTAAATTATAAAAGCATTTCTATGAAGCCAAAGCTAATTGAAAATAAGCAAAACAAGAGAAAACAAATCATAACTAAAAAAAGAAAAAAAACACAAGGATGTAATGGCAAAAAACAACCTTAGAAGAAAGGTGAATACCCGCTAGTATCAGGAGTGTTTAGAGAACAGGGCCTCAGTCAGAGCAGAGGCCCCGGCAGAATTGCCTATCAATTCATCAGCCAGGCTCAGAACACAGACTGGAGAAGGGTCTGACCCTCTCTCATTTGCACAAGTGCTCAGACCAACGACACGTAATTGGAGGACACGCTTCGGTGCCTCTTTTGAGAGAGATACCTGCATGTCCCCATAGCTATCATTATACTTTCTGGCTGTCTAGTGTTTCTGTTTGTGTCAGTGTGTGTGTGTGTGTGTGTGTGTGTGTGTGTGTGTGTGTGTGTGTGTGTGTACGTGTGTGTGTGTGTGTGTGTGTGTGTGTGTGTGTGTGTGTGTGTGTGTGTGTGTGTGTGTGTGTGTTATGTCTGTTTCTCTATCTCTTTCTTACAATAATAATGATACAATAATAACAATGATGATAATTGAAGTCCTGCTGCTGCTGCCTCTACTACTACTACTACTACTACTACTACTACTACTACTACTACTACTACTACTACTACTACTACTACTACTACTACTACTACTACTACTTCACCTGCTGCTGCTGCTACTGCTGCCACTGCTGCGCTGCTGCTGCTACTGCTGCTGCTGCTGCTGCCACTGCTGCGCTGCTGCTGCTACTGCTGCTGCTGCTGCTGCTGCTGCTGCTGCTGATGATGATGATGATGATGATAATGACATAAAGAACATCAGTAAAAACAAGAGCAAAAAGAGCAAGAAGAACAATGTGAACAAGTAGAAAAAAACAAGAACAAGAAAAACAGCATTGCAAAGGACAAAACTACAAAAACAACAAAAAACGAGAAAAACAAGAAGAAGAAGTAGACGAAGAAGGAGGAGGAGAACGAGGAAGAGGAGGAGAAAGAAGAGGAGGAGAAATGCCGGAAGGAGGAGAATGAGAACCAAGACAGAGCATAAGGAGAACTGTTAAAACCTTTAGAAATGTCTTAGAGAATTACATCATCAGGAGTAGGGAAAATGTAAAATGGTAAAGGTGTCCCATGACCTGTGTGGTCATAGGGGAGCGAGGCATCAGAGACCTCAGCTTCTCTAGGGCCCAGCATATTGAGGGCGGCGCCCATCTCTGCCTCGCTACTTTGCATTCCTTGTCCCTTAAGAGGGCAAATACCATTTACAGCTGGGTGAATTGGGGGGGACTGTACTGAAGCCAAGGCGCGCAAACAGTCACCCATCCACTTGGTAACTACGCTCGATGCTGAAGTAGGAATACTTTAAAATATATGCATTTCCATGAAATCATCTCCAAGAAATCAATGTTTGATTCCAATATCAAAACCAGAAAGACAAAAAATGAGGATGCCGAAGGAGAAACATGAAGAGGGAAGGTGAACATTGGCATCAAGTATCATAGCAGCCATGAGGTAGGCAGGCCCATGAGGGAGTGTCCTTGCTGAAGCCACTCAGACCAATGACCGTCACAGGATGACTCGCTTCCTTGAGTCTTTTGAGGTGGATACCTGGAGTTTTCAGTAGCTATTTATTTTTAAGCTCTTTTTCTATGCTTCTGTCTCTATCTCTGTCTGTCTGTCTATTTGTCACATGTGTGTGTATGTGTGTGTGTATGTGTGTGTGTGTGTATGTGTGTGTGTGCGTGTGCGTGTGTGTATAATGAGTGTGGTGTGTGTCTTTAATTTTACGTCTGTTCACTTAAAGTGATATTAGACGAATAAGTATGGTATTAATAAACTTTAACTACTACCATACCAATAAGTATGGTATTAATAAACTAATGAAAATAACACAAAGGCAGACACAGAAACAAAACAGACAAACAGGCAGACAGACAGACAGACAGACAGACAGACAGATAGACAGACAGACAGACAGACAGATAGACAGACAGACAGACAGACAGACAGACAGACAGACAGCTACAACGATACATGACTACTGTCCACCACTAGCAGCTTCAGTTATAAGGCAATATCACGCTACCCACGTCCCCCAGTCAGGATGTGATTTAACCACATCACAACCAGGGTAAGACGACCCCTTCACGGTTTTTCTTCAGAATGGCCACACACTGTATTGCAAACAACCCAGATTGCCCCTGGCCCTGACTACAGCCCACTGGTGCTGACAGAGCGTCTGGTTCCAGTTGATGTTAATCACGTAGATATCATAGAAAATTTCAAATGTTCGTGTTGATTGTTTTGGCAATTTAGAGTTGACTTTTTTTTTATCAAACATGTTATTTTGCTCTGTATTACCAAATAAACATGTTTTGCAGCCTTGTCTTTCGTGAAGGTTTTGCCTAGCTGTTTCTACACCGCTTATTCAGGTCTCACCACTTCAAGTGTACCCAGACTCTCGCTGGTGTACATTAAAGCCCAGAAGTTCCAAAGGAGCTCCCTAGGCCTAATGCTAGACTACCCCACGGTAACCAGCCAGAAGTTTCCTGCACTTCCACTTGGTCACTTTGGCGGTGTTCAGCGGGGCCTGCTGTAAAACAATTTACGTAAATTACAAAGTCTTCTAAGTCCCCTGCTGCTGATTATAATCGTATAGTCGCTAAGCGGGGATGATTAAAGTGTTTTTGACTTGACTTGACTAAACCAGTCCAAGTGAGACGCCCACCTGAGGAGGCAAGCATCACAACATCCCCCAACAACTGTCTCCTATGAAGCTTCTGATGCTAAAGGCTCAAAAACGAATTCACCTCTTGCCACGGCGAACCAGCTATTAAGTCACTACGACTGTCCTGCAGGGAACAGTACAAGAAGGGAGACGAAAAAACAGACAGAGAAAACGATGTGAAGACAACATGAGAGAGAGGACTGGCTGTGAGTGGCACGACATACTGTGGAAGGCTGAGAACCGCCAGGAGTGGAGGAAGCTGGTTGCAACATCTTCAGTGGTGCCCAAAGGGTATGCTAGACTACAGGATAGGTGACGGTCACCATGAGACCAGAACGACTGAGTCAGATACCAGTTTTCTCTTAGAAACATGATGATCGATGCTTTGGGTGGCGATAGAACGATGAAGCTGTGAAGGTGTACCAGCTTTAAGGCTACATGACAGGGGTATTTACTTCCCTACTACTTGTCAGGGCGTTTTCTTCCATACTACTGACAGGGCCTCTCCTTCCATACTACTGACAGGGCCTCTCCTTCCATACTACTGACAGGGCCTCTCCTTCCATACTACTGACAGGGGCGTTTCCTGTCATGAAACATCCCTGCAATAACCAGCCCAGCCCCTGCAGTGCTGATCAAGGCATTGGGGAAACACACTGGAAATCCCACTGCATCGTAGTGCATTGCATTTTTTTGCATTGCATTGTATTGTATTGTATCATACTGTATTGTATTGTATTGTACTTACTACTCTACATTGTTTTGTTCTGTACTTTATTCTACTGTAATGCACTGTAATGTATTATATTGCAAAATATTGTATCATATTGCATTGTATTGTATTGTGATGTGTTGCAATGTATTGCATTGTAGTGCATTACTTTTTATTGTGTCATATTGCATTGCATTGTATTACATACCATAATTTTATCCAAATCACATCTGCAAAAGAGATTATGCTCAACTGTACGATCCCAGTCATCCAACGATTTCATAGCAAACTCATTAAGGTGTAAGAATCTGCTGCACTATATAAACGATGACAAACCACCAAAACTCTTACAACTCTTTCAAGATTTGAACTCAGAAATGTCACCCGCTAGCCACTGTGCCACAGTAGCTGGCAAAACACAAAGAATGTGTATATGTCATGCATATATGCTTTTGTAGCAACAAAATGAATTTTAAAAAGTAAAAAAAAAAGATGTGTATCCAACACCACTTCCCACCCCCTCACACCTAAGTACCACTCTCCACACATTTGCACCTGGATCACATAACACTGCATTTACACTGTCTGGCTGGCCAAGCTGACGGGTGGACAAAAAGGATTCAATTCTACTGTGGTCACCTAGGCAACTCTCCACAGATGACCTGTGCGGTCGGCCAGCCCACGTACGGTAAATTCTATGGCATCAGTTCAGTTCTGCAGCATCCGACCTGTCAGGACCAGGGTTCAGTGTCCACTCCTGGTGTCAGAATATCCAGGTGTAGGCGGCATTATCTTGCTGTCTGATGTGGTGTCAACACTGGTTTATGTGTGACGCATCTTTTGTCTTTGATAGGTTGAATGCAAAATGGGAATAGGGGGGGGGGGTGTTGTTGCTTTGTTCGACGACACGCTTTTATCATATGTGTTTGAGAAGGAGATATGGATTGCAAAGTGTGTGTGTGTGTGTGTGTGTGTGTGTGTGTGTGTGTGTGTGTGTGTGTGTGTGTGTGTGTGTGTGTGAGAGAGAGAGAGAGAGAGAGTGTGTGTGTGTGTGTGTGTGTGTGTGTGTGTGTGTGTGTGTGTGTGTGTGTGTGTGTGTGTGTGTGTGTTTTGTGGTGTGTGTGGTGTTTGTGGTGTGTGTGTGTGTGTACGTGTGTGTGCCCCTCTGTCTATCTCTTTCTATCTGTCAGCCTGTCTGTCTGTCTGTCTGTCTCTGTCTCTCTCTATCTATTTCTCTGTGTGTGTGTGTCTCTGTCTGTCTGTCTGTCTGTCTGTCTGTCTGTCTGTCTGTCTGTCTGTCTGTTTTTCTTGCTCTCTCAATCTCCTGTTTTTCTTGCGCTTTCTCTCACATTATCTCCCTCCCTCCCTCTCTCTTTATCTCCCTCCCTCCCTCTCTCTCTCTCTCCTATCTCTCTCTCTTTCTCTCCCCTCTCTCTCTCTCTCTCTCTCTCTCTCTCTCTCTCTCCTCTCTCTCTCTCTCTCTCTCTCTCTCTCTCTCTCTCTCTCTTTCTCTCTCTTTATCTCCTTCTCTCCCCCCCCCTCTCTCTCTCATTCTCTCTGTTTCTCTTTCGCTTTCTCTCACTTTTTCTCCCTCCCTCTCTCTTTATCTCCCTCCCTCCTTCTCTCTTTATCTCCCTCCCTCCCCCCTCTCTCTCTCTTTCTGCCATGACATGATAGTGACCATCCCGTGCTCTGACCAGTCGTGTTCCCCCTCCTCCTCCTCCTCCTCCTCCACTGCTGCTCCTGTCCTGTGTTTCCAGTCACAACAGACGTGGGGAGGGAGGGGACAGTTTTCTGCCCTGTCTGTCTGCACGGTATGTAGGTACCTGTGTTTATTGCTTTAGTGCTGTGTTGGCCATTTTCGCCCAGCCTTTCCTGACGTTTAGATATGTTGGGGGTCCTGTGCTAGATCTCCGAGGTTCACCAATGGTGAGATATTTGCGGACACAACCGTTTGTCCTCCATTAACGTAGATGCATTCGGACTTTGAAGATGTGTCTTCTAACAGAGTCTTCTAGCCTTGGGTATGGATGTGTTTTCTCAATATTTATCATTCATTCCTACCGGCACGTAATGAGCTACTCCTCTGAAAGGGAGAAGGATTTAGGTGTGTACAAGATGTTTTGCTCGCGCTTATAGTCTCACTCAAACGTTTTTCGTTTTTTTAGCCAACCAACCAACATGTCATTCTGTCAACATTCCAACTAACCAACAAGCCAGCCAGACAGGCAGCTAATCAACCAAATACAAACTACAACCAACAAGTCTAACTGAACGTGAACGAAAAACAAAACCGGAGTCTGTACAGACAGGCATTAGCTGTGAATATCCCTGGCAACTCTTCAAAGAGCTAACGTCATCATCACGTCTTTATGATTGTCTCCACGTTTGTGCTACAGCTCAGCTCAGCTTAACAGGTGCTCAGTGGTCTTAATGTACTTTTCCAGACGCACCCCAGGGGGGAGAGGCGTACATGCTAACGACCACACACAGGAAGCCGGCAAGCCCTCAACTACAGCCTCCAGCCCTGACCTCTCTGGACTGGTCACCCAACTGTCACTGTAGGCGCCTTCATTAACTAGCCCTGAGCCACAGGCGCTGGAAAATCAGATCTCTTAGGATGCACACTGGACAGAATCAGTTTTCCTCTTTGTGATTAGATTTGTTCTCCCAGACAGAACAATAGCACACAGCGCTGTGTAGTGTTGACTGTGAAGGAGAGAATAATGAGTTTGCAACAAAATGTAAAAAGAAGAAACATGCCTGGGATCAATGATGTACTGAAAGAGTAGAAACAAATCCTTCCTTAATGTCTGTTTGTTTGCACCTGTACTTCAGCTAAAGCTGAAAACTGACAATGCCGCCTACCTTCTATAACTATGGTTGACATGAAAGACTTGTGTAATGTTTCATATCATGCCAGATAGTTTAATGATGTCAACACACTCCTTTCCGGAAAACTCCTTGATATCAAGGGGCAGAAAAAGAATCCACATATATATTGTCATTCGAGGTCTCTCTGCCATCTTTACATAGCAACGGTATTCTGGCTATGCGGGGCAGAAACAATATTTAGTAGCTAAACATCTCTAACAGGTCGTATCATCAGTGGTTGGCAACTCTCCTTTTCCTTTAAAACTACTGTATTTTGCAGATAATGCGCCGATGGGCATCCAGAGAGGCACTTACAGGAGCCATTTATAAACAAAATCTTTGTCGCTGGCATCTGCTGTAGAGGCTAACTGACAAGAAAACTGTATAAATAAAAAATATAATATGGCGCTTTTTAGTATTACAAGGACAAAAAAAACTGCAGCAGACACAACCTGTAAAAGGCCAAACTAGCAACGGGAAGTTGATTTTTGCAGCCACCCCTGTCCAAACTGTACTCCGTCATCCTGCTTACAGATTGATCTTGTTAGTCATTTATTTATTTACTGAAAAGGTGGTCCCATCAATCATGATCTTCGCTGACTTAATGAAAACAAAACCGAAGCAAAAATACTTGTATTTGAGAATGCTGTCGTGTTTTACTTGTCTAACCTCTCGACCAGGCAGACACTTGATTTCGTTTTCGGTCATCTATAAGCCAACCAGTCCGGCCCAAATTCCAGAAAAGAGCGTAACTCAATATAACTAACCACATAATCTCATTTCATAAAAGCGGCATTAAGATACTCTGAAAACATCAATAATCTTTTCTCTTTAACAGGAATTGAACTGTTGTGTGAAATAATAATGATAGAGAGTTTTGCCTCTGGGATTTCAGCACAATATCTTTGCAAATACATCATTGAGTGGATTAATCAAACAGATTTATCTTTGAGAACTAAGTCCCTAGGATTTAGCCATTTCAAACTGTTCAGGGATACTTGTTTAGATTCGGGTAGAAACCATTGACATATCCTTTCACTCTCGCCATTTCTTTCTCGACTCATTAATTCGCTTTTTCTTCTTTAGGGAGAATGAATGAGTTCAAGAAGGAAGAAAGAATGATGGGTGGTTTTGAATCCAGCAGTTGTTGACAAACAGCAGGTTAGGAAATGACGTGAGCTAACTGAATTAGAAATCCACACGTCTGACACAGGTGAAGAAACCAGGCAGCTAATCCAATCTGTGCCAAACATTCAACTTGAGTAATTTACTAGGATATTAATGTTGTTCAAGTGTTTGGATGGTGATATTTCTTTGCCTGCCTGCCTGTCTGTTTTTCTATCTGTCTTCATTTTGATTTGTCTGTCCTTCTGCCTGTCTGTCTGTCTTTCCGCCTGTCTGTCTGTTCTCTGTCTCTCTTCCCTTCTCTCTCCATCTTTTTTTTTCTCTTCTTTCTTAAGCGTCTGACCCGTTTCTTTTTTCTTCCTGTCCAAGGCCCCCCCCCCCCCCCACGCACACGTACGCACACACATGCAAGAGAGAGAGAGAGAGAGAGAGAGAGAGAGAGAGAGAGAGAGAGAGAGAGAGAGAGAGAGAGAGAGAGAGAGAGAGAGAGAGAGAGAGAGAGAGAGAAGACAGACAGACAGACAGACAGACAGACAGACAGACAGACAGACAGACAGACAGACAGACAGACAGACAGGACAGACAGACAGACAGGGACAGAGACATAGATAGAGGGAGACAGAGAGAGACAGAGAGATAGAGACAGAGAGATAGAGACAGAGACAGACAGACAGAGGGACGCAAAGACAGACAGAACGACAGAAGGACGGACAAACAGACAGTCGGGCAGACAGACAGACAGTCAGGCAGACAGACAGACAGACAGACAGACAGACAAAGACACAGACACAGACACAGACACAGACAGGCACTGATTTAGATTTCTTAGTGTTAGAATCCGGGCCGCAAGCGCAACCCGCAACGCTCAAGCCACTAAGCCATCCCGCCCTGGAATAAGTAGGCCAGCGGGTGTGTAGGTGGAAGCTTTTGAGGGCTCAGGTATACCCAGCATGCGCCATGCAACCTGAATAGGGATTGACTCCACCGGGTTCCACGTGACCAAAAGCACGCTGCTTGTCCGCTTTACTGCAGCCTGCTGTGGACTCCTTTGAGAGAGAGGCAACCTCCTCCCCTGAGATCCACGTACCAGCAGCACAAAGCGGTGTCACTGAACTTGCTGGTAATTAGCTCTCTGGATAGCACTATGACAAAAGTCCATTCCTCAGGGAGCAGGGGCAGGGTGGACTGTATTCGTGTCCAGGTCAGTAATCAGAACGGTCCTCATAACAGGATGACCAGCACTGTGGTCAGTTACGTGTAAGAAACACAGTTTTGTAAGGAATGGGTTCACTATCAAATATAGAGCTGTTGCTACCTTAAATGATGTTGTAATTGTAGAATAGATGGGGTTTTTTTTTACACCATACCTTAATCAAATTGTAATGTGGGTATTTTATTGGTGGGTAAAAATGGCCGCATATACAATATTTCCCCATTGATGAACCTCATAACTTTAACCTAAGAAAGAAAAATAGATATGTTTACTAAGGAGGTGTGTACGTGTATCACGCATCTTCAGAAGAATGCTATTAAAATTAGTATTCTAAAACCTGCAAGAAGTATGCATTTTATCTTCTGGATGATAGATAAATGATATATAAAAATATGTGAGCATTCAAAAATCAATCGAACCGGAAAGTTCTGGATTGTTGATGAACGAGTTATCTCATCACGACTGTGAAAGGTACAAATGAACCTGCGCACAGTTATTTGGCCGCAGAAACGACCAGAATATTTTAAATGAGCAGATTTAGGTAGAAGAAAAGATATTCTTGATTCTTGATTCTTGATTCGCTTTGTGTGTGTGTGTGTGTGGTGTGTGTGTGTGTGTGTGTGTGTGTGTGTGTGTGTGTGTGTGTGTGTGTGTGTGTGTGTGTGTGTGTGTGTGTGTGTGTGTGTGTGTGTGTGTGTATGTGTGTGTGTGTGTTGGGGTGGTGGTGGGGCTGAGAAAATGGGTGTATGTTATTGAAAAAACCATCGGCCAGTAAATAGGTGATAAGGTTATTTGCCAGATTGATTTGCGCTTTATGTTTTCAATCTGTCTTAGGCCTTTTTTTTTCTTTCTGTGTGTGTTGTTTGTTTGTCACTGATGTTTCCCTTTAAGGTGATTTTGGCGCTTTTTACGTTCAATAATCAAGCTCCTTTGAAGTGTAGTTGTAATGTTCCTTACTTTACAGAGACGGGTTAGCCAAATGTGAAAACAGATTGAGCAGTCAACTGAACAAAAGCTAAACGAATAATAAGAACAAGAGCACAGGCGAGCAGAGGCACACAGAGAAGACATTACGGCTCATTTTCCAAACACTAGGCAATGTTCATTATATTCTAGCTGTAATGACTCATCGACCCCCTCCCTCCCAACACAGACATTCCTTACAAAATGATAGAATGAACAAATAAGGCCCCTCCTCCCGCCCCTCTAAATGTACTTCTGCTCTGGTCGAAAGCATGCCACCTCATAAATGATTTATTGCAGTACATAACGATAACATTTGCATAGATATC
>CM060317.1:2159432-2171932 GCA_030674155.1 Stramonita haemastoma
CACACACACACACACACACACACACACACCACACACACACACACACACACACACACACACACACACACACACACACGCGTGCGCGCGCGCACACACACACACACATACACACAGACACTCACACACACACACACACACACACACACACACACACACACACACACACACACACACACACACACACAGATTCAACTGAATTAAGTTAGTCACATAGATTCACTTTTATCATATAATTCAGTCCAACATGACTGGCAGTAACTGTAGTTCTAAGTTGTAAAGAAGATTACATCGCAGTGATCAGAAAGCGATCATTCATTACCTCAGGTATCAATGCTGGGTGTTAACAACCCAATCAGTTGTATGACTCGTGATCTTTCATCACACTATAGACCTCAGTACAGAAGGGTGTTGTAATAAGAACTTTTTGCATGTGCAGACTCCAGCGTGTGTCGTCAATGGGGAATAGGACGGGAACTTCCCCTGTTGGGACGCCTGGGGCCTGTTGTATAAATAGCATTCCCACCTTCTGCAAACTCTGTGCTAACAATTGTCCTCTTTTCTATCACTCTCTCTGTTTCTGCCATGTTCCTTTTCTTCCTGTCACCCCCTTCTTGTCTATCTTTTGTCGGTTTTACCCATTCCTTTTTTTCAAGGACTTATGAGATAAGAATTCTCTCTTACGCAGAAATCGGATGTGCTGAATTGTCAGGCGCTTAACGGCAGCATGACGAACTTTCGCTCATATAACAGTCAACAGTCATTTCTTTCTGAGCGTTCGACGACGACGAAGCAGAACAGGAACTGAAATAATGTTATTTTTTATCACACGCACTCGCACACACATAGACCAACACACACGTACACACACACACACACTCACACACACACACACACACACGCACGCACGCACACACACACACACACTCACACACACACAAAATCACACACACAAAACACGCGCACACACACACACACACGCACACGCACACACACACAACACACACCACACACACACACACACACACACTCACACAACACACACTCACACACGCACACACACACTCACACACACAAAATCACACACACACACACACACACACACACACACACACACACACACACACACACACACACACACACACACACACACACACACTCCCATCATCTCTGAAGCCTCTCCACATTGTACAGGTTTTGCACAAACATTGGGCAGTTTCCTGACAACGCTCTGTACTGGCTCACTTCAGTTCTGTTGTGCTGTACTTCATGCCATCACCACACCACTCACAACTTCTGCTCTTTGCTGGTGCACTGGGAAACTCCACTCTCTTTTTGTCCATCCTCTGCTTGACTAACAGCGGCAAAATGTTGGAGTGGAAGAGAAATGACAGAGCATATTTTTCATCATGTCCTCGTTTTGTTATAGCTCGAGATCATACTGTAGTGCAGTGACCACATTCCTGTTTTTTTTTAGCTGCGCCTTCTTTTGAAAAGAAGTGGAAACTTCAATGTGGACAAAAATGTTTAGATATTTCAAGCTGTCCACATATTTATTCGGCTTTTACGTATATTTTGAGTTTTCTTTTTCAAAATGGTTGTTGGCCTCTTACTCCATGAAAAGAAAGATCTCTTTGAAATGTGACTTGATGCAGGTATCAGTGAATATTTTCAGCTATAACATGCACTCAGTGTTATCATCTGAAGAGGTCATAATACCTGTAATATGCTAATACTTCTTCCGTATCTCTCGACTTCTGTTTATTCGATGTTTTTTCCTCTTTTTTTCCTCCAAAGTCTTATTCTGTATTTCTTCCGACTTGAAAATAATATATATAACATTAATATGCAAAATATGAGGTTTCAAGGTTTTTACAAGTGTAAAGGCAGCAAGTTTAAAAATACTATCTTTGACTTATTGATTACACTTCTTTCTAAAAGATTCAGTTGTTGTTACAATGACATGCTTTTGTCAACTGCTAAATAGCCAACTTTGGTTTGTTTTGAAGATGCTGTACACTATAAGCTAGGAGCATGTTGCTGCTCCAAATGGATTTGTGTAGAATGTGTTCCTTTTCTGAATAAACAATTGTTTAAAACCTCCAGTTCCCGTGTGCATGCAGTTCAGAAAAGCTTATCTTCCGTTTCCGCCAGCAAAAATGGCATACTCATCCGAAAGGGGAAACAGGTTTTAACGTGTGCACTAAAATTTTGGCGTGTGTTCACACAGGTGGCCTTGGTAATGGTGTCAACTGAAGAACTTTCAGAGACGGGTACCGGTAATTATTTTTAACTCATGGGGAAATGTCCTTGAACGGGCGTCTCATCGGTGGGTGAAACCTGGGCTGGAATACAGACCGTCAGATGGTGAGCACAGTGCTGTAACCACCAGGCCATCCCGTGCACACACTGTAAGAGCACTTAACCACCAGGCCATCCCGTGCACACACTGGAAGAGCACTTAACCACCAGGCCATCCCGTGCACACACTGTAAGAGCACTTAACCACCAGGCTATCCCGTGCACACACTGTAAGAGCACTTAACCACCAGGCTATCCCGTGCACACACTGGAAGAGCACTTAGCCTATAATTATAACAAAATGGAACGGTTGGGAATAGCTTCCAAACAATGATTGCTAAGATACAAAAATGAAAGTTCACTCTGCTAAATAGATATTCGATTTCAGTGTTTCAAAGACGCATTGTTTCAGCATGGTTGAACATTTGAAAGGTTACAACAGACTTCAAGCCTCTTCAGGATCTTCCATGTGCCGACGTGTATCGATTGATGCACTACAGACAATGCATTCAGTCATTTTGTTTTTGCTTTTGTTTGTTACTGTTGTGAAGGCATTGATGTAGGTTGTCCAACGCTAATCGAACGAGTTTCAAAATAGTTGTTTAAAAGCCCAAATGTTTCTTACCAGTCTAGAAAGCTAAGGATTTGATGCTTTACTCAAGCCAATCTCTAATTTTCTGATCCATTGTACGAGACCTTGGTAGGCTTGATACTCGTGTGTTGAAAACGAGATTTCCTGTACAAAAAGATGAACCACATACATAGATAAGAGACTGTCTTAAACTATTTGGCCTTCAAAAACGTCCAAAGCAAGTGCTTTGACAGACACAGAAGCAAAGAAAATAAAGTGGATAAGGTATAGACAAAGCAATACAGCGCACGGCAGGACAAAATAGGCAAGACTGGCAAAAGCAAGGCAAGGCATCACTCCTAACAAGATCGGCTAAGTTGTGCATACTTTACAGACCTAATCTTTGATTTCAAACTTCCACATTCACCTGTCATTGGTATTGATGTATTCATGCATGACAGTGAAGCTGATTGCTTCTCTACTTCTTCACCTGTAATTCTCTTTTTTGTCCGTTTTCTTGTCTGTATGTTCTTTGAAACTAAGGAACCATAGCGTAAACTTTCTTTACTAAAGACTGCCATTTATCAATGCTGTCTTCAATGGATGTGGCAACGTGTGTCCTTCCTTTTGACTCCTATTGCGAAACAAAGAACTTATGCTTCCTCTCTTCTTTTCTTTTTCTTGTTTGCAGGAGGCAATAAATCAAAGTAGTTGTCGGACTGTGATATGTGAGAGCTTTGGGATTCGTGCCAGACTTTGGATTTGAGATGCACGTCTTGCTGTTGTTGCTGTTCTGTTAAGCGATGGTGGTGTTTGGTGGTCATGGTGGTGTTAGAGGTGGTGGTGGTGGGTGGTGCTGGTGGTAGTTGTGGCAGAGGCGTGGCTGTTGATATTGAAGAGGATGTTTGTTTTCTTATTGTTTTATGTGTAACTGTCTTGTGTGATATTTTTGGAGGATGCTGCAGCATTGTCATCTTCGTCGTTGTCATCGTCAGCGTCAGCAGCAGCAGCGTCGTCCTGGTTCTCGTCTCCATCATCATCACTGTCATTCCCACCACGGATACCACTGCCACCACCACCAGAACCACAACCACTTCATCATCATCATCATCATCATCATCATCATCATCATCATCATCATCATCATCATCATCATCATCATCATCATCATCATCATCATCATTACTGTCATCATAATCAAGATCATCATCCTTTCCTTCTTGTAGTTTTAAGAAAATATTTCAGAACCACCTGCGAATAAGAATGACGGATGTTGTAGACACACTATGTAAGTCTTTTTGTTTTTAGAACACGTTTGTTTGGTATTCATTTTTTACTTCAGCATATGGGCGTTGTAAAATTTATGTCCTAGTCTCCTCTTTCAACTGAACATATGAGAAGCAATACAGCATTTCCCCATCTGTCATTCCTTTACTGAGGGCTGTATCAATACATTTGTTTGCCTGTGGCGAGGGAATCTTTAGAGGCCTGATAAAATGGGATTGAATTTGTTCTGCATGTATAAGCTTTCTTTTTGAACTTGACCCTTTTCGTCTTGTTCTTTCTTTTTGTCTTCGATGTTTACTTCTTTTATTGTTTGAGTTGTTTCTCTTTTTTCGTTTTTGTTTTTGCTCTCTTTAGCTTTTTTATGCTTTCCCAGTTTCTGCCTTTATTTTGTTTGCTTTTTTTGCTTTGCTCTTTTCTTTCTTCTATCTTTTTTCTTTCTTTTCTTTCTTTCTTTCCTGTCTGTCTTTCTTTCTTTCGATCTTTCTTTCTTTCTTCCTTCCTTTGTTTCTTTCTTTCTTTCTTCACTTTTCTTTTCTTTTCCCCCTTCTTTCTTTCTTTCTCTTTTTGTTGTTGTTGTTTTTTCTTTCTCTGAACTGCGCCAATCTTTGCATTTTACAGTAGTGCTTATCCTTTTGAATATTTTCTGTTTTTCAATCTGTTGTTTCTTACATGGTTATTTTTTTGTTCTTTTCTCTGTTGCGTTTTCCCTCTACCTTTCTTTCTTTCTTGAGCTTTCTCCGAAAATGGACGACTCTTTTCTTTTATTACTGTATTCATTTTCCATTTAAAGATCCTAAAATATTCAACACTCTGTTTCTTACTCTATTTTCCCAAATTGACAACAAAGAGAAAATGCGTTTATCTTTTGCCATCAGGATAGAGCATGATATGTTTCGTGGTGCGGTAGGATGCTGTGAAAGCAGCCCCCCTCCCACACATATAGTAAGAGGTGCACGAACGCGCGCGCACGCACACACACACACACACACACACACACACACACACACACACACACACACCGTGAACATGTCATCAGATACAACCAAATCTTAAACAGACCAAAAAAACATAACTCACTCCGCCCACACCTTATACAAAGTTACTAAACGGCACATCATACACGCTATTTCAATCGTACTACTTTCTCTTGTGTGAAGCTCTACCTTGATGTTGATGCAGACTTTTTTATGTACAATATTTTGATCACATTTGCAGACTAAGCAGCACCTGGGAGCCATGCTTTCATCTATCAAGCAAGATTTACAGACAAAACAAACCGTACACGCACATTCACACACACACGCACACACACACACACTCACACTCCACACACACACACACACACACACACACACACACACACACACACACACACACACACTGGTAACAGGGTTCACGGGGTTGCTGGTCTTGTTAGCAAAATAGGTAGATCGTTTGGCATTTGATCCAAAGGTCATGTGTTACAGTTGTCAAGTTGGAAATTATTTCATCTTCAGAGCTAGAATGAATGCAGATTGCAATCCTCTGTCAGTTGTCTTTGATTTGATTTGAAAGCCAGGTCTTTGGACGGGAAAGTGGAGCGAGTAATGATTAAATTTCTTCTCCAATGTGGTACACAGGTGTAGGTCACAGCACAGTTTGTAGGAATGGATATGGCGACATCACAATGTACAAGGGTGTCTGTTTTAAACGCTTCTGAAGATGGAATGTGGCGACCTTGTGAAACTAAACACGGTCATCTTTTTAAAATCAACAAAATGGAGCATTATAATTCCAGCCAAAGACAAAAGAAGAAGAATTGCGAAGAATTGCGAAGAATTGCGAAGAAGAAGAAGAAGAAGAAGAAGAACAAGAACAAGAACAAGAACAAGAACAAGAGCAAGAACAAGAACAAGACGTGTGATGCCAATCGAGGGGCAGGATGGCCTAGTGGTCAGAGCCTTGTGCTCGCCATCTGATGGCCTAGGATCCAGCCACCTTGGGGCAGCCCGTTTTAAAGTTTCCCCTGGTTTTAACATCAGTACTAACTCCACTTCCCCGAAAACCTTTCGGATGAGAGTATAAACCAGAGATCCGTGTGCAAATACACACAGAACAACCTGAGCACATGGTAGAACCTGTTCCATCTTTCGGAAGAGTAGACTATTGCGTGACCGTAGGAATGGGTAACAATCGTTAAAACATGCAAATAGGTCTCATGTTGAGATTCCATCTTCGAAATCAGAATGCGGCTTTTTTATGCATTCTGATATCACTACGCAATCATTCAATGACCAGTCTATATAAAAGCCAGAGGTTAAAAAGTCAAGGCCGTTAACCTCAGAGAAATTGACATACCTGTTTACTCCCCCGGTAACTGACCGTCATTTTGACTCCATGAATTAGCCCCCCTGGACATAGGCAGGGGAAAATCTGATGCCTTTAGTTGCAGTATAGATGCTATCTGGTTACTGCTCTGTGATCAGACTGGCTCTCTGGACAGAACGCTTGTCCGAAATCAGGATAGAATGACTGCATGGAAGCAGGGAGCCGTTATCAATGGCGGCAGGAAAAAACATCAAAGACATGTCCAGGAAATTTTGACAGGGATGGATGACTGATGAAGGAAAGGTGTTTGTACTGTTTGTTGTGGTTCTTTATTAGTGAATGGATAGGGTTTATACTCAAATACGATTTTGTTAGATATCAAAATTCATATGTGTTGTTTGTATGTTGTCTGGCCGTTTATGTTGTTTTTCACATTTAAATTCGAACCTAATGGTTCGTTTCCAAAAACATCAAAGGTGTAGTTTCCACCATATTCATATCATAACAATAAAATAATTTGAAAAAACAATCAATATTGATTGTTTCAGTTTTCTTCACTATCTGGACTTTTTGCTGACTTGTTTTTATTCATACATCAACTAATTAATTTGCATAAGCAAAACGAAACACTATAGAATAACTTATATGTGAATAAAACAAGCCTAACACTGCAATCAACCAACTATCTTGAATGCTATTGTCTACACTAAGGTGATTTTTATGTAAGTTGTATAAACTAAAACTGCTTCAGGAAAGAGACATACATTCCGTTCATATCATCAGTTAAAAAGTTCGCTTTATCACACAAAATAAAACTAAAATCAGAACACATATGAGACAACAAAGGGAGGGGAAACACGTAAACTTTCAGAAATCTTTGTTGAAATGATAACTAATGCAATCTAGATAGGAAACTACTGTACAGAGAAATGTGGGGAATGTGTGACATGAGCTGAAAACAGAAATTCAACAGAAGGTCCAGGATAGAGCAAAAAATCATACAATATTGTTTTTCTTTTTTACACCCAGTCCCCGTGTGTATGCATTTTTGTAAGTGTTGTCACCTGTTCTCACGAGAAACAGCCAGCCCTCAGACAGCACTGTCACGGACACTGCCTCTCCTAAGCCTGGAGACGGGACACCGATTAACGTCAGGTGAACACGCATTGCCTCAGCGCTTCACTCTTGTCTGGCCATACAGACTGACAGCACCTTGTCTGTACACACCCAGAGGTCACAAAGTCAAGGCCGATAACCCCACAGGATGCTTCATTCTAGTTGCCTCCTCCTGAAAATGGACTGTCAGTGTACATCATTGATTAGCCCCCCGGCCATAGGTGGGGACAATCTGCTGCCTCCCGCTGCAGAATGGGCGGTATTCATTTAGTGCTGTGTGATCAGATTAGCTCTCTGGACACAGCGATCAGCCGATAGTGAGAGAATAGGATTGCTGGCGGAGAGAACTGCTCCACAGGCAGTGGCTGAAGTGGAGCAGGGGGGGACATGACATCAAAGACCTGTCTCCCTCAGTCTGTCTGGGAGGGTGGGTCGATGAAGCATGATTTTGTCATGCTGATGTGATTTTCATTTACGTGTTTATATATAAGTTTAGTTTGGAATTCTTTAAAAAGTGTGTGTTTTTTTCCTTTCGTGGGATAATCTTCCGTGGGATTCAATTGTAAGATTTTATGTATGTGACCGTTTTTAACCACTATTAAGGTAGCTGCATTCCGACTTCAGGAATGGTGTCTAAGCACGATACCTTTGTGCATGTGATTAAAAAAAATGTTAATATTCTTACTGGCACGGATGGCCTATTCTTCCGGAAGGCATAACAGGTTTTTGAAAACATACGCGCAAGGTGTTATACGTGTGTTCACATACGGGGTATTGGTTTATAGTCTCCTCCGAAGACCTTTTGGGCAAAGGGAGTCAGTACTGATGTCACCTCCAGGGTGAAATCCCTCAAAACGGGCACTTCCGTGGTGGCTCGATCCCGGGGAGTCAGATTACGAGCGCAACGCTGTAACCACTAGGCTACCCCCCCCCCCCCCCCTCCCCCCAGCGTTTTGAATGTCTGTTTTTTCCAACCATTCTTCGTTTGTTCGAATTTTCATATTAAACAGTTTCATGTCAGTGCAGCATCAACTCTATTTTTAGAAAGTAAAGATTTTTTATGGATATTTGATCATCTATTGACTGGACTGTTTGGTTGCTTGTTATAAGATCGTGCTTTTTATTCCACATAGTTTATCAGTTTTTCCAATGCCATTTAAGGAGATATTTTTTCTATATCCCAACACTCTCTTTTCATCTGAGAAAAAGTCTTGCTAAGAGCACTTAAAGTTGATGAGGAGCAACACAATTAAGACCAGACAATCAAAACACAAGAAACTCTTTGAGATGAAAAATATTATTTCATGTTGGGTCTCATATAAACCATTCGATAAAGAGATTGACTTTGCAATGCAGAACACACCCGCGCGCGCGCGCGCGCGCATGTGGTGTGTGTGTGTGTGTGTGTGTGTGTGTGTGTGTGTGTGTGTGTGTGTGTGTGTGTGTGTGTGTGTGTGTGTGTGTGTGTGTGTGTGTGTGTAGAAGCCTGACATCCGTATAGTTCAGTCATAGTATTGCTGAATATATTTTAGTTTGTTTTCGTTTTGTTTTGTTTCTTTGTATTTTTCGTTCCTTTGGGTAGTGCTCCAAGGTTGACTAATAGTGACATTCTTTTTAAGTATGCGACCGTATAGATGGCTTATTTGTATTTGCAAAGAACTTCTAACTATTCATACAAGTACTTTTTAAACTTTACCGAGAAAAAAAAAAAAAAAACCTCCGCCGAGAAAACGAGGCATCTTCTTTCTCTCTCGCTCCACTGCTGACAGAAGTCACCCAAACACCGCACTAAGCTTTGCAGGCGGTGGGGCAAGCTGAAACCAGCGGAGCTTACCTCTCTATAGATATAGGGTGCATGCTGAGTACGTTTGAGTTCCTATAACCCACCAAGCAATGAAATGGATGACGGGATCTTTAATGTGCATATCTGATTTTCTTCATATACTCAGATAAGCACGACAGAAACTACAACACTGATAGATGAGTTTTTCAGGTTAGCGCTGAATGTAAAATTTCTTACTTTATTTTCAGATGCCACTACCGGGTTTCAAACTCGCGACTTTATCGATCCGCATTCAACCCACTCGGCTACAGAGATTGCCACAAAAGATGTACATGGTGGAAAGTTCATGTCGTACAATGTCGAGTGCTCTGTATTCTAAAAGGCAGGGTGCTAGTCAAATATCAAAGGTTAATGAAAGTTTGGGGCAATGCCGTGTAGAAAACATGCCGTGCCTCTAAGAGAGAGAGAGAGAGAGAGAGAGAGAGAGAGAGAGAGAGAGAGAGAGAGAGAGAGAGAGAGAGAGAGAGAGAGAGAGAGAGAGAGACAGACACAGACACAGACACAGACACAGACAGACAGACAGACAGACAGACAGACAGAGACACAGAGAGAGAGAGAGACAGACAGACAGACAGGCAGACACACAGACAGACAGGCAGACACACAGACACAGAGAGAAACAGAGAGAGAGATATATATATAGAGAGAGAGTGAGAGACAGTACAGACAGACAGATAGACAGGCAGGCAGGCAGGTAGACAGACAGACAGACGGACAAACAGACAGACAGAGATAGACAGATAGAGAGACATACAGAGGCAGACAAAGACAGAGAGACAGAGACAGATATACAGACAGAGACACATGCACAGGCAGGTAGACAAACAGACAGAGACAGAAACACAGACAGGAAGAAGCAGCTTTTGCAAGCGAGACAGACAGACAGAAAGACAAAGAAAGACTGGCAGATAGAAACAATATCCAGAGAGAGAGCAGAGACAGACAGGCACACATTCAAACATATGCACGCTTATGTATAGACAACTGGACGTAAGGAGTATTTTAGTCATGACATGAAGGATGATAGCCAAAGAAGACAGACATGATAGATAGCGTATATGACACAACTTCATCTTATAGTGTAAAAGACATAACACCTTCTTCCTTATTTGTTTTTCTTCTCTTTCTTCCCTTTCTTCTTCTTCATCTCCCTTTTCTTCTTCTTCTTCAAATTTTTCTTCTAATTAGTTTTCTTCTTCATCTCCAAAATTTTCAAATTCTTCTTCTTCTCATGTTGGTATTCATTTTGCCGATATGAATAGTCTGGTTCACCAATAACGCCAGAGCTAAAGAGAATACTGACCATTAAAAATGGATATTTTGGGGTTGCCTCTACTTTGTGCCTTTCGAGAAAAGAGAACTCTATGTAGATTTTCACCCGCTAGCAAAATGAAATTTAAAAAAAGATTTTCGGATTTTTTTTACACATTACAATATTAGGGAGTCGATATTCAGTGAGGAATATGTAACCTTTAATGGCAGTGTCCATAATTTCTTCAAGTCATCGGTATGAGGCTATAAGATGTGCTGGCCTGATGTAAAAAAGGAGTTTAAAAGTTTTTTAAAGTCTCTTCAGTAGCTTGTAGCTTTTAGGAATTATTTTACGAGTTGCTTTTTTTGTATTGTGATGGGGAAGAGGAATGGGGGAGGGGGTGCGTTTCTGGGCTAAAGCTAGGAACGGTGCGAGTTTGTATATGCGGCCTTTTTTTTGCCCACCATAAAATACTAATTTTGACGTAGAGGTCGCTATCTAAAGACGACACTAACGTGCAAGTGTTATTAAGTACACACACACACACACATACCTACACACACACACACACACACACACACACACACACACACACACACACAGATATATATATATATATATACATATGTATGTGTGTATATGTATATATACATGTTGTGTGTGTGTGTGTGTGTGTGTGTGTGTGTGTGTGTGTGTGTGTGTGTGTGTTTGTGTGTGTGTGTGTGTGTGTGTGTGTGTGTGTGTGTGTAGGTGTGTGTGTGTGTGTAGGTGTGCGTGTGTCTGTGTCTCTGTGTCTCTCTGTGTCTGCGTGTGTGTGTATGTGAGGTGTTTGTACTTTTTCCTTTTCGTACGTCACAACAAACTTTAGTTACATAAAGAAGCCAGCCATCGCTTTTAGATTTCACCTTAGTGAAATACAAGCTGCTGTCCAGGGTCAGTGTATTCATCAGCGTTTGGTTCAGACTGCAGCTGACTGTCAGCAGCTTACAGGATCGCTGCTGCCACCATCACCCTCCCCCCCCCCTACACACAGATACCTCTCTGGACAGCTCCGTGCCAAAGTCCTGTGAACATGGTAGCTTAGGACACCATGTTCAGTCTGGATGTGGATGCACGTCACCTGCCTTCTTTGTTCTGGCAAATTGAAGGCAAACATGTTACTTACGTTGTAGGTCTTTGAACATACCATTGTTCTTCTAATATGTATTGGTAGCAGTTTAAATCTTAAAGTTCATGCTAATCTGCTGTTTTATTGGGATTTATCTTCCCGCTTGATTTTTGTTTACTTTCTTAATGACATAGCTCACAAATCATCCACAAACAAATGCCTTTTATACTGTCATAACCGTTTCGTCTTTTTTCTATAAAAAAAAATTGTATCAAAACTTTTCCCAAGGTGAATATTGCAGCTCTCCAACCTACGCTCAACTCATTCCGTTGACTGAACACAGCGTTATGATATCCTCTAAAGGACAAGAAATCGTGTCGGAATACACACTCAAAATCAAGAATTTTTAACATAGAAGTGCAGATATGGAGCAAGGTCTCAACCATTCGGAATAGCTCTTGGCTAACATATAACACTTTTTGTAATGCGCGTGTTTGCCTACATTACACAGAACTTGGGGCGATATGTTTGTATACATGTAGTTTGAAGATGGGGACTGGATTACTCAAAATATTGATGGTATACTTCATTCTTCTCTCCCAGGTCAGCGATGGCACTGACGTTTTCAGCTTGCCCCAGCACTCTCCATTTCAGCTTTAGCCAGACATTCTCAATTTTATTCATGTCTTTAGTAGGGCAAAGCAAAAATGGACGTATT
>CM060317.1:2176932-2201932 GCA_030674155.1 Stramonita haemastoma
TTCGTTTAGTTTGTTGTCCTTGGTTTCTGTCTGGGCTGTTCAGGTTGATCAAGGTTGCTACTGAGTAGCAATTTTTTGTGTAGGTTGCTATGCTGGGTGTGAACCATTATGTATACAGAATGTCTGTTTTCATTTACTTAAAGTAATATTCAGTGCATGTAATATGTCGATTTGTCTTTTTAAAATCCAGTTATTATTTGTCTGTTTGTGTTCTTTCTGTATATAAACAGACACACAAACAAACAAAGTCAGACGTACTGATCGATACGCAGAGACAAACAGACAGACAGACAGACAGACAGACAGACACATACACACACACACACACACACACACACACACACACACACACACACACACACACACACATACACACACACAAACAAACAAACAAACAAACAAACAAACAAACAAACAAACACGTACGTACAATTCCTCAACACTGTTGGTCAGAATCCCTGCTCCTCTGTAAAGTAAACTCTGTCTTTATTTCCCCCAAACTGGAGTATGGGTGCAGCAGCAGCTTTCTTTTCTGAGCGTTTGCAAAATCCCCTCTCCGTTTTTAACCTACAACCTGAAGATTTCTGTGGGGTTTTCCTACAATGGTCAAGAGGATGAATGGACATCTTTTTTTAAAAAATCCGTATTCACCGAGTAAAGGCCTGTCTGCTTTGTAAACTGTTCTGTTCGGTGTAGGAACATCCAAAGGATGGGAAGGCGGAGTAAGATTGTAGGCTATTTGTTATTTTTCATTATAACCATGAGTTCAACAAACATAATAGTAGCGTAAAATTTATCAAATGTATGATCTAAAAACGGTATTTGGAAAGGACTTCCCAGTTGTTACGCTAATTCAATTGCTGGCATTAGCTGTCCAACTACATGAGATAAATGTATCGTTTTGAGCATTACATAAACTTTTTGCGTGTTGTTGCTTTCAATATTGTATATATACTATTTACATTTTTTCTGAATAAAGATACATGCACAGTCATGAAGCTATGACAATGGCTGAAGTGAACGAGAAGCGAATTAGTGTGAAGTGGTAGCTGTGTGACTGACAGGCGAAATATACGTGAATGGAGATTACAGGAAGGGGGACAGCAGAGATAGAGAAAGACAAAATGGTTATCTTGACATTTCTTTGGAATCGCAATAAAGGAAGATATGACTGTAAATTACTATCTTTCATGTATTTCACAGTCCTCCAAGTATAGGATCGGTTACTTTCAATTTGGAGTTAGCTAAAGATTATTCCAAAGAGATTCACAAGAACAGGAACTACGCAACTATTTTGTGCACACACAAACACACACGCACAAACACAAACACACACACACGCACACACACACACACCCAGCACACACACACACACAAACACACTCACACACACATACACACACACCCAGTACACACACACACACACACACACACACAGACATACACACGCACGCACACACGCACGCACTCATGCACACATTCACTCGTTCCCCTACTATACATACACACAATTATAGTCCTCAGACACTATACCAAAGCCATCTCCTGTAAAGTAAACCCTAGTCCCCTCTCTGCCTGTGAATGGATCTTCAGTGTCGTGTGCAGCACGGAGGGTAGTTCTCTATTCATCTGTCATCGTGCCCCGTCACCTCTGCTGCAGCCAGCCTCGCTGATCGTCAGAAAAGGTCACTCTGGCTTCTGCATCAGGAAGAGAAATGCTTTCAGCCTCTTCCTCCTGTCTTTCTTCCAGTCAAGTGGAAGACTTGTGATTCTGAATAAATAAAGGAGTTGTCTTTTAAGCCTTCCACAGCCGCAGTGTTTGGTTTATTCTGAATTTCTTTCTTGTTTTTTGGCGTTGTGTTGGGGTGGAGGTGGAGGGAAGGGGGGGATGGTGGAGTGTTCAATCTGAAGTTGGGAGTGATAGAGAAGAAAGAGGAAGGTGGGTGTGTGAAAGAGGTTGTGGAGGGGGTAAATTAGGTTAAGTGGCGTTACCATAGTCACATACGCAGACACATAGATAAAGACATGCAGACAGAGAGAGTGGCATGAAGCACAAGCATAATTATGTGTGTACATGTATGTTCGCACGCACACATGCACACACACATGCAGATCAAAATGGAGACAAACAAGGTGAAACATAAGCATAAGTATGCATTTATGTACCTTCACATGTAAACACACATACACACACAACACAACACACACACAACCCCTCCCCCCCACACACAACACAACACAACAAAACACACACACACACACACATCCCCCCACACACACATCCCCCCCCCCCCCCACACACACACACAGAATGTCACTAACACACTCACTCTCTAACTCATTCATCAGGGAGTTTCTTCTCCCGAACCAAACCACATGAAGCAACACACCAGGACAGGTACCCCTCACCTCACCGCCCTGCACTGCATCTTCACAATCCCATCCATCCTTAGTCCCGTTTCTCTTCACACTGCTTTTGTCTTACCCAGTCGCTCATACAACTTTTCCGATCGTCTAGAGTGCCCACTTCCTTCTCCGAACACGAAGAACAGGAGCCCTATGTCGCCTCCTCTCTTCGTTTCAGCAAAATGGAAGACGAGAGACTTAGCATGGACATAAGGTTATCTAAGAGAATGTGAAAGCAATGCTCTAGCATTCATATTATCTTACCCTTTTCTCTGGCATAATGAACAGTGTGTAGAGTAGAGTGTCACTGAGGAGGGAAGTGTGAGGGTGGAGAATGTACCTACATTTGGATAGGGCATGGCAAGGTCAGGACTAGGGCTGCCTTTACTGACACAGCGATCAATCTTCAATGTAGTTGCCATCTCCTCATACTAACAGGGGCAAAGTTTTATGAGAGCCAGTAAGTAAATCAATATGCCAAGTTCAAATGCTTGATACCAGTTTTGTTGTACTGAACATAAAGCATTTTAACCCTCGCTGTACTCGCCTCTGAGATTTCGACAATATATATAAAACAATGAAGTTTACATATCTGTAGTTTTCTTTCAAATCGATTTCTTGTTTAAATTTTATTTCTTGTGATTTTATGGGGAAAAGGTTTGTTTTCCAAACACTAGATATGTCAAGCGTTTGAGCATATCGTCTTCGATGAGCTAGCTCTCTCTCTCTCTCTCTCTCTCCTCCTCTCTCTCCTCTCTCTCTCTCTCTCTCTCTCTCTCTCTCTCTCTCTCTCTCTCCTCTCTCTCTCTCTCTCTCTCTCTCTCTCTCTCATCTCTCTCTCTCTCTCTCTCTCTCTCTCTCCCCCCGTGTGCGAACGCACGCAGAACATCTTGCGCACACATTAAATCCTGTTCCACTTTTCGTAAGAGTAGGCCATCGTGTGCCGGTGGGAACAGATGACAATATTTACAAAAACTGCATACACACGGGGACCGGATGAAAAAAGCACATGATTGCTTATTCTGTTATCCTCGATATAAAAGAATAAATAAATAAATAAATAAATAAAATCTCTCTCTCTCTCTCTCTCTCTCTCTCCTCTCTCCTCTCTCTCTCCTCTCCTCTCCTCTCTCTCTCTCTCTCTCCTCTCTCTCCTCTCTCTCTCTCTCTCTCTCTCTCTCTCTCTCCTCCACGCACACATTTTTTTTCATGATGTGTGTGTGTGTGTGTGTGTGTGTGTGTGTGTGTGTGTGTGTGTGTGTGCATCCACACACGCATAGGTACTCCATGTAACTGTAAGTGGGTTGGTGAGCGTGATAAGTGGGTAGTAAAACAGTCCAAAAATACACAGAAATCTTTAGTCTACTCTCAATTCCTTTCCCTCTCCCCCCCCGTCCCCCCCCCCCCCCCAACACATACACATTTAATTGCTTTTGATCTGTCATATAGATCTACATGGCTGATTGCTTCTTTTGTTTGTTTTTCATCTCGCTTTTGTTTCCTTTTTCATTTCCCCCCTTAGATTAAAAAAGATTCTTTGTGGGTTGTTTTTTCTTACATATGCCTGGGGGGGTGTAGCCTTGTGGTCAGAGTCATGCGCCGTGATTTGTAGACCCGGATTCGAATCTCGTTAAAGTCGAGTTTTCCTCTGTAGTTAAACATAAGTGTCGACTTCGCCCCCCCCTCGAAAAAAAAGTCTTTTGATGGGACGATAAACGGAGAACATCTTGTTAACGTTAAAACCCATTCCGTTATTCGGAAGAGTAGGCTAATGTGTGCCGATGGGAACAGATGAGAACATTTTCAAAACTGCATACATACGGGGACTGGATGTAAAAAAAATCACATAATTGCTTACTCCATTATCCTTGAAATAAACCAATAAATAAATAAAAGAATAAGTAAATGAAGAAAACAAACAAATATATCAATTTTGTTCAATGTACCATCTCTTAAATAAGAGATTTACTTTGATACTGAATGTTTGCAGGAAGTGAGACACTCATACACATCCCTATGAGAGAGAGAGAGAGAGAGAGAGAGAGAGAGAGAGAGAGAGAGAGAGAGAGAGAGAGAGAGAGAGAGAGAGAGAGAGAGAGAGAGAGAGAGGTTTATTGCATGATGATCAATAACATTGAGGATAATGTAATGATGCTGTTATGCAAGTGCATTTGATTTGAGACTACTTGACAGGGTTGTACTCTACGCTTACTATTATAATGTATCCCGACGTCAATGGGGCCCGAGAGATAGATACATCTGCAGTGTTGGTCAGGTCATTTTAGCAACACTATCAAACTAACATCCGTAAAGTGGATGAAGCTCGACTGTGTGGTCCCAGTCTTCCTACTGAGCCCAAAGCACACTCACTCTGGGTAGGAGCCGGCCGGAGTCCGAAAAATCTCTATGACCTACGGGATTTGAACACGCGACTTTCCAGTCCAAAATCCAAGGCCCTAACCACTGTGCCACGGCGGCTGGTAAATGTGCAACTATAGCCATTAGCAGGGCCATGGTCCGTGATGCACGAGAAAAAGTGAGTTCTGTTCACCCACAGACGGCGCTTTTATACCAGGCATGCGCACTTCACAGTTCAGGTGATTCAAATTTGCTGCTGTACTGGACAAGATGCATTGACTGTTGCTGCTCCCTGTAGATTCGTTTTGAGACCACAGGTAAGTGATGCCATTCGTTTTATGACCTACAGCTAGTCATGCATAATTACTTTTACACATTTGAAATTACAAACGAAAAAGGGACAGGATTACGAAAAAATTGCTTTTAAAATTACGGGAATAAAAAACAATGTAGTAGGGCAATCGTGCGCACCCCATTCCTGCCTGGCTTAGCTAGATTTCTTCTATTAGAATCTTGCTACCCTAACTGAATTTCTCGCCATTGCGGTGTCAAAACCACGAAACGATTGCCCATCTTGCCCCCTCCCTCCCCCAACTTTTCAACAAGTCTATGTAGACCCTCGCCCCCCCCCCCCCCCCCCCCCCCCCGTCCCCTTTAGCTATGCAAACAAAAAGAATCGGGACAGTATCTGTTTAACTGTATATTTCAGCTGGTGTTATGTTGTATGGCTTTCCTTGTTCAGTTCACAGTGAATATGTCTCATGTTCAATGACCACGAAGGGGATGCTTTGTATCTCTCCTCTTCCATTTTTTAAAATATGTCTCGAATACAGATTGGCTAGATAAAGTAGACTTTTGTGTTGAAATTTTCTTTGTCACTCAAAATCTTTGAAATGAAAATATACCTTGTAAACGGAGGAATGTGGTGTGGTCATAGAAGAGTTGTCTGCATCTATTAATAGCTTATCCCACCTACCCCCTCTCGCAGCTGTAGTGCAAATATTATCTTAAGCCAGCTTGTAAGCGTGAATAATTTCACAATTTATCAACGATAATCATCCCCCCCCCTCCCTCCCCCAAAATTTAAGCAGCCTCAAAACAAAAAAACAAAATTCCCCTAAAAAGGAAAAGTGACGTTTTCCCCGTAACATTTATACAATTTAAATTGTCCCTTGCAATTTATTGCTGTGCTTGGAAAGTATCCTGGAGGGAAAATATCAACATATCAAAGTTTGTTGCCCATTGGTATAAAACAAAAAAGCTGGGTGTAGATTAATCGAATGCACTGAGTTACCTGCCTTGGGACGTGACAGGGGACCCTGTGTTTTGAGCGTGAAGATGGCGTCAGTTTGCAGAGGTCTGCATTGAGACTGATTTGTAACACCCGTTAGTCTTCTCTGCAGTTTTCGCGCAAGTTCAGTATGTGATATAGCCATTATTCTGCATGCAAACCAGAAACTTGTACCATGGTAGGTACTATTCATAACATATATTTTCGTTGTACAACCTTAAGCTTCGAAGTCGTCAACGTCTTTTTCTTTAGCATAAGCCGCCATTTTGACATTAATTTGATTCAGAGTAAAATTCAACATTTGAGGTCGAGAATTGAAAACAAAGTTTATATTTATATTTTTGATGTGAAATAATTATATACAAAAAACGAAACTTTATGCATTGAACACGATTCGTTTGAAACGAACCTGGGTAATTCATGGCCAGATTTAGAACTGGGGTGTGTTTTTATATTTCAGCTGCCAAACCGTCAAAAGGATTCTCTTTTTTTCCATTTATATTTAACTACTTTCACTGGCATTCAGTTCGATATTTTTGGTCAAACCGGGAAGAAAGAGCGAGGCTGGGGATCGAACCCAGAACCTCACGGTTTACTTGTTGGCGGGCGATCGTCTTAACCATCCTGCCACCTTCCTGCCTGAATCGAACTGAATGTCAAAATAAACCGAGGCCCCATGTGCAAATACACGCAGAACATCTTGCGCACACGTTAAAACCCCGTTCCGCCTTTCGGAAGAGCAGGCCATCATGAGCCGGTAGGAGCGGATGACAATTTTTTTTTAAAAGAACAGCATACACACAGATGTTTAGACGCCATCCCTGAGAAAAAATCGAAGTTGGAGTCCCTAGGGCGGCTCAGAGCTGTATATGGCAACGTTCTGGCGGTTCCTGCGACGGTACTGGAATCATTCGTATCGGTCATTGCCTTTCCAATGGATCATTCCAGTGGCATGGAGAGGGGGGGGTCTGCTGCACGGGTAACAGTTTGCCCTCCATACTTACTTACACAGGCTTTGCGCTCGAAAGACTAGAGCCCAACTCCATAGTCTTCCGAGACTGATGGGTGCCTACTACTTATACTACTTTCATTGGGTGTCACTTAAACTCTGACATGTTTGTGTCTGTTTTCTTGTTCTTTTCTTTACGTTCATTATTCTCCTTTGGTAGATATCTTAATTAGTCTTTGTGTGATCTAGTGGATAGAGGAGTTTATCAATCTTTAAAAATAGGTGCTTTTCAAAAGTGATTCTCTCTCTCTCTCTCTCTCTCTCCTCTCTCTCTCTCTCTCTCTCTCTCTCTCTCTCTCTCTCTCTCTCGCCCTCCCTCCCCCTTCGCCCACTCTATCTCCCTCCTCTCCGTCTCTACCTGTCTCCGCCTCTCCTCCTCACTCTTCTCTATCTCTCCCAATCTCTTTTTTTTCGTCTGACTCCCCCCCCCCTCCTCTCTCTCTCTCTTCCCTCCCCTCTCCTCCCTTCCCCCCCCCCTCTCCTCCCTCCATCCCCCTCTCTCTCTCTCCCTCTTTCCCTCCCTCTCTCTCTTCTCTTTGTTTCTCTCCCCCAACCCTCGCCTTTTCTCTCCCTCCCCCTCTCACATTCTAAGATAAATGCATCTACCTATAGACATCCACAAATATAATGTGCACATACACTTTCCCTGTTCTTAGACAATGTCATATTTACGACACATTTGTTTTTATTTGCCAGATACCTTCCATCAATTTGGTACAGTGTGAAACATGACGATAACTTTACCTTGTTTGGCCCTTGTCATCAAAAGATTAGAATGAAAGATAAAGGAAATCTTCCTGGGATCTGGGCTATTAGATCATGAGATCTTAAGATACAGGACGGAGATATGTACTCATAGCTTATGGAGAGATATATTTTTCAGTGATATTGTGCTCTATAACTTTCGGGGAAACACTCATAGCTTTGAGAGATATGTTGTGCTCTATTGTTTTCGAAAAAATGTTATTAGAGGTATTTTGTGCTTCATAGTTTTCAGAGATATGTTGTGTTTGATAGTTTTGGGGGTATATGTTGTATTCCATAGTTTTGGGAGATGTGCTTCAAAATATTCGAAGATCAGGTCTCTCTTTTAAAAAATCCTTCTGCTGTGGCCAAAGTGTTATATATTTATTCATCCATTCTTTTTTTTTAATCTATCGTTTTGTTTATTCATTTACTTATTTATTTATTCATTTATTTTACCTCTAGACCACCGAGTTTGCCCCTGAGGGTCTGTGTCTGTTCTGCATGGCTGCCTAGTCAGCTGACTTCCAATGATCACTGGACACCAGGCTTCTGGTTGCAAAAATGCTCCTCACTAAAAGAGTTAAAAATAAAATGGATAATCATAAACTGAAAAAAATAGAATAAAAAACAGAACAAAAAGCAACCTCACCTACCCCCCAAAAAGTTAGGAGGAAATGGATTGAGAAATAAAATGAAACTAAAATGTAGCAGAAAAAACTAAAAATTAAATAGAACTAAAATGTAGCATAATGAAACAAAACTTTAATAAAACTACTCCGCAAGAGAATAAAATGGTAGTTCACTAAAACTAAATAGAACAAAACTAGAACTCAAAAAAGGGGGAGGTGGGGTTGAGAGGAGAGCAAGGCTGGTACCAATGATCATGGTGTCCTCACAGATCCGGGGTCTGATACAGTGGTCATGAGGGGCTGCATTCGTTACTCCATTCTTAAAGCATGTCACTTGGCCGTGTCTCCTCATGAGGGCTGGGATTCTTGTCAGTACATTCCTAAACCATTTATTTAATTTGATTTATTTATTTTATTTTATTTCATTTTATATTTCATTTTATTTCATTTTATTTTATTTTATACCACTTTGTCACAGCAGATCTCTCTTTCTCTATTAGTTTTTATGAGGAGTTGTGGCTGGTGTCACTCTTATTGTTATATTGTTACAGTAGTTTCGAGGGGCGGTATCTCCATTCTTACATCATTTGGGTGGTCATCAGGGACTGTAATTTTTGTCACACCATTCTTAGGTCATTTACAGGGGTCATTAGGGGGTATCATTGTCACTTCATTTACAGATCATAACAGTGGCAATTAGGGGCTGTAACTCTTGTCACTCAATTTTTAGATAAATTTCCTTGGGATACATTATTCCTCCTGATTCTTTGATACATGGGTCCTAACCGGGTGGTTAAAGTCATGTGGATCATTGTGCCTGTGACCTGACGTGTGTGAGACTGGCGCGGCCATCAATACCTGCCTTATCAAGTGCCTGTGACCCGACAAGTATCGGTCATCAAGACCTGCCTTATCAAGTGCCTGTGACCTGACATTAGCCATCAATACCTGCCTTATCAAGTGCCTGTGACCTGACAAGTATTGGCCATCAATACCTGCCTTATCACGTGCCTGTGACCAAGCATCAGCCATCAATACCTGCCTTATCAAGTGCCTGTGACCTGACAAGTATCAGCCATCAAGACATGCTTCAAGTGCCTGTGACCTCACAAGTATTGGCCATCAATACCTGCCTTATCAAGTGCCTGTGACCTGATAAGTATCAATCAAGACCTGCCTTATCAAGTGCCTGTGACCTGCCAAGTGTGAGCAGCCATGAGGACCTGCCTTATCAAGTGCCTGTGACCTGACAAGTGTGAGAGCAGCCATCAGGACCTGCACTATCAAGTGCCTGTAATCCGACAATTGTGAGAGCTGCCATCAACATCTGCTTTAAGTGCCTGTGACCTGACAAGTATCAGCCATCAAGACCTGCCCTATCAAGTGCCTGTGACTCACAGGTGTGAGTGCTGTCATCAGGACCTGCACTTTCTGAAAGGTAAAGCGTTTTACAATTTTGTGTCCGTCATTTTTCCCATGGGATATTGTTTCAGTCCAATCTGTTTTTGTCTTTGTGAGTCGCTTGTCCGTTGTTTCTGTCCATCGTAGCCTTTTTCTGTTCCTTAAACTTCCAGACTTTTATTACTTCAGACTTGCTACTTTTCCTTTAACTTTATTAAAGACTATTTGCACAGATTTTACCTTTTTACCGCTCTTCTTACTCATGATCTTCTCTTCTTAATCTTTGGTCTAGTATCAATTCTTTGTATTTTAATCATCTATTTTTCTGCTCACTTTTTTTCCTTTTTTGTTGCTTATTTCCCTATCATTCACGTTGTGATATATACCAGGTACCTTGTGAACCGGGAGAGTGCACTGCAGTCGACTATCGCCAGGGACTGTTCCATATTCATCCAGAGAAAAGAACCAAGCGCCAGTGATCTTCAAATACCTGCACTTCATTTGGAACATACCTCGGTGCTGTGCAGAAGAATCTGTCAACAGTTTGTTGCTACCACTGATGCTGCAACTGCCTGCAGGAAAGGGAGACAAGGAATGCTTCTGACATAATTTTGGTGAGTAGATCGCTGTTCTCATAATCGACTTACAGATGTCATGTATGCAGTCTGAGTAGTCTGTTCTCCTGAACTACATTGAGAAGTTGTTGCTAGACAAAATAATCATGTTGAATGTGGAGATGATCTTGGTGACTTTTGTGTTAAAAGGAGAGATTTGTTTCAAAATCATATCTTGAAGGCAAAATGTTTTAAAACCAACTGATAAGAAAGGAATTGTGACATTGTGCTAAAAGAATGATTAACAAGTTTATCTTTAAAGGCAATGAAATATAAATGACTCGTACTTTAGCTGAAAAGTATTTTTGTTTTGTTTTGCTTCCACGTGTTGCGCTCGAACGAGTAATTTTTAGATACGCTATTGGATATCCAGTAATATTAATTTCAGATGCGAGCTTTCCTTTGTTTAGTGAAAATCATCTCCTAAAATTTTTTTTTAGATGTCTCAATTCATTGAGAATTTGTCATTCTCTTCCTATCTCCGCCTCTCTCTCCTCTCTCTCCTCTCTCTCTCTCTCTCTCTCTCTCTCTCTCTCTCTCTCTCTCTCTCTCTCTCTCTCTCTCTCTCTCTCTCTCCTCCTCTCTCTCTCTCTCTCTCTGTCTGTCTCTTGTCTCTGTTCCTCTCCCCCTCTCTCTACCTCCCTCCCTCCCCCCCTATCTCTCTCTCCCCCCTATCTCTCTCTCCCCCTATTTCTCTTTTGTTTCTTTCTCCTTTCTTTTTCTGTTACTTTTGTCTTTGTTCTTATGCTCTGCCCCTCTCTTCTCTTTCTGTATCACACACTCTTTGCGTCTCTCTCTCTCTCTCTCTCGCTCTCTCCTCTCTCTCTCTCTCTCTCTCCGCTCCTCTCTCTCTCTCTCTCTCTCTCTCTCTCTCTCTCCCTCTCTCTCTCTCTCTCTCTCTCTCTCTCTCTCTCCTCCCCCTCTCTCTCTCTCTCTCTCTCTCCCCCCTCTCTCTCTCTCCCCTCTCTCTCGTTCTCTTTACCTCCCTCCCTCCCTCCCTCTCTCTCCCTCCCTCCCTTCCTCTCTCTCCCTCCCTCCCTCCCTCCCTATCTCTCCGTGACTCTGTCTCTCTCTCCTCTCTTGCTTTTGTTACTCTATCTGTCTGTATCCCTCTGTCTCCGTTTCTCTCTCTCTGCCTCTCTGTCTTTGTCTGTCTGTCTGTCTGTCTGCCTCTCTCTCTCTCTCTCTCTCTCTCTCTCTCTCTCTCTCTCTCTCTCTCTCTCTCTCTCTCTCTCTCTCTCTCTCTCTCCTCTCTCTCTCTCTCTCTCTCTCTCTCTCTCTCTCTCTCTCTTTTATCGCTGTCACCTCTCTTTATCCACCCCCTCTTTCCCCGTCTACCTAGACCTCTGCCTCACTTTTCCTTTTTCACTCTTTCATTCTCAGTTGTTAATTGCTTTCAGGGGCTTGGAGGCTGAAGACCCATTGTGAACTACACACTCCATCCCTGATGTCTACACTACATAATTTTTGTTGGAGTCATCCCATCACTGTTTTTTTTTTTGTTTTTTTTTTTTAAACAATTCAGTAGGATTGGTATCAATTGTTCAGCCATGTGTATTGCAACATTGCAGCAGAAATGTGTGCCATGTTTTTTCAAAAGTATTTGGTTTCGGCTCCAAATCTACCATCAGATTATGAGGCTATTGGGTTAGAGAATAAGTTCAGCAGAGTTGGAATGGAAAAAAACTATTAAAACATTGTTAAATCTACAGTTTCTCAGACACAATACTCGGTTGATTCATACGGTATATACGTTGGTGGGTTGGGGTTTTTTAAGCACAGCATCTCTGTGTGTTTGTGTTGTGTTTTTCTAGTAAGTCTCGAAGAAGTGAAAAAGCCTGTTGAAGTTAACGGTGGATACAGTGATTTATTGATAGAATGCACCTTTTTTTATCGTAAGTTGGCTACAACTCGTGTAGAAACTTGCTACCATTTTTTATGCAAAACTTACTGTGACAGTTTCCACTGAAAATTCATGTTCATTATCTTGGTTTGGTTGCCATATGCATGTCGTGTACAAAGAAAAACTTCTGTTGAGATCTTGGCCTACATGGCTGTGATTGAGCTGTCTTTAGGTGTTCCCCCATTTTTGTGTAAACTGTTAGGCGTGACTAGCTTTAAACATTTTTTTGTATTTAAGCTCACATGTTTGTTATAGCAGAACACTTCCCCACTTGTGCATATTCTCACGTCTTTTTTCACTGGGTTGTACAGACAGATTAAAAAAAATGTTTTACTATTTTGTAACAGTAGTGTACAAAGACCGCAGAAAAATACTGATCAATTTGAAAAGCCATAACTAGAAATAGCAAAAAAAAAATGGTTTATACATTATATTTTCACAAGTGTACTCATTAAAAAATATGACCTCAGAAAACTGGTGAATATGAGTATTATGATTTTTGATTAGATGAATTTTAAGTATAGATCTGTAGAAACGGTCTTGCATAATTACTTTTGGTAATGATAAAACTCATTTCAATAAATAAGCTATTATCCTCCGCGCAATTTCATCACAAAAACAGTGCATTTAGATTTCGACTATTTGAATGTATCCAGTTTATTTTTAGAAATGCAAATTGTGTGTTGCAGATAGATTGTATGCATATTTTTTTCTAGAAAAGATTGATACAGTGAAACACAAATCCCCCAAAATCAGTTTAGGCTCTTCAAGATGGAACAGAATTATAAGACTGGAATAAGATGTTTCTCAATCTAATAGCTTTGTTTGCTTAAATGTCCTAAAAATTTAGCTAAATACTTTTTTTAAGAAAAACACGGTACACACTGGGACCTCTGGGGTAAAAAAGATACGGTCTTTTGGAGAGAAATTGACTTTTTAAGACATTTCTGAAATTACTCTTAGACCTTGACTACCCTCCCTGCTCACCCCCTTCCCTCCCCCGATATTTGTGGCAAAGCAGCAAGAGAGTAGCCGATCAATACCTTTTAGAAATGAGTTTAAAGTGTTGTTTTTTTTTTATCAAGGAGAGGTCTAAAAAAGTATCACCAAAGAATGGCAAAACTAGACAAATTAGTCAACTTTTTAAAAAAGCCAATGAAAATAGAACATTTGTCAATGTTTCTTTATGCCTATGCTCATGTCTTATATGCTAAATGGCAATGCTTTTATTTGATTTTTTTTTAAAGAATTTTGTTCAAACATTAGAAAATGGGTAAATGTGTTCCATAACTTATATGGTCATTGGGAAGTGAAGTGTCAGTTACCTAAATAGGATGTGATTTTGGCTGGTGTAGACAGGCTTGCTCAAAATTCCTTATCTATATATATAAATGTAGTTTTGAAAATATCCTCGTTTTCAGGATTATTCATTGCTGTTGTGGAATCTGTGCTTTTGCCATTAGAAATGTATTAGGTCATTTCGGAATTTTTTGTGGGTAGAATTAACAAGTTTTCCATTATTGTGAGCAAATCTGTGTAATGATTTGCCGCGAGTATACCATTCCCTTGTGATACCAGGCACGTCAGACTTTATGCCAGTTGTAGGTGATTTTTTTTATAGAATTAAATTAACAAAATATTAGTGTTGTCTAGTTTTAAGTAAGAGAGAGAGAGAGAGAGAGAGTGTGGGTGTGTTTGAAGGCGGTAGTTGTGTGGAGGAGACATCAGGCGGGAAGGAAGGGAAAGGGGTGTTTAGTGAGGGTTTGGATACACATTTAGAGCAGTGGGGACACAAAACGAGGGCGAACTGGTAGACTTTTTTCTTTTCTTTTTTCTTTTTTTTTTGGGGGGAGACCTAATTCTTTGAAGGGTTTTAAAATGCCTGAGGTCTGATACATTTTGACAGCTTAAATGGAATTTTGTGGACAAGGATATCCTTGGATTTTGTAGAACTGGCTATTTCCGATCTATTGCAAGCTACATATCATTTTTTCTTTATTATCTAAACGTTTATTTCAAAGATAATCGAATAAGTGCTCGTATGCACGTGATTATGTTCTGAACGGCACACGATGGCCTACTCAACGGAAACATGTCCGGGTTTTAATATGTGTGTAGCATTGTCTTTAGCTACATGCCAGTTTTCGACGTCCTATTGTGTCCACATGAATTCTAACCTTCAGACCGACCATCTGACAGACAACCCTTACCCCTATTAACGTTTAACACTAACTCTTAACACTAACCTCAACACTAACCCTGACCCACATGTGGACACAAAAGGCAGGTGGATAATGGCATACGCTGACAGTGGCTAAACATTTTTTCTTTGGGTTTGTAGGAGGAGGGGCGCGAGAATTGTTTCGAAAAAGGATGCTAGGGAGAGGTAGTGGTGTTGTAATGTTCTAGTGTAGCCTATAGTGATGGGGAAAGAGGTGTAAAGACTGAGGATGGGGATAGGGGACAGGCAAATTTCTGGTGGGTGGAGCTGGTGGGTGGGTGGAGCTAGGGAGCCTTTTAGAAATATGTACCTAAAAACAGAAGTAGGGGGGTGTTGGGTTTAGAATGCATGATCGAATAAGTAGTTGAAGGGTGTGGATTCGAGTTTATCTTAAAACAGAAGTAGGAGACGCTGGTTTTAGAATCCTTTGCTGAGAAATCATTGGGGAAGGTGGTGGGAAACTGTGATAATGCATTACAGAAATGGGGTGTTAATAAAAATCAGGGTAGACAGTCTGTTCAGGTGTTTGTGTGCCTGTTTGATAGGGTTAGTGGGACAGGGTTATCAGGGAATGGTTTACATCGGGTATTTATCTCGGGTGTATGCTACATTGTGTATCCTTCCCAAAAGTTGCACACCCTTGTGTGTGTAGTTTTATATTTGGGGGTGGAGGTAAGTGAAAAGCAGTTATCGAAATAACATAAAGTTAATTTACAGCTGGCTTTGCTTCGTAACTGTCTCTGACTTTGAAAGCTCGCCATTGCTTTCTAAAAGGCTGGAGGTGTATACAAATTTTGGAATGTCACATAAGGAAATTACGGTATTTTGATTTGTGGAATAATTTGGCAAATGTCTTAAACCCTGAGTTTTTTTTCCTTTTATTATTAGGGTTACGGTATAGCTCAGTGATCAGAACACTCACTTTACCGAAACTAAAGTTAAGCAGCAATGAGATCTGTTACTAAGCAGATAAGTAAACGTTTTCACGTCTTGGCTTCAATAGTAACCCAGCCGTAAAGATTTAGAACAGAAAGATGAAGCAGCGAGAGACAGGAGATGGGTGCCGCGCTCAATATGTTGGCCACCAGAGAAGCTGAAGTCTCTTTTACCTCCCTCCCCAATGACCATTTAGGTTATGTGAACGCTTTTACCATTACCTTTTATTCTACAAAATGTGGAATTATAAATGTTCGCCTTTGTTACACGTAGATTTATATTATTGCAAGTGAGTTATTGATGTCACGGTATTACTGTGTCCTGTTCCCTGATTTCCTTGTCTTTTGCTTTGCTGTAGCTCAGGGACATGCTTGTTACTCGGGTCATAGCACTCCCAGCCCATTGATAGACTGCTCCATCTGCATTTCTCCCAGCAGTCTTTGATTTCCATTCGTCAGTGCAAATGTATTAATCACAGCCATTTTTTTTGTTTTTGTTCAATTAAACCTGAAAAGGAAATAAAATGGAGAGAAAAAGGTTGAAGCCCAATGCAGTTTTTGAATGGAGACAAATGGAAAGAGATGAAAACAAAAAAGAAAAAATATGAACTGGGGAAAAGAGGTTGGAGGCCCCGCAAAAAATGGTTGTTTTGGCAAGACGTAAATGACAGATGTCACATCAATCAGAGATAATTGCTGCATATTTCTTGTCAGCTTTCTTGGATTTGTCCAGCCTTTCTACTGTATCTGTTCTGTACATGTTTTGCTGCAAGTATGAAATTTCACTTCAAACTTTTATTCCAGTGTACCAAATGTTGTGAAATGTATTCTAACAGATTACTGATAATGTACTGTGTTACAGGTAGTTTTATTTTTGTTCAGCCCTTCTTGCTATCTTTTGTGCTTTTTGCAAACCTGGGTTCTGTGAAAATAGAAAAAAATTATGTGTGGGTCTGTTTTAGCAGCTGGTCGTAAACGAGCAATTGTACGAAATAGCTGTAGAAATGTTTGTTTTTGTGTGCTAGCATAAAGAAAGAAAATGCATTTTAGCAAGGAATGCCGGTGGACAGTCAGTCTTATATTTTAATGTACTGGCTCTCACCACTTTTCTCCTTTTCAACCACATATTTTGAGATTTTGTATGGAAACAGCAACGGTAGCTTTCTCAGACTTGATTCTGAATAGTCGATGTACCTTTCGGTCTTGCTTTTTGATTGCTCAATTGAAAGTTCTGAGCAAAGAGTGAAGTAACTTTCGCTGATGCCCTTTTCATTTTTATTGTATCTGGTAGAACGTGGTTACTGTCAATGGCCGTGTAACCATATCTACTTTTAAAACATAACAACTTAGCCCGGCAATATTGGATTTTGCAGTAACTTCATGGTTTTGCTCCTGAAGCATTTGCCTCTACTGGTCTTATGTTCCCCAGTTGCAAGGAACCCGAGTATTTTGTGTGGTTTCTCTTTCGCCATATTTTTCTGCAAAAACAGCAAACATAGCAACAAAAATGTGACCCAGTAAAACTCCCAAGTTTCTTTCACGCCTAAGATTGTTCTTTATTGAAGGAGTTACACTACGCTTTTGCATGGAAATGGTTTTTCAGTAATGGTGCTTTTTCGCATTTGTTTCCACATTTTCGGGAGGTTTGATTTTTTGTATGTGAGCAGTTGTGTAACTGGTTTAGTTGAATATAACCATTCCAAGCACTGCCCATATTGTTCCCCTTCAGATGAAAGCTGGTGTATGTGTGTAGCTTGTTGCCTGTGTTATATCTTAACCTGGCCTGAAGGTAATGGCTTAGCCATGTTTTAAACCTATCCTTTTGTGTAAAATTCTTGGTAGCTTTGCTTTGTATCTGGTAGACTTGTTTGAATTAGGAAGTTAATATCTTCCACTACGTTTGCTGCCCCTTCCCCCTGTGTTCTCATTTCAGGGTCTCAATTATTTTATGTGCATTGTTAATAATGATAGTAATAATAATAATAATACATGGAATTTCTATAGCGCTATATCTTGCAAAAAAAACACAAATCAAAACGCCTGCACCCGACCCACACAACACACAAGCAATCAATAACAATTTACAGTTCTAGCAAATTCGAATGTACACACACACGCACGCACATGCAAGCACGCACGCACTCACACACGCACACACACATGCACACGCACACACACACACACACACACACACACACACACACACACACACACACACACACACACACACACACACACACACACACACACGGGCGCGCGTGCGCACTTGTAAAGCCTATACACTTTGGCAGGTAGATGTTGAAGGCAGGGACAGATAGGAGATGGAAACGGAATCCTGAGAAAATCTTAGGTTTGAAATAACTGTCATTATTCTGAAATATACATTTGAAGCTTCCTTCCAGTTGACTTTACTCACATGAAAAGTGAATGGGAAACCCATTTGCCAGTAGCATGTACATTTTTTTTATTTTAGATGAGTGGATAAAATGTTGCATGTTCCCTTTAGAAGATCAACAAAAATGTTTCCTGTAACTAAAATTGCTTCCATTTTCCAGTATGTTATGTAATAGCAGCCGTTTACAAAATTGTGTGCCTGATAAAAGGTTAGGTGGTGAGCACACACCACTGGCATTTGACTACCCAACTGACTTTAGTAATGAAAGTATGCAAGGTTTGCACAATTTACATGCTGATATCCTGTACATACTTGGGATGTCTGTACTTTCTGGTTGTAAAGATAATACTGCCCGAGTTAAGCTTTTTGTTACTTCTGTGTTTTAAAAGCATATTAAATTGAACACGATGGGGTCAGAATTCAAAAGTCAGTTGGTCGGTCTTTGTGTCACTGCTGGTCAGAGCATTGGGAAAAGCCTACCTCCCCCTTCAGCAAAACAAGGCTGTTGTTAGGGTTGGGTAGCCGGCTCGCAGCTGATATATAACAAAATGAAAGATCAGTACAACTTGCTATGACTCCAAAATGCTGTTCATTTTCAATGTGTGTTCGCATAACTGAACAAAACTACTTATCTCACTAGAAAAGCATTGTAATAAGTTGATGGAAAGTATTTTGAAAAGGACGATATAGATAAAACTTGGCCGAGGTCTTTGTTCAGAGTTCCAGGCATAAGTATATAAAGTATGCAAACAAGAGTTAAGATGCATGAGAAAATGTATACACATTATGTTGCCCCCCTCCTGCCCCAACATTTGTTATGCATGCTTCATCCTGATTTTGCCTTTTGTCTGCATTTCTTAGAGCAGAACATCAGTAGAATGTGATTATGATGAGAATGTTATTGTTCAGTATAGAAAACGCTACTAATGGACCTGATGACTAGATTGGAGACATTTTTTCATTCATATTTTCTTATCCAGCTCAATAGTTTCAGTATAAACGGTTTTTGAACATACTGTATTACTTTTATTAATGGGACTATTAGCACTATTACATATATATTACTTTGGTTAGTGGTTAAGGCCTTTCTTGTTTTTGTTTTTTGTTTTGGTTTGTACTTTTGTGTGTTTTTTTGTTTTTGCTCATATGTGTAGGGATTTTAATTTATCAATATAATCATAAATCATTACTATAGTTCTTCCGTTTACTGTTTGTATTTTCCCCCTTCCTCCTTGATACCCCTTCCCCATCCGTTCCCACCCCCACCCCCTCCCCGTTTTTTTTTTTTTATTTTGTTTGTTTGCTTTTTTGTTTTTGTTTCTTTGTTTTTTGTTTGAATGTTTGTTAGTGTTAATGTCATTTCCTCTCAGTGGTGATGGGTATCATCATATGGTATTGTTGCGTTTGCTTTTTATTTTTCTTCCTTCTAATGTATAATGTGTGAACTGAAGTATGGAGATATTGTAATCTGACATAAATTGCTTATTGACATTTCATGGATTCTTTTTTTTTAGTCTTAAATAATGGTATTGGTGACATTGTAACTGATATAAGCTGTTTGTTTGACACTATATGATTTTTTAAAACTTGAAATGTGTGTATGTGCGTACATGCATACGTGCTGTGTGGACGAGCGCGCGAACCGTGTGTGTGGTATGTGTGTGTGTGACTTTTAAGTGTTTTTTTTTTGTTTGTTATTGTTGTTGCTTGTATTATCTATAGGCATATTTTATTTTTAAGGCTATTGGAATCATGTTACTTAATTAATGCTGCTGAACTGGGGTTTTTTGTTTTTGATTTTGTCTCGTTTTTTGTTTTTTATGCTTAGTTTTTTTTCGCTTTTGTTTTTTGTTGGGTTTCTTTTTCTTTAGATAGATGGTTTGATGAAAAAAAAGCAAATCAAAGCTTATTTAATATACCATCTGGAAATATTTGATTTGATTTCCATCTTAGAGGTGTGGACTATCCACCCACTTCAGATAAGCATAAGCTAATTGTTGGGGAGAGGAAGATGATTGGCAAAAATGGGATACAGCGAATTTTGACTTCAGTTTATGATATTTCCAGTTATTGTGAATGTGGGGAACGGTGTGAATGGGGCGATAAGCAAGCAGTCTCATATGGGTAGAGTTGGAAATTGTTTGAATATATAGGAGTGTAAATTCATCTTTAGCTATATGATGTGTGAAATGTATCCTGTGTTTTTATGTTGTATTACCGTCACCTCCCTCACCCCTCGCCTGGTGTATTATGGCCTAAGGCTTATGTACCATCAAACCACTTCAGAGTTAATGGTTTGTGTGTGTGTTGGTGTTTGTATATGTTTGTGTGTGTTTTATTTTCTTATGTTATTTGTTGATTTATCTATTTATTTAGTCTTTTACATCAAGGACAATGAAATAAGCACTTGTGTGCTTTTTGTATCCGGTCCCCGTGTGTATATGCGTGCGTGCGCATAGTCAATGCAACTGTGATTGAGTAGGTGAAAGTGAAAAGTTGGAAATAAAACAGACTGAAATAACATAAATATTCACACACACACAGCACACAGAACATCTTGCGCACACGTTAAATCCGGTTCCGCTTTTCGTAAGTGTGCCGGTGGGAACAGATGACATTTCAAAAATTGCATACACACGGGGACTGGATGTAAAAAACACGAGTGCTAATTCCATTATCCTCGATATAAAAGAATTTTTTTTTTAATCAAATCTCTCTCTCTCTATCTCTGTCTCTCTCACACACTCTTGATATTTTTTATATATAATTTTTTTTAGTTTCGTTTTTGTTTGCTTGCTTAAGGGTCTTTTTCTTTTTCATTGTTAGGCTTTTGGACACATTGTGAGCCTAACGGTTTCATTGATGATGATTATCGTTTACAGAAGTGTTTTTATGGATGGTTTGAAATACTTTGTTGACTGGGTTTTTATGATGTAATTTGAAGATTCTCTCTCTCTCTCTCTCTCTCTCTTCTCTCTCTCTCTCTCTCTCTCTCTCTCTCCTCTCTCTCTCTCTCTCTCTCTCTCTCCTTTCCTTTCCTTTCCTTTCCTTTTCCATCTTCCACTCTCACATATGCTATCCTAGACTTATCATTGTATAGGAGTGTTTGGTTCCATGTTTAAATATAGAGATGTGATTTTTTTTAGATTTTTGTGTTTAAGGGTTTTTATGTTTGTGTTTTATGTATGTGTGTGTTTTTTTCCTTTTTATGCCTTCTTGGCTTGTTTTACCACCTCGCACACAATGTATATACACACACACGCGCGCGTGCACACACACACACACACACACACACGCGTGCACACACACACATATACACACACACGTGTACACACACACATGCACACACACACATGCACACACACATGCATACACACACACACACACACACACACACACACACACACACACACACACACACACACACATGGAATGTATTATTTTTCAAATGAGTGTTTTGGCTTATAGATTTGTAATGCCTTATGAATTATCGTCCTGAATAATTGCATTTTTCTCCATCTTCATTAGTATATATATTATCTTTTCATGTATTGAGTTTGATTTAAAACTGGTTTGTATAAGTGTTGTTTCGCTCCTATTTGATATATACAATTTTTGCTCTTTTGTTTATTTGTTTTGCTTTTCGGGGTTTTTCTTTTCATTGTTGGGCTTGGCCACATTGTGAGCTTATAGGTTTCACTGATGATATCGTTTAAAGAAGTGTTTTATGGGTGTTTTGAAATACTTTGTTGACTGGTTTGTTTTGATGACGATGTAATTTGAAGATGATCTCTCTCTCTCTCTCTCTCCTCTCTCTCCTCTCTCTCTCTCTCTCTCTCTCTCTCTCTCTCTCTCTCTCTCTCTCTCTCTCTCTCTCTCTCTCTCTCTCTCTCTTTTTCCTTTCCATCTTCCACTTCCACATATGCTATCCTAGTCTTATTGGATAGGAGTGTTTGGTTCTTATGTTGAATTGAAATGTATCATCTTGAATAATTGCAATCTTACTTTTCCTTTTCATGAGTATAGATACTATTTCATTTTAATTTTCTTTTAACCGGTTGGTATAACTTTCAATGTTGTTTCGTTGCTATTTTGATTTGTTTAAATACAGTTCTGTTTTAGTGTTTTGTTTTTTTCTTTTTTAAAGGTTTTTTTTTGCTGTTTTTTGGTTAGCCTTTTTGTTTGGGGTTTGGTGGGGTTTTTTGTTTAATTTTTTTTTGGGGGGTATTTATTCAGTTTTCGTGTTTTTCTTTTTCATTTTTTATTATAAAGCTTTTAGCTACATTGTGAGCTTATAGGTTTCATTGACGATAATTATTTTTTAAAGAAGTGGTTTTGTGGGTGTTTGAAACACTTTGTTGACTGGTTTGTTTCGACGATGTAATTTGAAGATTCTCTCTCTCTCTCTCTCTCTCTCTCTCTCTCTCCTCTCTCTCTCTCTCTCTCTCTCTCTCTCTCTCTCTCTCTCTCTCTCTCTCTCTCTCTCTCTCATTATTTTATACTTGATTTATTCTGGTCATTTTATTTGTTTTTCTCTACTTTTTCAGTTTTTTCCCTCTCGATTTTAATCTACTTGATTTACATAAAGATATTCAGTGCATCTGTCTAGATAATGTTCGAGTCAGCTGTGGACTATGTATTTGTGAATACATAACTTTTTCTTTTGTTTAAATAATTATCATTGTATCCAGTAAGAGATTACGCGTTTTGTTGAATGTATCCCATCTTCTTCCTTTAAAATATAGGTTGAACTGATGTTGTTGGTCACGCTTGTTTGTAAGGGTAGGGAGGGGGTTTCTTAGCTTTATGCCCTGATCAGGGAAAGGACCGGACAAAAAAAAATACAATACTTTCTGTAACCCTTGAAAAATAAAGATTATTCAAGATTTTTCATTCGTTTTTCATTCATACTCTCTCTCTCTCTCCTCTCTCTCTCTCTCTCTCTCTCTCTCTCTCTCTCTCTCTCTCTCTCTCTCTCTCTCTCTCTCTCAATATTTATCTACTTGGGTGATTGTGCGTTCGCACACGGGGCCTCGGTTTATAGTCTCTTCCGATGGACTTTTGGGGAGAGTGGAGTCACCACTGATGTTAATTTCACGGGAAAAATCCCTTCGAAAGGGAATCGAACCCGGGTCGTCAAATTGCGAGCGCAGTGTCCTGACCACTAGGCTATCCCGTCCCCCATCATAGAGGGAGAGAGAGGGGGGGGGAGGGATGGGGTCAGAGACAAAGGCAGATTAACAGACAGACATAGACACACAGATACAGACAGACGCAGACAGCATCATCACCAAATTGACAAAAATGTATGACAAAATAATTATGATTGAAACTGACCAACACTATCTCTAAGAAACCAGAGATATTCAGAAAAAAATGTGTGTTCTTTAAACATTCAGCTGTGCTGTCACAGAATTGGTGAAATATTGTCTTTTCATAGGCAATGTAGACCACTTCTGTCTGGGCTTTTTGAGATGTATGACTTTTTTATCCGAATGATATTACCCATGGTCTTGTTTGTCTGCTTCTGTCTGGAAAAAGAAAACCTTTCTTTCGGAATAATTACATTTCTACTGTATGTTTTTGTCCAATCTTTTTTTGGTTTCTTTTCGCCAATTTAAATTTACATAAAATATAGTTTCTTGTAAAATTGATTAAAGCTGAAAAGGTCAAAGTCATGTGAAAATGTTTTATTGGTTATGCCACTTATTGTTCGTAGGAAAATCTAGGTAGCCAAATTGTTGGATTAGTAAGACAACGATAAGCTCCAAGGTTTTTCCATCTCAACCCCATCCGCCCGAACTCAACAATTGTGTATACAAACACAGACACACACACCTACACACGCGCGCGCACACACACACACCTACACACACACACCTACACCTACACACACACACACACACACACACACACACACACACACACACACACACACACACACACAAGCGAGTATGCACGCACGCACACACACACACACAGACCAATAGCAAAGATATGTTTTTCTCCAAAGTAAATTATATAAGATATTAACCGTGGCCTTCCAGCCCACATACACACAAGCGTGCATGCACAGACGCAGACATATACACATACATAGAGTTATAACATATAGCCCATTAAGACATGCAAAAATGAATTAACTATAAACGAAAAAACTATTGAACACGCACACAGATGCATGCATACACATGCACATACACATATACTTTCACACACACACACACCACACACACACACACACACACACACACGTGTGTGTGTATCTGTGTATATATATGTAAAAAGATGTCTTAAACTATACACAGTTATAATTTGTGTAAAATGTTTGTTTTTTGGTTTTGTTGTAATTTTTTGGCTAGATAACTTATTGTATTACTAATCCAACAATTTTGGCTACCAAGATTTTCCTACGAACAAAAACTGGTATAGCGAAATAAAACATTTTGACATGACTTTGACCCTTCAGTTTTAATCAATTTTACAAGATCTATATTTTGTGTAAAATAACAATTATATTATAATCATATTTCAATATAGTTATAAATACACAATTATATGTTGTGTAAAAACAGTTTTCTTTGTTTTGATTTTTTTGGGTTTTTTTTAAGCTAGATAGATGGCTTGATGAAATAAAGCAAAATTTATTGCTTACTCAATGTACCATCTGGAAATAAAATTTTGACTTGACTTGACACACACACACACACACACACACACACACACACACACACACACACACACACACACACACACACACACACACACACACACCACACACACAAACACAGATACACACATACATACATACACACACACACGCACGCACACACACACACACACACACCGCCTCCAAAACGCACATACACACGCGCGCGCACATACACGCATGGAAGCAGATAGAAAAACAAGCAAAGAACCTCTCTACCTTTTCTTGACACCCCAACAAAACTACAAATACATATCAGAGACAGAAGGGACATCTTTAACTTGTAAACCAAAGACGATCTTCCAATCATCCCCCCCGTACACACACACGCACACACACACACACACACACACACACACACACACACACACACACACACACA
>CM060317.1:2209432-2211932 GCA_030674155.1 Stramonita haemastoma
GTTTGCCTGTGCATATGGATTGATGGACGGGTAGATGGAGGAATAGATATGGTTGTATGTATACATACATGAGTTCATGAATGACACGCTGGCTGGCCATATGTGCATGTATATATATGGATGTGTGCAGGTTCTTAGGTGCCTCTATGCCCACTCGCCCTGAAGTACGCTTTTTACCAGTAGATTACAAAATGGAGCAACTGTACGCACGTTTTGGGTGTTTTTTTTGTGCTGAAGGTGCCGGTGAATAAATGTGTTGGCAAACGAATGCAGTGTTATGGCATAGATTTTTTTAAAGTACTAAAAGCTGGTGTCGAACTCTATTTCACTGATTTTACAAATATAGCCTATGACTTTCTCTCAAAGGAATTTTAACAGATAACTTCATGAATGTGTGTACATCTCTTCCTTTTAAATGCTCTTTTCTAATACTGTATATAGCTTTATTTCAAAACTGTTTTGTTTCTGCATGGGCCTGTATTGTTGGTGCTTATTTCAAACTGATTTGATTTATTTCCTGCCATTCCGAAGAGTCACTAGGGCATAGCACTAAACTGTGATGCCCTGTGCCTTGAGAGTTCAGACGTACCTCAGTCCATTTCTCACCAGGTGGTAATTTAAATGCCACATACGTATATATCATCCCCATTGCCCGCTATAGCTGGCTTCCTTTTCAAAGAAAGACGAACGGGTTTTTGAACAGTGCACACATCAGACGTGTGTAAACCTATGGGGCTTTGGGGTTTAGTGTCACCCGAAGGGGTTTCCTTAAGATGGAGGAAACCAGTATTGAGGCGTGCAGCCTATTCCCCATAAAGCGGGACTCGGCAATCATTCATCCCTCTGCTCTCAGATCACTATCAGACAACCAGTTGAAGGTTCTTTCTAGCTTGCAATCTCGCTTCGTTCTTCATGTGAAAGAAAAGAGAACTTTTGATGAAAAAAGTGAAAACAATCACTTCATTTTATAAAGGTCTTACTATATTACTAATGCTATGATTATTCACATGATTATGCAGTATCAAAGCTCATGTTTCTGGTTGGAAATATGAAAACGTGTATAGCTTTCAATTCTTTATTCTTTTTTCAGGAATAATGGATTAAGCACTCATGTGTTCTATTAATTCTCAGTCCTCGTGTGTATGCGTTTTTTATATAAATTTTGTCATCCGTTCCCACCGGCATACAATGGCATACTCTTCCGAAAAGCGGAACGAGGTTCTGCTTGCATTCTCATACGGGACATCAGTTATAGTCTATCCAAAGCACTTTTGGGGATAGTTGAGTCGGTGCTGATATTTACGCCAGAGGAAAAATTTATCTTAATCGAGATTCGAACCCAGGTCAGCAGATCACGAGCGCATCACCTTGACCACCAAGCCATGCTGTCCTCCATAGTTTTAATCAGTAATGCTTTATGCTTTGAAAACAAAGCAAAGCAGCAAGTGAACAAAGGCTAGTCTCTGACAGAAGCTAACAGAACACCAACAGTACGATGGTATTACGCGGTGCTGCTTTGGCTTTTCTGCCCATCTTCACGGATTATGTCATAAGTTATTTCATTGTATGAGCTAAGATAGTATTATTTTCTTTCATAGCGTTAAAATGTGTTGTAAAGTATCGTCTAATATTGTATAGTCTGTTTTATTGTTGCGTGTCTTATTGCGTTTTATTCTGCTACATTTTTATTCGCCAGCAGTTATTCTCTATCAGATTATGTTTTGTATTTCTTTTATTGTATTGCACCCCTCGCATGCCCTCTGCTAGCTCTCTGGTTCACGCCTGAGCGAACACCAAAGCAGAAGAGCTATTTACTGCAGGAAATGCCACATTTTTTATAATCAGCTCGCCAGAGGCCTTTATTACATCAAAGATGTAAGACAATAGAGCTTGCGGCTTATATTTTGTCTTTTTTCCCTGTGTGCGGTCCATAGAAGAACTTGAAAGAGAGTTGGATTGGCAGGTTTTTAATTGATTATTTACTATTTTTTGTGATGTGAAATACTTCTGTGGTTAGAGCATCAGACAAAAACGCCTGGGGAGAACGGGTTCAGATCCAATGGTGATCAACCTTCCTCTGTAATGGTGTTTTCTGCAGTTTAGCTTATTGTTTAACTCTATTCCCTAAGACTTTTATTTCTTAAACAATCACAAACCCAGATCACGCACAGCAGCCTCTGTGCATTGCAAAATACTATTTCATTTTGTAGAAAAATGCCTAGTACATCAGTTGTTGGTCAGTAGCACAGATGAAATATTTTACTACACTGCTGCCACTTCCCCCTCACATTTCTTTCCTGCTGTTGCTGTATCACTCTCTCCAATCCCTCCGCCCAAGCTTATCAAGGATTGCCATAGTTTGGGGGCGGGATAGCTCAGTGGTCAGGGCGCTCACTTTCCCCCAGTCAAGTTAAGCAGCGTCGAGCGTGGTTACCAGTTGGATGGATGACCGTTTACGCGCCTTGGCTCAGTACAGTACCCCAGTTCACCAAGCTGTAAA
>CM060317.1:2214432-2219432 GCA_030674155.1 Stramonita haemastoma
CATCCATGATCACAAACTGTCATCACCGAAGTTTCATGGAGGATTTGCTGGCTGTAAATACTGGAAGCCACCTGGGCATTACATCCATTTGCGTTGATTGTTCCGGGAAATATCGTTTGTTGCTGTCAATTCCGCTTCCAGTCTCTGTCTGTTCTATTGCGTGATTTGACATGAACAAATACTGCTTTGTTGATGAAGCATGCCATGATAGTTGCTGATGGTGAATGTGTCATCATGCCCGAAATCGGAATGCATCTGCCTCAATGGTGGGTAACTGATTGTAAATGCAAATTCTCACAAATTGTTAATCTTAGAGATCTAGATGAGGAATAGGATCATAATGTGTCTTATTACACTGCTGTTGTAATAAAATATTATGTTGCAGTAATTTTGTATTATGATGATATCGTAGCGAACTGTTTTGTAATAATGCTTTCCATCTTCATAAATAATAGGAACATAACACATGATGCCCATTAGTAGGCCATCGCGTGCCGGTAGGAGCGAATGACAAAATTAAAAAAAGCAGCATGCACACAGATGTCGTCTCTAAACACCATCCCTGAGGAAAAAAAATAATGGGTAGGCGCTGCACTTGTGGCGACGCACTCTCCCCGGGGAGAGCAGCCCGAATTTCACGCAGAGAAATCTGCTGTGACATAAAGTGGTAAAAAATAAAATTAAAAAATAATAACAAAAGAAACACCAAAAGTTGCGAATAAAATAAGATACATCACTACATATAAAGTCCAAATATGTGAGCCATTTAAACATTTACACAGACCAACAAGCCACCAAGGAGATACACAGAAAGACATAAAAATGAGACAAACAAAGATGTATTAAAAACAGAAAAGAGAAAAATTGGCATGGAAGAAAGACAAGCACAAAGAGACACCGAAAGACATAAGATAAAGATTGACAGAGACAGATACAGCCAGAAACAGAGGTAAAACAAAGACAGAGTTTTGGAGATACCCAAGCAGAAATATTTTACCATGACTACAAAAAATGGAGACGCTAAAAAATAGAACAGCAAGAACAACAAACGGATAAAGAGCTTGACCTACTTCTCTTCTTGATTATCTAAAACAGTCTTTTGACGCAACCTGTCTGTCATACCTGACAGAGCTGATAACATTTCCCCATAACAAACACCTCGTCTGCAGTTTTCCAGGATCACAGACTGTCACCACAGAAGGTTCATGGAGGATTTGCTTCCTGAAAATACCGAACCCACCAGGGTTTTACATCAATTCAGCTGATTGTTCCGGGAAATATCGTCACTGGGCTATTTCCGCCCCCCCCCCCCCCCCCCCCCCCAAAGCAGACGAACAGAAAAACACACGGCCACACAGTGTGACATGCATACATAATTATATATGACGAAAGACAGACAAGGAAACTTAGTAAAACAAAGACTGATAAAAACAGACGTAGAGACTCAGAGACTCCAAAATAAATATACACAGAATAAACAGAAACTGGAAAAGACATCGGCCTATACCTGTAGTTGACTGTTTAAAGTCAAGATGCCTTTGCAGACACACAGACACACACGGACACACAGACACAGACACAGACACACACACGCACACACACACAGACACAGACACAGACACAGACACAGACACACAGACACAGACACACACACGTACACACACACACACACACACACACACACACACACACACACACACACACACACTACACACACACACACACACAACTTGACGACACACACACAGACAGATAAACCAAGACAAAGAGACATCAACAATCCTCGACAAAGACGGAGTGAAACAGGGACAGAAACTGAAAAAGAAAGAAAAGCAAAGATGCCCATAGATATGGAAACATAGATACAACCAAACAGAAAAAAGACCTCACCCAGTACCTATACTTGATTACCTAAAAAAGAAAAAATCCAAACAAATTCATAGCCAGAGCCTGCCTGTCATACCTAACAATGCAGATACAATTTCATCCATGAAAAAACCCAACAGCCTGGCCATACCCGTGCCTCCAGCCTTCCCTGATTACAAACTGACATCAAAGAAGTCTCATGGATGAACTGCTTCCTGACAGTTCTGGAACTTACCTTGGTATTTCATCATTTCAGTTAATTGTTCAGGGAAATATTGTTTCTCACTGCCAAATCTGTTTTCTTCGGTTCTTGCCAACGTGTGGTCTGTAATTAACGCGTTCTTTGATGATGGTTAGCATAATGATGGTTCAAGTTAAAATGAACCTTCATCACCTGTATTAGTTATGTACGTAGTGTGTTATATTGCGCTGTATTATGTCGTATTGTATTGCACTGTGTTGTAGTGATGCTTTCCACCTTTCCCGATTATAAGACCATAAAGAAAGTGGCATATAAAAAATAGAAAGACACACAACACATTGCTAAGTACAGTGAGAAAAAAGACAGTAGAACATATTATCTCTTACCCATATCTCACAGACAAACAGATAAAAGACACACAGAAAGGTATACAGACACACTGGGAGAGATACAGATACACAAACAAGCCTATAGACAGACAAGAACACAGAGTCATAACAGACATAGACATAGACTTCTAAGATAGAGACAGATAGAAAGAGAAAGAAAACTAAGAAAATCTGGGACAGAGCCTTTGGAATTTTTTTTTTAAAAACATCAACAAAAACAAGAAAAGGGCCCTGGTCGATATCTCTCCGTGAGAAATTAGAAGAAAAAAAACCTCTTTGAAAGATTATGCCTATCACACCTAGCAGTGCAGACCGAATTTCACCCCTGACGAACTTCCCCAGCTTGGCTCTAATCAGGTACCCGGCCTTCCGTCATGCCGTGATGGCATCACAGAAGTTTCAGGGATGATTAACTGCCTGACATTTCTGGAACCCACTTGGGTGTTATATCCAGTCAGTTCATTGTTTCGAAAAATAACATGTGTTGCTTCCAATTCCGTATCCAGTTGTTGTCAGCTGCATTGTGTGGTCTGTCAATAACGGCAAGCTTCTTGTCAACGAGGGTTACCAGAATTGAGAGGTAAGGTTATTGTTCTGGGATGCGTGTATTGTATCAATTGGATTGTGGTTGGTTGGATTGATTCAAAGTAAATTATATAATGATAATTGCATAGATTCTATAGCTTATTCTATTTTTCCAAGATCATTGGGACCTAAATATAGCGAAATATATACATAAAAGAAATACAAACATAAACACATTCAGAAACACACCTTATATACGTACCAAGTATAGAGCAAACACATATGGAAAAATATCTAGTCCCTTTTCCATTTGACACAGACAGTGGTGGAGACACACAAAAAGACACACAGACATGCAATGCAGTAGCCAGAGAACTCTATCCCAATGCGGACTCAAAGCGACATCAACAGACATGAACAAAGACTGAGCGAGACAGAGACTCGACAAATAGAATCGCAGAAAAGAAACAGTAAACTCAAAAATATGCTGATTAAGACACCGAAACCAAAACATCTGATAAACAGAGACGAAAACAGAAGACCTTGAACTCTATCTCTACCTCATTATCCAAGAAAGGAAAAAAAAAGTCATAAATAATCCTCTGACAGAGTCTGCCTGTCATAGCTAACGATGCAGATCCAATTTCCCCCATGACGACATTCATCAGCCTGGATAGACCCTTGTCTGCTGTATCCCGTGATCACAGGCTGACATCAAAGAAGCTTCAGGGATGATTTGTTGGCCAGAAATACTAGAACCCACCTGGGTGTTACATCAGTTCAGATGATTGTTTGGGGAAGGAGGGCATGTAGCTGTCAGTTCCGTTTTCGGTTCATGTTAACTGCATTGTGTGACTGTCACCACGTACATCTTCTTTTCCATGATGGTAACCACTATGGTGGTTAAGTTTAATGTGCTATACCCGTGTATTGTAGGTGTATCGATTGTGTTATTTGTTGTCATGTGCTTATTGTACTGTGTTGCATTGTATTGTATTGTATTGTATTGTATTGTATTGTATTATGTTGTATTGTACTGTACTGTACTGTATTGTATTGTATTGTATTGTATTGTGTTGTGTTGTGTTGTGTTGTGTTGTATTGTATTGTATTGCATTGCATTGCATTGTATTGTATTGTATTGTATTGTACTGTCTTGTATTGTCTTGTATTGTATTGTATCGAAGGACGAATTGGCTGAGGTGATAGATTGTTTGAATTGCATTCCTGATGGTTCACGAAGTCATGCGTTTGAATATCAGCAGTAATGTTTGAGGAATTAACGGTTGTGACTTTTACCATCTCTCAGGTCAGTTAAAAGTGCCGATCTGCCGGTCTCTTCAATTCGCTTTGTGTAGAAAGCCACAGAGAAAATCAAATACGCACATTAAAGAACTGATCACTTGTATCAGCGTTTATTTGATTACAAAAACAACGAGCCCAGCATGCATCCTGTAAGCCAAACGCATAGAGGATACATACATCAAAATGAATATTAACAACTGCGCATATCTTAACATTCTAAAACTTTCACTTCAAGGTGTTTGTCGTACTTTAAATTGAATGTCACGCAGGAAAGAAAGAAAGAAAGGAATAAAGAAATAATGAAAGAAAGAAAAAAAAGAAAGAAAGAAAGAAAGAAATACAAAAAGGAAAGAAGAAGGAGAAAAGGCAAAGAGTTAGAGAGAGAAACAGAGACAGATACAGAGACATACAGACACAGAAACACAGAGAGACAGAGAATGAGAGGGACAGACAGACAGACAGACAGACAGACAGAAAGCGACACACAGAGAAAAACAGAAAGAGAATACAGAAGTTCACTGTATTGTTTAAAACGCTCTATCAGTAATGGTTTTCTTTTCATTGCATCCACTCCGGACAGCCACAGTGATGTGCAATGTATATCGAGCTGTTTGCCGCCATTGCGCAATGCTTTGATTTCTCCACCCTCCCTCCCTCCCTTCCCCATCATACAGGATGTGTGCACTCAGTCATAACTGATAGTGAACACGTGT
>CM060317.1:2224432-2236932 GCA_030674155.1 Stramonita haemastoma
AGAAAAAGAGGGGTGGGAGAGAGAGAGAGAGGGGGGGGGGGGAGAGAGGAGGGAGAGAGAGAAAGACACACAGACAGATACAGTAAGAGGCAGAGACACAGAGAGAAAAACAGAGAGAGATAGACAGAGACAGAGCGGGTAAAGGGTGAGGTACTTGTTTTTGTACATGTTCCTTGTTTGTTCTGCCCTATCAAACCCTCCTTGCACAAAGGCTACACGATCCACCTTAGCATCCCAAGAAATCAGAAAATCAGTCCCCTAAAGTGACAAGCCACAAGATCATAAATATCAGCTACTTCTAGGCACAGGTTTTTAGGTTTTCTTTAATCAGGAAAAGTTAGGGAAAAAAAACAAATATAAAAACAAATGTGAAGCCCAAACGCATTTCAGCGTAAAAGGTAAAGGTAAAGGTGTCCCATAACCTCTATGTTCGTAGGGGAGCGAGGCATAAGAGACCTCAACTTCTCTAGGGGCCAGTATATTGAGGGCGGGGCGCCCATCTTCTCACCCTTGCTGCTTTACCTTCCCTGACCTTAAAGAGGCAGGCACCCATTTGCAGCTGGATGGACTGGGGGAGTGTACAGAAGCCAAAGCACGTAAACAGTCACCCATCCACTTGGAACCACGCTGGATGCTGCTTAACCTTGGCCGAGGTAAAGCGAGTGCTCTGCCCACTAAGCTCTCCCGTCCCCAGAGCCATGTGCAGTATTAGCTGTGACTGGCTGCACTCATCCTGTAGGATTTCAGCGAGGAAGCTGGCGAGATCAAAGCGTGGTGCAATGCCAGGAGACATCTCACGACACACATCACTGTGGCTGTGGGCAATCGACGTCTATGTCGGCTTTTAGGGCGTTTCCGACACCTTTCTTGTGACACGTGTCATGTCATCTCTCTGTTCCCTTGTCACTGTCATCGTCATTCTTGTGACTCTCTGTCTTGTATATCTTTTTTGTGTCGTTGTCACTGTAACTCTCAGGTGTTGTTCTTTTAGTTTCTCTGTCCTTCAGTACCGTTATCTGTCTGTCTGTTTGTCTGTCTGTACCTCTCTCTCTCCATCTCTCTGTCTCTAAGCCCTGATAGGATGGGTACTGGATGTAAAAAACACATGATTGCTTATCCATTATCCTCGAAATAAAAGAATTTGACTTGACTTGACCTAACTTCTTCTCTCTCTCTCTCTCTCTCTCTCTCTCTCTCTCTCTCTCTCTCTCTCTCTCTCTCTTCTTCTCTCTCTCTCCTCTCTCTCTCTCTCTCTCTCTCTCTCTCTCTCTCTCTCTCTCTCTCTCTCTCTCTCTCTCTCTCTCTCTCTCTCTCCTCTCTCTCTCTCTCTCTCTCTCTCTCTCTCTCTCTCTCTCTTCTCTCTCTCTCTCTCTCTCTCTCTCTCTCTCTCTCTCTCTCTCTCTCTCTCTCTCTCTCTCTCTCTCTCTCTCTCTCTCTCTCTCTCTCTCTCTCTCTCTCTCTCTCTCTCTCTCTCTCTCTCTCTCTCTCTCTCTCTCTCTCTCTCTCTCTCTCTCTCTCTCTCTCTCTCTCTCTCTCTCTCTCTCCTCTCTCTCTCTTCTTTTGCAATATACATATCACCCTTAAGTTCCAAATGCACAGTCTCAACAAATTATAAAACAATCAAACCAACCAACCAAAAAAAAAAACTCCCAAATATTCCAGCTGCATTTCCCGCACCTTGTTTTTGGCTTGGTCATTGAATGTTTTGATTGATGGAATAATGGGTTTAGAAATTGGTTTACGACACAGATGTTAGTTGTGCTTTCTTTCTTTGTATCTTAGTCATTTTGGCAGTGCTGATAAGTCACAGAGACATGAAGAGATCCTCTTCAATAAAACAGACATCTGTTGCATCATATCAAGCAGTCCGATTTAAGGTACCTCAGAAAGTGATGCTTCAGTTCAACCGCAGAAGAAAACTCTAAGTCACCATCAACACTTGGAAGATCACCAGTGACTGATTTTATGTTTTAGAATCGTTTTTTTTCATTCCTTGCCTAGAGCTCCAAGTCTCACCACTGCTGAGATTTTTAACGTATGTAACCTTTCTTCCTGCCATCAAGGTGGCCACATTTCGACTTCGGGGACACAATATTATTGGAAATTGAACAGTCCTGCCACCCTAGGCCCTACTTCTTGGGATGTATCAAGTATTGCTAAAACGTTGGATAAAGATAAGACGCTGTGACAGGCCACCTGCTGGTGCATTTGCTTCATCGTGATTTTAGGGGGGTTATTTTGACCTTCTTATGTCCAGTACAAGCTGATGAATTCCACGCCTTTAAAAAAGCAAACAAAAGGAATTGATTCACAATGTGGTGATGAAGGGAGCAAGGCAGGAAGGCGCTTTGCCGTGCAGCACTGACTGGGTGTGGCTGACTGCACACAGCTTGCCTGATGCCAGCAGTGAGGCGGGCAGATCAAAGAGATGTCCGATGCCAGAAGACACCTCACGACAGCACGTCCTGGTGCAGTTGTCAGCGCTTGTACAGGGCTGGAGTTCTGAGGGAATATTTTTGGTATTTCTATAACATGGATATTTTTTGTTTTCTTTTCTTTACAAAGTCTTTGCTTTTCGAGGTTTTTTTGTTTTGTTTTTTGCATTTCTCTCTGTCTCTCTCTGTGTCTCTGTCTCTGTTTCTCTCTCCTCCCCTCCCCCCCCCCCCCCCCCCCCCCCCCCTCCCTCCCCCTCTCCCCTCTCCTCCCATTCTTTTGAAATGTCCGTAATCCTGCTATTTCTTTCATTCTGTGTTTTCTTTTTACTGACCTAACACCTTTTCTTTTGTGATAGTGTCAAACTAATTATTTTGCTTTTCAGATTCATGCTCATGTAGTTTAGCTAGATATTTTTTTGCAAAGTTTTCTTTCACTTCTTGCTTTTTGCAATATCGTCAATTTTTATTTGATTTCTTTCCTTGATTGGTACGGTTTGGGTTTTTCGGGGATTGTAGTTTGTGCATGTTTTTTGTTTTTCTGTTGCTTGTTAATGTGTTGCTTGAAATGTGTGCAACTTTAGTGATTTTGCTTTTTCTTGTTTGTGCTTGCTTTTTATTTTCTTTTTTTGGGGTATGATTTGTTTTTGTTTTCTGTTTTCTTTCTATTTTATTGTAGCTAAATAAGTGTTTCTTTTTGTGTTCTGTTTTGATTCTTTGTTTGCTTATATTCCCTCTTTCTCTTCTCTAGTTTGTTTCTTTTGACTTTGTTCATCTATCGCTTGTTTATGTTTTTCTTGAAATCTTTGTTTTCCTTTATTGTTTGATTGCTTTTTTTCTCCTATCTTTTTTGCATTTCTTTGCTTATGGCTTTAATTTTTTGCTTTGTTTTATTTTACTGACGTCTAGTGTTCGTTTCATGCCTGTTTCATCATTTGATTTGACTGCTTGTTTGTTTGCTTATTCCGTAGTTTTTCTTCCTTGGATTATTTGTTTTACAGCTTCTGAAAAACACACACTGAGCTGTTGATTGACAGACTCCTTCATTAATTCTTTGTGTCAGTCAATCAGTGAGTCATTCGGCGAGTCAGTTAGTCAGGCCGCCGGTCAGTCAATGATCTTAACCCTTTAGATTACTAATTATGTTTCATTTATTTGCCTAAACATTTAGTCGACCATGTGAACATTCATTGGTTCATTTGGTTATTCTTCCCGTCTTTCTTTTTTCTCCTCTTTCTTTAGAAAAGTTTCCATCATTTGTTATCTTTCTGTCTGTCTTTCTTTTTTTTAATACTTTTTTCTTGTTTTTTTTTCTCATCCACAGTTTTGATCCCTTTGCTTCTTTGTTTACTTGTTTGCTTCATTCTTCCATGTTTCTTTTATTTTTTCAATATTTATTCTTCCTGTCTTTCGTTTTATCATCAGTGCGTAGACTGTAGCCCAGTGAGAGGGGTTCGTAATGAAAAATGCAGTTATACCTTAAGGTGGTGGATTTCCAATAGTTTTATTCTTGGTACTTAGAGACAGACTGAGAAACAGACAGACAGATGAACAGACACACAGCCTGACAGGCAGGCAGGTAGACAGATAGACAGATAGACAGACAGACAGACAGAGATAGATAGATATACAAATGTTCAAATATGCACCCATCCATCCATCCATCCATCCATCCATCCATCCATCCATCCATCCATCCATCCATCCATCCATCCATCCATACATACATACATACATGCATACCTACATACCTCTATCCAACCATCTATATATCCCTAAATTCATACACCCAAACAAGTCTGCATGCATGCATCTACATGATATTTTATTACACACACTAATAAATAGACAAAGGTCGCTAGAACACTAAGTGAATTTCTTCTGTTTTTGTGAAAAATAAAGTATTGGAATCTGGAGGTTGAAATAAGTGCTAAATATTTCTAATTTTCGCAACATGAATAACTCTTTTGCTCTGTTGCTTAGTGTCCCAGCGTTGGAGCTGATGACAAACAAACATGTAAACCGTCCCTTCATGAAACTGATAGGGACATGAGGGAGAATCAGCAAGACTCCTTCAGGACCTTCACCCCCCCCCACCCCCCTCATATCCTGGTTTTCTTCTACCTCCTGTTTGTTTCCAGAGACAATGTATGCAGTTGTTGTTGTTATTGTTTTTTGCAACGTCGAAATAAAGCCTTTTTTCTTGTTTGGGCTCAGATTATTACATGTATATGCATTCAGGCACACGTGCGTGAACTTGTATATGTTGAGAGAGAGAGAGAGAGAGAGAGAGAGAGAGAGAGAGAGAGAGAGAGAGAGAGAGGGGGGGGGGGGGGTAGAAAGAGACAGACAGACAGACAGACAAAGACAGAGAAAGAGAGAGAGACAGAGAGGGAGAGAGACAGAGAGAGAGAGAGGGAGAAAGAGACAGACAGACAGACAGACAGACAGAGAAACAGAGATTTGGGAAAACAACAGTAGGGGGTGGAGAAAGGATAGACGATAACAAGGAAGAAAGAGAAGCAGAAACACAAAGCACAGCAAATACAAACAGAAAGGAAGGAAGGACAGAAGGGGGTAGAAATAGAAAGAGTCTGACTTAAACAACTGTTATAAGGAAAACACCTATCCTTTTATTAACAGAAAAAATATCGATTAAACAAAATGGTTCAACATACGCACACTCATACGCGCGCGCGCGCTGGCACACATACACCCACCCACACCTACCCACACACACCCACACGCACCCACACACAGCACACACCCCATACATACACACACGTGCGCGCGCACACACACACACACACACACACACACACACACACACACACACACACACACACACACATACACACACACACGCGCGCGCGCGCCACAAAACTAAAAAAATATTATGTACTTTCCGCTCGCTCGTCTCTCTCTCTCTCTCTCTCTCTCCTCTCTCTCTCTCTCTCTCTCTCTCTCTCTCTCTCTCTCTCTCTCTCTCTCTCTCTCTCTCTCTCTCTCTCTCTCTCTCTCTCTCTCTCTCTCTCTCTCTCTCTCTTCTTTTTCAACTTGATGTATCCCTGAAAAGGGCGGGGACTGGATGTAAAAAGCACACGAGTGCTTATCTATTATTCTCGAATAAAAGACCTTGCCTTGCCTTGCCTTGCCTTGCCTTGCCTTGCCTTGCCTTGCCTTGCCTTGCCTTGCCTTGCCTTGCCAGAATTTGCCTTCTCTCTCTCTCTTCCCTGTTCCTAATAGAAAACGCCCACACCTATCCCATAATTATTCTATGTTTGATTGAATTCGAGCACCTACCTTGTGCAAAGCACTTGTGTGACTAAAAATGTGACTGTGCCCTAAAGTGCCTCTAATGGAATGGTACTTGCTGGCCTCCTTATGGTGCCAGAATAAACTGGGGTTCCTCCATTCAGACGGCTGGCTAATGCTAGGTCAGTGTAGCGTTCATCTTAACATTTTGACATCATGACTGAAGTGTGTTGCTTTTGTGTGTGTGTGTGTGTGTGTGGTGTGTGTGTGTGTGTGTGTGTGTGTGTGTGTGTGTGTGTGTGTGTGTGTGTGTTGAAATGTTTGTGTGTATGTGTGTGTTTCATTTTATTCTTTTATATCGAGGATAATGGGATAAGCACTCATGTGCTTTTTTTCATCCAGTCCCTGTGTGTGTGCAGTCGTGTAAATATTGTCATCTGTTCCCATCGGCACACGATGGCCTACTCTTACGAAAAGCGGAACAGGATTTAACGTGTGCGCAAGATGTTCTGCGTGCTTTTGCACACGGGACCTCGGTTTACAGTCTCATCCGAAAGACTTTTGGGGAGAGTGGAGTCAGCACTGATGTTAACTCCAGGGGAAAAATCCCCTCGAACTGGAATCGAACTCGGGTCGTCAAATTGCCAGCGCAATGTTTTGACCACTAGGTTATCCCGTCCCTTGTGTGTGTGTGTGTGTGTGTGTGTGTGTGTGTGTGTGTGTGTGTGTGTGTGTGTGTGTGTGTGTGTGTGTGTGTGTGTGTGTGTGTGTATGTGTGTGTGTGTGTGTGTGTGTGTGTGCGCGCGTGTGTGTATGTGTGTGTGTTTGTATGTGTTGTGTGTGTATGTGTTTGTAATTGTGTGTATGTGTTTGTGTGTGTTATTTATTCATTCATTTAGTTAGTTAGTTTTATTTTGAATGACAGAATAAGTACTCATGTGCTTTGTTTTACATTCTTTCCCACCGGAACACAATGGCCTACTGTTCCGAAAAGTGGAACGGGTTTTAATGTATGCGCAAGATGTTCTGCGTACATTCGTACTCAGGATTTTGGTTTATAGTCTCATCCGAAGGACGTGTATGTGTATGTGTGTGTGTGTGTGCATGCGTGGGTGCCTACGTGCATGTGTATGTGCGTTCGTATGTGTATGTGTGTGTGTGTGTGTGCGTGCGTGCGTGTATGTGTGTGTGCGTGTGTGTGTACCGCATGTTAACTACAGGAATAATCTCTTTCAAATAGACACTTATACGGAGACCTAATTCCAAACATTGTCTGTCAGAACACAAGTCAGTTATGCATTTTGTCATGGTACAAAACTTTTATTTCATTCTGATTATACATCCACAACTCTCACACAACATTGGATTTTCAGAAAAAAGGGTGATGGGCTATGTTATTTTATTCCATTAAAACTACATACAAATTATACAAACCACAATTGTCAAACATATTTAGAGCGGACGAACTGGTAGTGCTCTATGACCAGCCAGCAACAGAGCCCCAAACAAGGCAGCAGAGCCCTACACAAAGGCAATCCCTGAAGCAAAAGTTGCCCAGCACCAGTTATAAAAGCGTGAGAAAGAAACTGACCGCCATGGAAACCTTTCCAGAGTCCATCTTTATTCTTTCTCTGTCCAGCACCTTCCTTTTTGCACCATCTATAAAGAAAGTGGGGGGTTAGGGGGAGAGCGGGATAGCTCAGTGGTCAGAACGCTCGCTTTCTCCAAGTCAAGTTAAGCAACGTCGAGCGTGGTTACCAGCTGGATGGGTGACCGTTTACGCGCCTTGGCTTCAGTACAGTCCCCCCCCCCCCCACCCTCAGTTCACCCAACTGTAAATGGGTACCTGCCCTCTTTAGGGTCAGGGAAGGTAAAGCAGCAAGGGAGAGGAGATGGGCGCCGCCCTCAGTATGCTGGCCCCTACCGAAGCTGAGGTCTCTGATGCCTCGCTTACCTACGACCGCCCAGGTTATGGGACACCTTTACCTTACCTTTTTATAAACAAAGTAGAGCTTCTCCATTCAATCATCATTAGCACTGTACTGAGAGCATTAGGCCTACTTCTACTTCTAGTGGCGGGGTTCTAACACCCTGATTTATCATGAAACAGAACTGAGGGGCATTGATGCAGCTAAACTCTGCAGAGAGTATTTAATTTTTCTAGTCTACAAAAGAAAAAAGATATAATTAAATCTCCAAAATGCACACACATACATTGCTTATCTTACACATTTATCATGTTGTCGGACACAAATAAAAACAAAAACCACTCTGATTCAGTCATTGTGCTTTGGGATCACACAAAGAAAACTGCTGTCTGAAAAGCAAGAGATTCCCACTTGCCCTCCAGACAAAGGCCAGAGGTGACCTGGTCAGCCACTGACTATTGAATAAGCCAGATCCGAGTGACAGTCTGCCAAACAGATTATTCATCCCGGGTGCCATAAGCAAAAGAAATGGAGCACACGTGAAAGAACCCTTCCAGGAAGTTTTCTTTGGCAAAAGTACAAAACGACTACTCTGTAGCACACACTCAAACAGAGAAAGTATATACCATTCTGGCACGCGCCATATCCCAGTACAAATACTCTCCTCACAGAACACCAACACAAAAGCAGTGTTTGAACATTAAAAACAACTACAGAAATGCACATCAAAAACTAAACAGCATTAAACAGGCTAAAAGATCAAAGGCGACATCTAAACATGTCACTTGCTTGTCAACCTGACCGCTTTAATGAAGTCTTTCCCAAACTCTTGAAGCATACTGTAGTCTGCCCTTTAGCCACACATCCCACAGTGGTCAGGCATGCCGGTCAGCCTGCCCTCAGCCGATGTCCAGCTGGCAGACAGAGGCCATGGGGTTGGGGCAGTCATCGTCCTGCAGGCGGCTCTTGGACAGGCGCAGAGCCACGCAGTCCTCCCCGCCCTGGTCATTGGGCTCCCCCGTGTTCCACAGGGTGTCTGAATCCCGCAACCTGGTGCCGTCTGACCAGTGGAACCTGCCCTCTTCCTCTCTGTCGTCTGCTCCAACCCAGTAGTAGTTTGGAATTGAAGAGCCTGTCAAATTTTCAAAAAACATGATGCAATAAGTATAACTGTAACCTATTAGATATACAGATTCTAGAATATCACATGAAAAATAACGGTGATTTGTTTTAATTCACGATCTAAAAAAAAGTCTATGTAGTATGTTAGAAGAAAAAGTTTGCTGTTGCTGAAGCTATGAATATATAAACACACAGGACCCGTGCAATCTATCATTTACCTAAGTTTAGCTTTGCTTGATTAATTTTGCGCTACACTAAATGCCTAAAACTTAGACCATTATTCTACGGTATTCTCAAAAGAAACTTATGGGTAACATCAAGTCAGTTCATGGTGGTTTAAAACGCCGCTGTATAGAAATCCAAAGGTCTGCAGGTCGAATCTCATTAATTTTGAAGCCGAAATCAACTAAACAGTGAATAGTTCCCTGGCTGTAAATATTTCCGATGAGATAGTAAGTCTCAAGTGCAATACAAATTAAGCAAAATTCATAAAACAGAATCTATAGCAACAAGAGATTTGCTCCTGCCAATGTTCTGCACACACACACACACGTACACACACACACACACACACACACACACACACACACACACACATACACACACAGGCACACACACACGCACACACATACACACACACACAGACTATAAACTAAGGCCCCGTGTGTGAACGCACGCAGAACATCTTGCACACACGTTAAATCCTGTTCCGCTTTTCGTAAGAGTAGGCCATCGTGTACCGGTGGGAACAGATGGCATTTACATAACTGCATACACACAGGGACTGGACGTACAAAAAGCACAAAAGTCGCAAATTGACGACCCAGGTTCGATTCCCGTTCGAGGAGATTTTCTCCTGGAGTTAACATCAGCGCTGACTCCACTCTCCCCCAAGGTCCTTCGAATGAGACTATAAACCGAGGCGCCGTGTGCGAAGGCACGCAGAACATCTTGCGCACACGTTAAATCCTGTTCCGCTTTTCGTAAGTGCAGGCCATCGTGTGCCGGTGGGAACAGATAACATTTACAGCAAGTGCATACACACGGGGACTGGATGTAAAAAAGCACAAGGGTGCTTATCCCATTATCCTCGATATATAAGAATGAAATAGAATAAAATAATTAAAACTAAATAATCGATATAAAAAATAAATAAATAAGTAAACACACACACAGAGATTTTAATATATTCCTGTAGCCTCTTTTTCGTAAATGGAGTGGAATGAAAATCAGGCACTAACAGGAAGACGCTTAACTATGGGAAGCAAGAGTTCACAGTTGTCTATAACAGCTAGGTATCCAGTTTTAGGCCATCTTATTTATACACTTGGACAGCTGAAGCATTTCGTCCTGGTCAACACAAGACATCAGTCATCACAAACTAGAAACTGAGCTGGAAGTAAGAAATCATTTAGATAATTTTCTGACTGGCTAATTAGTATGAGATGAGTATTTTATCACGATGTAAAATCTGTCTCCAATTTAAGCATACTACATAATGTACGACATATATGTTCTCTCTTATATAATCTCCTCTGAGGACTCTCTGCTGCCATGCTTTACGCGAGTTTCTTACCACCTACGACATACATGTTCTCTCTTTTGGTACATGATGCGACAAAAATATTAGCATCGGGTATACTAGAAATATACCTTTCTCTTTTACAACCAGTGTTGAAGTATTTGTCAGAATATTTTACAAAATGTCATTGTTTTGACGTTTCTACAAAACGTACAGATATCCAGAAGTTTCAACCACAAAAAAAAACACCGGAAACTTTCACGACACCACACAAACAGGTTTTTTTTTACACTCCTGCATCTGTACCTTATGCACACTGCACTACACTTCTGCATGTTTACTTCTATACATACCACACTGCCAGTAACGTACAGTTATAAAATCCCACTTACCAAATTCTCCCAAATACTGGACAAGAATGGACAAGAGGTCATAGCTTTTTCCAATGTAGAGATGACCCTGATCTTGACTACAGGCTTCACTGGCTGATTGGAAAGTCTGGGGAGTCAGGTTGAGCTTCAGACACTGGCCGTGGTACAGCTCATAGCCCAGATCAGCTGGACAGGGCTTCAAAGCTGGCAACAACAGCAGAGAGAAAAACATTGACTGAAAATCAGATTTCATTGATTTGACTGCTTGGTTTTCTTGTTCGACTGCTTGGCTGTGATGGCTGTCTAGTTAGTTGTTGGTGATTTGGGTGGTTGGGTGGTTGGGTGGTTGATCTGGTTGCTTGCTTGTTCACCGACTTTATTGTTTGGCTGGCTGATTTGTTTGTCAGTTGAACACACACACACACACACACACACACACACACACACACACACACACACACACACACACACACACACACACACACACACACACACACATACATATTTTTAAATACAAAAAGCAATGTACATGTAACAAATTATGTTTAATATATGTTTTTTTCTGGTTGGCAGGCTGCTTGATTGATTGGTTGGTTAAGTGGTTTGTTGACTGGCTGATTGGTTGGATGGCTGTTTTATGTGACCACATTTGCTGACGGTTTGTTTCTTGTTTGTTTCTTTGATTGTGTTGACGTCGTTGGGTAAATAAAATGAAAAGCAATGATTGCCCCGTCTTTTTCTCTCTTTGTGCCTCTGTTTCTCTGTCAGTATCTCTGTCCTTGTCTGTATGTCGAGATCTGTCTGTCTCATTTTCTGTCTGTTTGTCTGTCTGTCTGTCTGTCTGTCTGTCTGTCTGTCTGTCTGTCTGTCCGTCCGTCCGTCCGTCCGTCCGTCCGTCCGTCCGTCCGTCCGTCTCTCTCTCTCTCTCTCTCTCTCTCTCTCTTCTCTCTCTCTCTCTCTCTCTCTCTCTCTCTCTCTCTCTCTCTCTCTCTCTCTCTCTCTCTCTCTCTCTCTCTCAAAGAACTCCTCCCTCTATATCACATGGTTTTGAGTTTTCATTCCTGATTAAAATCAGTTTAACATTTCAATATTATAACAAGATCATCCAAAACTTCATTATGGTGTTGTTTATATTCAATATATAGAAGCTCTGGTTAATGAATTCACGATGATATTTACAGTAGAGATCACTCTTTTTTGTTGTTGGTTATTTCTTTCACATCATCTTGAGGGGGTGTGATTTTTCTTTAATCCCTCGATTTGCGTGTTTCATTTTGATCAGATCATAATTAATTACAATGATAACATGCTTAAAGGCATTTCTGTGGGTGTAAGTTGTGCTTGCACATGCGTGTCTAGGCCTTTATATGTAGGTGTGTGTGTGTTTCTATTTATTTGTTCTTATTTATTCTTTTATATCGAGGATACTGGAATAAGCACTCATGTACTCTTTTGCATCTAGTCGCCGTGTGTATGCAGTTTTATAAATCTTGTCATCTGTTCCCACCGGCACACGATGGCCTACTCTTACGAAAAGCGGAACAGGATTTAACGTGTGCGCAAGATGTTCTGCGTGTGTGTGTGTATGTGTTTCACTTTTTTGCACCTCCCTCTCTGTCTGTATGTCTATCTGTCTGTATTTCTTTGTCTCTGTCTCTGTCTCTGTCTGCCTGTCTGTCTATCTATCTGTCTGTCTGTCTGTCTGTCTGTCTGTCTGTCTGTCTGTCTGTCTGTCTGTCTGTCTATCTATCTATCTATCTATCTATCTATCTATCTATCTATCTATCTATCTATCTATCTATTTATCTTTCCATCCATCTATCTATCTATCTATCTATCTATCTATCTATCTATCTATCTATCTATCTAT
>CM060317.1:2241932-2249432 GCA_030674155.1 Stramonita haemastoma
CATGTTGTACCTACTTTATGTATCGTTGTGCTAACGTCAGCCTTTCCCTCAGCCTATCGAGATGAGTAACCCTGTCGATAAGGATGACAAACATCAAGCCCAGCTTTAACACCATTAGAATGTAATTACAAACAGAGAGCCGAATAAAGTACATCTTAAGAATATATTACACTGCATAACTTACAATTAGCACAGAAATTCGGATCCCGCGGAGCACCTGTCATATTTCATAAGATTCATACTGCTTACAATTGATGACAAAAATGAAATGAACAAGAGGTAATCATGTTCATTTGATGGTATAAGTTAAAGGTTTGTAACAACCTGATCGTTGTTCGAGTTATTTCTTCTTGTAGTCATCGCTAATGTTGTGTTGGTGATTATGAAAATGGCAGCGTCGGTGGTGGTAATGGTAGTGTGGTAGGGGGTCTGTAGTTATCATTATCGTTATCTTGTTGTCTTTCTTAATTTTGGCTTTAAAAAAAGTACAGGCGGTCCCATAACCTAGGCGGTCGTTTGAGAGCGAGGTATCAGGGACCTAGGCTTCTCTAGGGACCAACATGCTGAGGGCGGCGCCCTTCTCCTCTCCCTCGCTGTTTTTACTTTTCATGTACACAAAGAGGGCAGGCACCCGTGTACAGGTGGCTAAAATGGGGGAGTGTACTGAAGCCAAGGTGAACGAACGGTCACCTGTCCAAGATGTAATCGCCATCAACGCTGATTCCCCTTAGCCTCAGGAAGGCAGTAGCTGTGGTCAAATGAAGATCTGTGTCACAGCTTCTGTACATGTATAGTTTGTAACATTGAAACAACCCGTTCCACTTTACGATACACACTAAACCAAGTCAGCTGAAACATGAAGGCCCCCTAACTGTTGCTTATCATACAGCGATATCCCTGTTTATAGTGACTTTATTTTTCACCCGTTCTGACATAATGGAATAATGATGGCCACTTCCGGTAGCAAATGTTCCAATATATAACGCTTGGCATCGTAAAATACTGCCCCCACAAAACTCTACGTAGTGTTTGCTGACAAAACTTTCAGCCCGAAGAAGGCTTTACATGGATTGAACACATGTGATGCTCCACCACGAAAGGAGTCGCATTGCACCAGAGGTCAATTTTTAGTTATTAACATGTTGTTAATTGGCAATAAAATGGCTATACAATACAAAAAACAGATTGAAAATCGGACACTTTTATCGAAAGTTATCACAAATTGAAATGATAGACTGCAGGAAATGTCAAAATGAGAAATCGACAAGTTAAGCATCATAATAGGTGGTCAGAATCAAGGCTTTGCTATTTTCAAAGCACCTTTGACGGCAAAAGGAAACAAAATAATTATTAAGCCTTGGTATTTCACCACAAGGTAGAATAAGTGCTATAGTTTTATAATCCATCGAAATATCAAAATCGAGAACCTCACCTCCCACCTGTCTTTAGTGGCTCCTAGCGGAAAAGTTGATTATGTGCTAAGCGACTCATTTCGTGGTGGAGCGTCACATATGCTCTTGTCACCATTCTAAATGACCTTGTTTAATGTCAGTTTAAGTTCAGCAATATAAAACTAAAGTTGTAAGTGGTTTATCTCCTATGGCTCCGTCAACTTTTGGTATCGAACACTCTCACAACCTTCACTATATGTGTCCAATTCCAGTAAGCAGGAGAGGCACAGAGAGAGACAGAGACAGAGAGAGAGAGACAGAGACAGAGACAGAGAGACAGAGATAGAGAGAGACAGAGACAGAGAGAGACAGAGACAGAGACAGAGACAGAGAGACAGAGACAGAGAGAGACAGAGACAGAGAGAGACAGAGAGAGACAGAGACAGAGAGACAGAGAGACAGAGAGAAAGAATAACAGAGAGAAAGAGAGAGACAGAAAGACAGACAGAAAGAGAGAGACAGAGAGACAGACACACACACCCGAACACACACACAGACAAACACACACACACACACACACACACACACACACACACACACATATTTACATACGCACACGCACGCACGCACGCACACACGTACAGAGGAAGAGAAGGCTATTGTGTGCCGGTGGGAAGGGATGACAACATTTGCAATGCCTATGAACAGTTCATGTAACAGATGATATTGGTGTCTCCGGTTGCATCATCTTGCGGTCTATGATGTGATTTTGTTTACATTGTGTTATGACAAAAAGGAACACCACGTTATTTTTTTTAAATTACACAACTGCGTGCACACGGGGATCTAATGTCAAAAGTTCATGAACGCTTATTCTTTATCCTCAAAATAAAAGATTTTTTTTTTAAACAGAGATTCTTCAAATATATGTTGCATACATCATCTGTCGATAGCGTGAGAAATCTAACTACATTAGGGATTAACCTAGATGAGATTGACAACCTTTTTTTAATATCAGTGTATTTATTTTCCCATAACAGCATAACGACAAAATGATGAAAACAAATAAAACTATGTGTTTGCAGTTGCCGAATAATTATAAATCAAAACCGTTACCTGGTGATGGTGCCTGTTTTTGTCACAGTGGACAACAGGCAAAGTAGAGCAGCAAGGGAGAGGAGATGGGCACCACCCTCAATATGCTGGTCCTTAGAGAGCCCGAAGTCTCTGACACATTGGCCTTAGCCTCTGACACATTGGCCTTAGCCTCTGACACATTGGTTTTTAACTTCTGACAAATTGGTCCTTAAAACTCTCACGCGGATCAGTGTAAAGCAACGGATTTGGACGGCCGTCCGCTATAGCGGATTTGCTGTTAACAGATTTTTTACGTGGCGTCCGTATGATACTATGTCTAGTGCAGCTTAACTTAGCTTCGTGAGCCTGTCCAAGGTGAAATGCAGAGTGTTGCCGGGTGATTCCATGTGTTCCGAAGTCTTTGATGTAGATGTAGAGAGTAGCTGACACAGAGTAGTGACAAGGAGTACAAAATTCTAGGTATTTTTTCCCTGCTAGTCAAAGCTCAAATATTAATGTGAGAGCTTTAATCTTTCGATATGTACTAACTTAGCATATTATTCATAAGTGCAGAAAATGTCATTTTCTTACTATGTGTTTTGTATTTTTTATGAATTTTTTAACTAACCATTACCAATGGGCCGCCTGTAGGAAAACGCAAGGGAGAGAACTGGCCGTCCCTTAACCTGTGACACATTGGTCCTTGACGACCGCACAGGTTATGGGAACGCCTCTACTCTTTTCATCAATACTGTATTTGCTCTAATAGCAGACCTCGTGAAAGAAGCAAAACTTATGTAGGGTTTATCATTAGTTAACTGTGGGCTTTTGGTTACGGCTAATTCTATATAAGCTTTTCAGTTGCCTCTGTGGGATGCAAAAGAATGGCATCAGCACAGAAATAATCGTTAATTTGTTTTCAGGGGCGAAGCAAAAAAAATATGCATGTTCTGTAAAATGTAGCATCAAAACAAGCCTTCCTTTTACTTAGCTTTCTTTTTGTGTGTAATTATAGACGTGGAGATTAATCCATGTCACAGGTCAACTCATTCATTCATTCGTTTATTACCTTGACCTCTGCCTCTTCTGCCTCAATAGTGATAACTACTACTACTATGACTCCTCCCCCTTTTCCTCTTCCTACTACTGCTACTACTACTACTACTACTACTACTACTACTACTACTACTACTACTACTACTACTACTGCTGCTGCTGCTGCTGCTGCTGCTGTTGCTGCTGCTGCTGCTGCTGCTGCTGCTACTACTACTACTACTACTACTACTACTACTACTACTACTACTACTACTACTACTACTACTACTACTACTACTAGTGCTACTGCTGCTGCTGCTGCTGCTACTACTACTACTAGTGCTGCTGCTGCTGCCGCTGCTGTTGCTGCAGACATCTGTGTCACAACTCTTTACAGCAACATCTCGGCAATGTACGATGATATCCTCAATAGTAGCACCAAAACAGCTATCGGAAACAAGAATGAAGGGAGCTTGCAGTATCAGCAGCAGCGTAAGACCTCCATATTCATTACATTGTTAAACGTTTCACATCAGCATCATCCATCATCTGACACGATGTGTCTGTTTTACCGATACGTACCTGTAAATTTGTAGTATACATTTTTCTTAGTTTGAAATGCCAAATTGATTTGAATGAAACAAGAAACTGATAATCAACATGAACACTGTTACCATCAACATAGAGATAGAAAGGACCATAAACACACTTATAATGGGCTGGTCCCAAACAGACACAGACGAGGTACCTACCCAACACTTGCCATAGACCGTGGCCTGTGTGTTCAAATGGGTTTAGTACCTGACTGTTGTGCGAGAGGTCATCAGAAATTCTACCCCCCCCCTCCCAACCCCGGAAGGCTGGCCTAATGCAAAGCAAAGTCTGCTGCTTCACAATGCTAGTGTCCTGGTGGCTGTTTGCCATCAATGTTTCGCAATGACATGTTTCACAGCTGCCACTTTTGACTTGAAGTGTAGCAAGTGTGGTGGCGGTGATGGTGATGGTGATGGTTGTGGTTGTGTGCATGTCAAATTCAAAGTCAAAATTTATTTGTGGATGGTACATTCAATAAGCAATGAATTTGCTTCTATCTATCATGACATTAATTATCTAGGAATAAAGAACAACAACCAAACAAAAATAAAACAGCAAGCAAACATGCAAAATACAACAACAAAAAACAAAAATAGTTAACTACAACTCTATTACGACACCCCATAATAGTAATACCGATTGAAAAGGGAACTAAAGAAAATCTTTTTAAAAAAATAATGATAATAAAAAATATATAACTGGAAGACTCATTTATTTACGTGTGTGTGTGTGTGTGTGTGTGTGTGTGTGTGTGTGTGTGTGTGTGTGTGTGTGTGTGTGTGTGTGCGTGCGTGCATGCGTATGCGTATGCGTGTGTATGTGTGTGTGTGTGTGTGTGTGTGTGTGCGCGCGCGCCCGCGTGCGTGCGTGCGTGCGTGTGTGTGTATGTGCATATCTGTGTATGTGCGTATGTGCTTGCGTGTGTGAGTGCGTGAGTTTCGGGAAGGTGTGCAGTGGGGTAAGCTTTCAGTATGAAACTCTTAGTTTTTTGTTTGTTCATATTATCTGAATGATATGTTATGGATAGATAGAACATTGCACAAAACGTTAATGCATTATTCATAAAAGATGGGGAGGAAAACAGAGGCAGGTAACCAGTGACAGGTTCTCCATAATTTTCAAAAGGATTTATCAAAGATTTGATTTAAGAAAAAAATCAGAAGTAAACGACTGAAACTTCCCCTCGGTGGTACCTCAGAGCTATGCACTCTTTATAATTTTGAAGAATCAAACACATCCATACGAGCAATTGATATTCTTGTGGCCTATTAAAACTGGCATCAAAAACACTAAAGTTAGCTAAAATAAAACGTAGGGAAAAAATGGTATTTGTACCTCAGCAGGACAACGTTGCAAGAACGGTTACAGTACATTAACAGCTTATAAAACCAACAAAAACAATAAGCAAACGTGCAAACAAACTATCAAGCATCACACAAACAGACAAAAACAGGAACGTGGAAAAGTACACAGAGAATCAATGTGTACGTGCTGTGTACAACTGCTGTCTCCTTACCCGTACATGGATAGAAAATCTTTTTAGACAGTTCCAGAAACGAAAATGTATCTAAACCAAACTAAAATTAATGATCATCATACCACGCTGTCAAGAGTACTCTTGTTATTTTCTATTGTGTGTGTCTGCATATTATGGATTATGTTGCAGGCATATAGACAAGCTAAACGCCTAGAGTTTTGGATGCCATCAGTATTTAGACTGAAGACAGAATCATTAAGTGTAGATTTGCTCAACTATCAAAAAGGAATAGCAATATGTATGCTGTACAAAGTTAGGGGACAATCACAAATCAGAACTGTTAAAGTGTAAACTGAATATTTGATAACAGCTTAATCTGAATGCAACTGGAAAAGAAAAGACACATAAGAACTTAAAAGCTCTGTTTCATATTGCTTATGAAAGCATTGCAACAATCATGATTGTTGGCGTTATGTCTTTTTTTCTTCTTCTTCTTCTTCTTCTTCTTCTTCTTCTTCGTCTTCTTCTTCTTCTTCTTCTTCAACAAATTGAAGCTGTCCTTTCATGACAATGGCAGTCCTTGCTGTACCCAGTTTTCATAAAACCGTTTTAAACTAAAACAAACTTGCAGAAATATACCGTAAAACCACTGACTTCAAATGTACAAAAAGATCAAAAGAAAACCCATACACGTTTGCAAAAATGTGACCTCTTTTTCCAACCAATCGTATCGTTCCTACATACCACATAATTACCTGAATAATGGCGGAAACTTCCGGTCACTGATACTCCGACACAGATCGTTCTGTTATGTAAAACAAACGTCAACAAATATGGCAGTGTGTAATTTGAGCTGGAGTTTGCAGTGACCTGATTGACTCTTTGTTCTCCAGGAAGGTTCTAGGTAATCAGACCTTTGCATTGCTAATGCGTGGCGCCTTGGCTTTCCTCGATCGGTCATACTTTACAACAAGGAAACTTTGTGTATGCATCATTCAAAGCAATGTTGACTAACTTCAACAAACGGTTTCAAAACAACAACTCTGTGTGCTAAACTAATACAATTACAGAGAGAGAGAGAGAGAGAGAGAGAGAGAGAGAGAGAGAGAGAGAGAGAGAGAGAGAGAGAGAGAGAGAGAGATTTATGAACTCTGAACTCTGGACTGGTTTATGAGTATACAAATTAGCCGTAGGTTACAATACACGGAGGATTGAGGAAGGACGAGAAGGAGGAGGAGAAAGAGAGAGACAGAGAGAGAGAAAGGGGGAAGAGACAGAGACAGAGAGACAGAGAGAGAGAAAGGGGGAAGAGACAGAGACAGAGAGACAGAGAGAGAGAAAGGGGGAAGAGACAGAGACAGAGAGATACAGAGACAGAGGGAGACAGACAGAGACAGACAGAGACAGAAAGAGACAGAGAAAGATAGAGAAAGAGATTGAGTAAGAAATAGACGGAGAGAGTGATAGAGAGAGAGAAAGAGAAAGGCAGACAGACAGAGAGAAAGAGAAAGAGAGAGAGGGGGGGGAGAGGAGGAGAGACAGACAGACAGGCAGACAGACAGACTGTTGAACAGACAGAGAGAGACTGAGACAGAGACATAGAAAGAGAAAGACGTAAAAGGAAAAGAGAAATTGATAACACTAAGAATAAAATTGAGAGAACTAAACGAAGAAAAAGACCAAAACAAAACAGACAGACACACGCATACAAACACACACACACACACACACACACACACACACACACACACACACACACGCATACAAACACACACACACACACACACACACACACACACACACACACACACACACACACACACACACACACACACACACACACATATATATATATATAGGTAGAAAAAAAAACAGAGAAAAACAAGAAAGAAAGTGACTAACAGAAAGGTCACACCCATTTCACAG
>CM060317.1:2251932-2256932 GCA_030674155.1 Stramonita haemastoma
AGCGGGACACGATGACCTCTGCTGTGTCAAAGCAACATGCTGTACTACTGTAGCCTGTTCCTGGTGCCATTAGTTATATCTATGTGGTTATATCATTATCTTGATGCAGTCTGCATGTTCATATTCTTCCTGGTGTTGTTAGTGTTCGCAGGTTTCTGTCTGTAGTCACTGGTGTAGTTTTTTGGTATTTGTTTCTACTCATTTTGATAACCAGGCTTTTGCAGTGACTTACAAAAAAGAGTCATAGTTTAGAAAAAAAGAAACTCTACCTTTTGCAATTTCAGTACAGATGTATGAGAATCCAAAACGTCGACAGGGCCAGCGAAGACCAGATAAAGTGGACAATGAGGATAAGGATGGTGTCGCAGGGTGCGGCGGCTAACATTTTTTTTTTTTTTTCTTTATGGTTTTATCCTTTGGTGGCAGCTTTAGTAGGCCACAATAGTGACACTTTTTTTTTTTTTTTTTTTTTTAATAATCCAAATATGCATTACATTTCAAATGATAGCAACATTTGCAATAAACGCGGCGGCTAACATTTGACCCAATGAAGCCAGTATGTGAGACATACAAGACAATTTGAGGAAAAGAGTCTTTGCCTTGCTACTACCTTTTAAAACTATTTTCAAACTTTTTAATGTATTTTTTGGTTACATAGTTATATCAAATACAAAGCATATAAACGGTTTTGTTGATACAGAAAGAGAAGGAAGAGAGAGACAGAGACAGAAACAGAAACAGACAGACAGAGACAGACAGACAGACAGACAGACAGACAGGAAGAGATACAGAGAGACAGAGAGACTGAGAGATACTGAGACAGAGACAGAGATACAGAGAGAGAGAAAGCTGTTTCTCTCTCTATTTGATTCTTACTTTGTCTCTCTTTCTGTCTCTATCTCTGTCTCTATATCAGTCTCTCTCTGTCTGTCTGTCTGTCTGTCTGTCTCTCTTCTGTCTGTCTGTCTGTCTGTCTGTCTGTCTGTCTGTCTGTCTGTCTCTCTCTCTCTCTCTCTCTCTCTCTCTCTCTCTCTCTCTCTCTCTCTCTCTCTCCTCTCTCTCTCTCTATCTCTATCTCTCTCTCTCTCTTCTTTGTGTCTCTCTGTGTCTTTCTGTGTCTCTGTCTGCCTGTGTGCCTGCCTGCCTGCCTGCCTGTCTGTCTGCCTGTCTGTCTGTCTGCTGTCTGTCTGTCTGTCTGTCTGCCTGTCTGTCTGCCTCTCTCTCTCTGTCTGTCTGTGTCTGTCTGTCTGTCTGTCTCTGTCTCTCTCTCTCTGTCTCTGTCTCTGTCTCTGTCTCTCTCTCTCTCTCTCTCTCTCTCTCTCTCTCTCTGTATAATTATAAGTATTTTGTTTCGTTTCCACTTCAACATGCTTTCTACACAAAGAGATCATAAAATCAGCTCCAACACACCATCATTACACTTTTCTCTTTAGAACATATTCCAGGAATAAGAACTGATCATCCATGAAATGAGATCCAGAATACTGATACCATCTAGTCCTTTGAACAATGGATGAACATTAAAACTAGCCACTGAACAAAATGGCATGATCGAGTCCTATGCCATTTCAGTTTTAACTTGTTTTTCTCTTGTTGCGGAAATGGCATGGTTTCTGTGGTCTCTTTGTGTTTTAATTCACTCTGTGTGTGTGTGTGTGTGTGTGTGTGTGTGTGTGTGCGTGCGTGCGTGCGTGCGTGCGCGCGTGTGTGTGTGTGTGTGTGTATGTGTGTGTATGTGTGTGTTTGTGTTTGTTATGTTGTGTGTGAGTGTACATGTTTGTGTTTATCATTTCTGGTTGTCTTTAAGCTAGTTAAACCTGTTTCATCAGTTTTTCTCTCAGTCTGTTTCTTTCACGTTCTGTGTCTCCATGTCTGTGTCTCTATTTCTCTTTTCTCTGTGTGTGTCGCCATGTGCACGTACGTGCGAGCGTGCGTGCGTGCGTGCGTGTGTGCGTGCGCGCACCGGCATCTGTGTGTGTGTGTCTGTGTGTTTGTGTATGTATGTGTGTTTGTGTGTGTGTCTGTCTGTCTGTGTTGCCACTCCGTCGCTAATGTATGGTTGTTGTCCCAGTGAGACACGCTGAGCTGTTATCTCCTGGGGCGATGTTGCAATGCCTCAGTCTGCCTCTGTGGCCTTCAGCATGCCTCTGTGTTTATGTAGGTGTCCAAGTAAGGGAGAGAATAGTTAGTGGCTATCGCGTTCTGCTTTCACTTTGACAGCCCGGGATTGATCCAGGGTTTAGGTCACCACGGAGACCTCTGTTCCAGGCTAGTTTTCCCTGGAGATAACATACGCACTGAACCTATCCCCCCCCCCCCCCCCCCCCCCCCCCCAACAGTCCTTTGGATGAGACCATAAACTGAGGCACTGTGTACAAACCCACGCATAACATCGTATGCATATCTGAAACCTTTCTTCCTTCTGGAAGAGTAGGCCATTCCTGCCTGTAAGAACGGATTACCACCCCTCTCCCATCCCCCTAAAAAAATCCTGTACGCACGCTGCTTTCGTGTTTCGAAGTCGGAATGCGGCTACTTTAATAGCGGGCTCAAATGGTCGCATACGCAAAATCTCACCATTGGTGAACCACGGAGCTCTAGCCGAAGAACTAAAACAAAATGTACGTCCCTTCAACATGTTTGTGCGTCTCTAAGCCTTCTGCAATTTTGTTCAGCGAGGGATAGTTTTTACTCTCATGCACTGTTGAAAACACATGTTCAAAAAAGGCAGGTGGACTTATTAGGACACAGAGAGAGAGAGAGAGAGAGAGAGAGAGAGAGAGAGAGAGAGAGAGAGAGAGAGAGAGAGAGAGAGAGAGAGAGAGAGAGAGGAGAGAGAGAGAGAGAGAGAGAGAACACTGAACACTGAACACTGAACACTGAACTGATTTAATGTACATTGGCCATGGACCACAATACATTTCTTGGGCTTGGGATGGAACAAAGGGTTCATTCGTATCATAGGCAAGGCAAATGCACAAAAGGTATAGATTCATGCTGATCAAAAGAAGAAAAACACACATTATTCTAAATCATGATTATGAATCTAACATGAAACAAAACCAAATCACAGAAACATAATTTCTAGGGAAAATTGTGGAAATCATGCATATCAATTACGTAACGAATCATAAAAGTTTTCAAAATACATCCTGAATTAGCATTTTCTTTCTTTTATTGATAGAATGAAAAACATATCTAGACAAACTGTGCCTGTACTCATCATTTGTTCCACTGAACAGATCGTGCAATGGTACATTGATACATTTACTTAGGAATCTTTCTCTCAAGTCATGGTATACGTAACATTCCCATAAAAAGTGAGCTTCATTTTCAACTTTCGTTTTACAGAAGGGACACATTTTTTCTCGATTATTCTCACTATATCTATATACATTATTATTAAGGGGTTAGAACATTAAATCTGGCTTGAGTAATTGCGACTCGAAAGCAGTAGACATCAATAGAGTTTATATACTCCTCTTTTACAAAAATACTTTTAAATGATCTGTAATTTTCATACCTCTCTTTATCTCTTATAGTCCCTTCCCATTCTTGAATGAACATATCTATTAATCTTTGTTTAAACATACGTAAGAAAAGTTTTACATCCCCAACACCTTGTTGCATCCAAACTATGTTAAAACCCGTTTCACACAAAATTTCTCTTATTTTGGAAATCCAGCAGTATTTACCATTTCTATCTAACTCTAACAGCATGCAGTAAGCATTATATGGTATTCTATTTTGATCCATTTGCAATAGTTTTAACCAGTATCTAATGGTTCTTGTACATGAGTTGACATAAAGTGGATATCTACCTAAATCTCCATATACCATCTTATTGGGCGTTCTTACAGGTACTCCTAAAAATCTTTTACATGCCATCAAATGAATTTTTTCAATATGTTCTAGTCTGTGCCCCATATTTCTGATGAATACAATAAAATTGGCTGAATCTTAGTATCGAAAATCTTGAAGAAAGTACTAGCATTCATGAGAGAGAGAGAGAAGAGAGAGAGAGAGAGAGAGAGAGAGAGAGAGAGAGAGAGAGAGAGAGAGAGAGAGAGAGAGAGAGAGAGAAGAGATGCTGAAATAATGTATGGCTATGAGAGAGAGAGAGAGAGAGAGAGAGAGAGAGAGAGAGAGGAGAGAGAGAGGAGAGAGAGAGAGAGAGAGAGAGAGAGAGAGAGAGAGAGAGAGAGAGAGAGAGAGAGAGAGATGCTGAAATAATGTATGGCTATGACATTTTTCCATGCAGTGTTAGTTTTAAAGAGTCATGTACCTGACACTATGCATGACATCCTTGTTAACTGTATTGAGGCAAGGTAGATCCATGCATAACATAGGGGCACTCAGGAAGTAAGGACGGGACAGCTCAGTGGTCAGAGTACTCGCTTACCTCCAGCTAAGGTTAAGCAGCAGCAAGCGTGGTTTCCATGTGGATGGTTGACCGTTTGCCCGCCATGGCTTCAGTACAGTCCCCCAGTTCACCCAGCTGTAAATGGGTACCTGTCCTCTTTAGGGTCGAGGAAGATAGAGCAGCAAGGGAGAGGAGATGGGCGCCGCCCTCAATTTGCTGACCTCTAGATAAGCTGAGGTCTCTGATGCCACGATCCCCAACAACCACGTAGGTTATAGGACACCTTTACCTTTTACCCAGGAAGTAGGAATAAACTGGTTTGTCGTAAGATCGTGACACTTTGATTTTTGCCTTCCATTTCTGGGAAGGTTATGGCTCTATTGACGAAATGTTTCCATTAAAACCTGGTTGACGGCAGAAGCTTGTAGAACCTGTGTCGTGATTTATACGGTGTGGAATACATCTGGCCTGTTACACAATCGTGACGCCTTGTTTCTGCATGTCTAGATTCTTCAGGTTATGAAATGCCATCATGGGACGTGTGTCACTGAGGATTCGGCTAAAGACAGGAACAAGTAGAGACTCTGATGTGGTATGTGCGTTGTAGAATACCCTATGGTCATGAATGTATGCACCT
>CM060317.1:2261932-2274432 GCA_030674155.1 Stramonita haemastoma
CCTCCTATATGGCTGTGAATCATGGACTCTGACAGCAGAGTTAGAGAGGAGAATCCAAGCATTCGAGAACAAGTGCCACAGAAGACTCCTCAAAATATCATACAAAGAACACAAGACCAATAACTATGTGAAAGAAGAAATCAAAAAGCGTGTGGGCCCCCAAGAGCCTTTGCTCTCCACCATAAAGAGGAGAAAGCTGATGTGGTTTGGTCACACCACAAGACACAACACCCTAGCAAAAACCATCCTGCAAGGAACAGTCGGGGCAAGAGAAGAAGAGGCCGCCAAAAGAAATCATGGGTTGACAACATCAAAGACTGGACCGCCCAACCCCTGCAACACCTCCTACTAGCCACACAGGATCGTGAAGCATGGAAAAAGATCTCTGTTGCGTCTTCTCTCATGTCCCCCCTACGTCCTTTGGGACATGGGACTGAGTGAGTGTGATATATATATATATATATATATATATATATATATATATATATATATATATATATATATATATATATATATATGCATACACACACACACTCTGTCTCTCACTCTCTGTCATGCCTCTGTTTTAGAGTATGTAGTTTGGTACAACCAGTTTACACAAATTTATGTGCCATCTAAAACTTAATTAAGCCCCTCAAGCCTCAAAGCACGAACAGTGTGTTCCTCTTCATTCATTCTGTAGGCAAAGGGAAACCGCCTCGACCCCAGAGAAAAAGATCAGAGGACAGGAGAGAAGAGTCAGTGTGGGTCAATCGTGTTGTAATGGCAAATAAGTAATTGGGCTAAGTAAAGATACGTAAGTGGCAGTTTCGGTTAGGGCTGCAATTGCTGCCATTGATTCTGTCTGTCTTTCTATCTGTTTCTGTGTGTGGCCGCTCTGTCTGTCTCTGTCTGTCTGTCTGTCTGTCTGTCTGTCTGTCTGTCTGTCTGTCTGTCTCTCTCTCTCTCTCTCTCTCTCTCTCTCCTCTCTCTCTCTCTCTCTCTCTCTCTCTCTCTTCTCTCTCTCTCTCTCTCTCTCTCTCTCTCTCTCTCTCTCTTTCGCTAATAAGGTTTCGTCAGTTAGCTCAAAGTGTTTCATGGTCATAAATTTACTGGCGTCCTTCCAATCCACACCACTAACCGGGTTTTCCTGACAGTGGGGGTTCCTATGGCAGAGGAAACAGCGTCCACACCACAGAGAGATCAGAGGAATGAAGGAACAGTCAGTGTAGGTCATTGTGTTGAAATGCCAGCTAAGTAGAAGGCGTCAGGTCTTAGGAGTTGGGTGTGGGGGACTATCAATGGTAGACCTCAAACGTGTGGCATTGATTGTGTCTGGTCGTATTTTTTTAAGGATCTCTTCCTCTACAAAAAAGTTAACTTAAACTTTAATTTGCAGAACGGGTGTTTTTAGGAATTGTCTTGTGAAAATGATCTTTATATACTTGGAAAACATGCTTCTTTTACTCCCTGTTAAATGAAAAATGCAAACTTGATTCATCAAAAAGAGGTCGCGAGGAAAGGTCACGTAAAAATTACCGTTTAATACCTTACTAATTGTTTTCATATATCATAATTAAAATAAAGAAAATGATTGAATATCTCCATAAAGAAACTGCTTCTGGCTCATCCATTTACTGTCATCCTAGTTTTTAGAGTCACTCTCTGACAGGAAGTAGTAACATTGTTATTATCTCTACCAAGCTCTTACTACAGTTATAGCACTAAGAAGCCATGCACTAAATATCAATTCAATTATGAGAAGAAAATGTATTGATACTAATCTGCTACTTCCTATGTAGGATTTCTTTGGGAAAACAATCTGTCTTACGAAGTGCTTTATTTCCAAAAGCGTTTAGTTCTGTTGTTTTCATTTTATCTATGTTGATCACATCCCTTTGGGTTTAAAAAGATGAAGAACAGAATTTTTCTTTAAACTGAGTCTTGAGTCAAAGGCCGTGAGCTTAAATCTCAGCTTCCTTTCAAAGAAAAGTACAAACATGAAATAAAGAAATGGTAAAAAAACTGCTGTAGGATCTACAATTTAGTGAAAATGTTATTGCTGATATTAGTTAAAGAGAGGAAAGTATTTTAGGAGAGTTCTGTAAATGGGGCAGAAATGTTGCTTGATTTGAATTGCATTAAATGTGGATATGACACTTTTACATCATCATTTATCGTTTAAATGTCATATGAAATTTGTACTCATGTCTCAGATCAGTTTTGTATACCAATGATTGATTCCTTGATCCATCAGCAAGCTGGATGATATGAGTGAGTGAAGGGTGAATGACTAAAAAGATGGACGTATTGATGGAGGGAACAATAAGTGAATGAATGAATGGGTTGGCTGGCTGGCTGACCAGGAGTTAACATCAGTGCTGACTCCATTCTCCCCCAAAGTCTTTGGATGAGACTATAAACCAAGGCCCCGTGTGCGAACGCACGCAGAACATCTTGCGCACATGTTAAATCCTGTTCCACTTTTCGTAAGAGTAGACCATCGTGTGCTGGTGGGAACAGATGACATTTACAAAACTGCATACACACGGGGACTGGATGTAAAAAACATATGAATGCTTATTCCATTATCTTCGATATAAAAGAATAAATAAATAAATAAAATATTAGGTGGTTGGCTGGTTGACAACTGACCCACTACCTGACTAACCGGTCAGTTGCTTTGTTAATTGGTGAACTATGATGACTGTTGCTAGATGGTTACATCTTTGGCTAATTATACTATTTGAATAAATGGTTGACCTAGTAGATCAACGAACTGATGGATGGATGTTGCTTTTATTAGTTGACTGGGTTTTCAGGTCAAAGCTGAGAGCTGAATAACATTTCAACACACTTTCTCCTCTCTTATCATTTCCTTACATTTGATCTCTGTAGCATAGAACTCACTACGGGTCCTAAAGAGAGAAAAAACAATGGAGGACATTTAAGTCGACGACGTGTATGTTTTATCATGTATCAGTTAAATGGAACGGATTGGGTTTTATTTGCTCTGTCTGAGTGCTAGTTAATTTAAGTCATTCGATTTGATGGAAGTCCTAGTAGATTTGAAATGGGAGGGATGAAAGCCAGGGCTAATCAGCTCACTTTGTCTGTCAATGGTCTCACTTTCTTGATGTTTCTGTCTCTGCCGATGCCTTTCTCTATTTATGTCTATCTGTCTCTCTGTATGTCTGTCTGTCTGTCTGTCTGTCTCTCTCTCTCTCTCTCTCTCTCTCTCTCTCTCTCTCTCTTCCTCTCTCTCTCTCTCTTCTCTCTCTCTCTCTCTTCTCTCTCTCTCCTCTCTCTCTCTCTCTCTCTCTCTCTCTCTCTCCTCTTGTCTCTGTCAACCTGTTCATCCACCAGCTTGTCTCCCTCTCCATCTGTCTGTCTGTTTGTTTGTCTGTCTGTCTTCTGTCTGTCTGTCTGTCTGTCTGTCTCCTCTTTTCTCCCTCTCTCTCTCTTCTGTCTCTCTCTTCTCTCTCTCCTCTCTCTCTCTCTCCTCTCTCTCTCTCTCTCTCTCTCTCTCTCTCTCTCTCTCTCTCTCTCTCTCTCTCTCTTCTTTCTTTCTCTTTCTTTTCTTTCTTTCTTTCTTTCTTTCTTTCTTTTTTTCTTCTGTCTGTCTTGCGTGTTTTAGGCATAAACCGGGATACCAGGTACTGGTTTACACAGTTCTGCTTGTCGTCAAATTCTCCAACATCTAACACCCCCACTATCACCAAGTCCGGTCAAGTTAGACAATGACCCCATCATTTGACCCCAGGGGCAAAGGAAGTAGCCAAGACGTTTGGAAAGGATACAGGAACGAAAGTAGAACAATTCGATGGACAATAGTAGTGTTTCTAAGGCCATCTACTTTCATCAAATGTGCTCTGATTAGGTGTTCGAAAGTGCTTTTGAAGTCTAGACTGTATTGATTTTGTGTTTCTTTTTTCTTCTTTTTGCTCTTGACAGTGTCTCCTGTTTGTTGGTTAGGGTGTCTGGCTGTTTTTCTGATTATATATTTGTCTGTGTGTCCCAATGTCACGTTTCTTGTGTTTTGTATGTTTTTATTGGTCTGGCTGCTTGTCTATGTCTTTGATGTCTGTTGTTTCTGTCTGTCTTGGCCTGTCTGTTTATCTGTATGCATGCCTTTGGTTGGCTCTCTGTCTAGCTGTCTAGGTTTATGTCTGTGAGTATGTTTGCCTCTGTCTGTCTGTCTGTCTCTGTCTGTGTGTCAGTCAGTCTGTGTGGCTGTACTGTGTGTTTGTCTGTCTGTCTGTCTCTGTCTGTCTGTCTGTCTGTCTCTCTTTGTCTCTGTCTCTGTCTCTCTCTCTCTCTGTGCGACTTGAGGTGCTAACGTGTGTGTTTGTGTGTGTGTGTGTGTGTGTGTGTGTGTGTGTGTGTGTGTGCGTGCGTGTGTGTGTGTGTGTGTGTGTGTGTGTGTGTGTGTGTGTGTGTGTGTGTGTGTGTGTGTGTGTATGCGTGTGTCTGTCTGTGTCTGTTTTGTCTGTGCGTCTGTGAGCACGCATTCGTACGTGCCTGTACACGTGCTGGTGCATAAGCCTAGGTACCACAGAACGCAAATTTCTCGTAGATCGTGACTTTGGTTAAATCTTTCAGATCCACAGCGAAGAAAATACCATACCACTTGATCCTAGTGGCAAAAGAAAACAAAATCTTATAAGATGTTATGAGAAGAAATTAGGGCAACTTTCTGGAATAATAATACATCGTTGATATATGGTTTTGATGGCTTCTAATTGTAATGAAACGGCTTGCTTTGCAGTGCTTAAGCACCTTCAGGGAGTTGGTAGCAGCATGTATTTCTAATCTAACAATTCTGTGTCTGTCCTCTCATGTTTGCCTCATGCGTGTGTGCAGAACCGTGTATCTGTACACTACACACGCACGGACAGCGAGAGATGTTTGCTGGGACATGTGACTCAACTTCTGCACCAAATTGTAATAGTCGCTGTAATCTTTAGCATAGTTGAATGTTGTTAACTCTTTTGTGTTTGATTGTTTATACTTTCAATCTAGACTGACAAAAAAACCCTCCACTTAAAGCTTGATACTGGTTTGTATCTGCAGCATGATACTGAAAGTGTATTTCATTAGTGTTAAATTCACAAACACATTCACATACACACTTTTGAGAGTGTGTGCACGCCTACACACACACACACACACACACACACACACACACACACACACACACACACACACACACACACACACACACACACACACACACACACACACACACAACACAACACAACACAACACATCACAACATAACGCATTACATCACAACACATACACCGACAGAGAGTAATAACACAAATTTTGCCTTTCAAATCAGCTACAAAAAGTTATCATGTCCAACCCCTCAGTTCCGACTAAAACAACACCTGAACAATAAAACTTCTTGAAATGTCTTCCCATCCTCTCAGCCTATAGCCCCAGGGCTGAAGCAACAAGAAACACTGTGACACTGCCCTACTCCCCTGTTATCTGTTCAAGATTACGCCAGCGCTAAAAGCAGCCAGAAGCAAAGATTTCCAGAAAAAAACAACCCAGTTAATGCAGGAATAAAAGATAAAGATCGAGGAAGCAGTTTTTGTCATTGGATTAAAACATAGCTGTGTTTTACAGAACGCATAAAAAGCTTCATATAGATGTCATTAAAGAGCAATCTGCTATGATGTACTAAAAGTGGAAAGGGTCATACGTAAGGGTTACTTTCTTCCATTTTAAGAATGTACTATATAGATCTCAAGGGTGCGGGATGGCCTAGTGGTTATAGAGTTGTACTCGTGATCAGAAGGCCCGGATTCGAGCCACCACCAAGGAGTCCATTCCAGGGGTGGGGAGAGGGGGTCCCCATGAGTTAACATAAGTACCTGCTTTACTTTCCTTGAAGTCCTTAGCATGAGACTACAAATTTCCACTTTAGAGGTAATTTGAACTGACCCGTAACAGTTTTGTTTCTAGTACAGTGCTTTTGAGGAGACATTCCATAGTGCACAAATTGGACACTAAAGCTCTTTAAAATCATTGGTCATTGCCTCTTTTGGTTTTTTCTTAGGTCTTTCTGGGTCTCTTTGCCTTTCTTGTTTACTCTGCTTATTCAATTTTAGGTTTAAGAAGTTACCATGTGGCTAAAGTATGCATCATACCGTAACATCAGTTATAACGCCCGCTTTTCTGTGAAAAGCCACGAAGAAAAAGTGAAAAAAAGATATCAAAGGTGAAGAAGAGAACAAAACAAAATACCATGATCGCTGTTTTATAGGCAGGGCAGATGCGTTCGGTTCCCTGCAAAGTTTCACGACTCCCGATCTTTCTTTCGGCAAGGTGACCGATCCATCTGAACTGGCCCCTCAGCCGAAAACCATTCATTTATTTTATTTCCTATCCCTTATGGCGGAATGTGGCTACCTTAATGGTGGTAAGGGGGGGGGGGGGGGGTATACGGTCACATACGCAAAAGTCTCACATTCGATGAGCCTGGGAGCCCTACCCGAGGAACGAAAGAAACGTTCCTTGTGTGCTCATTCCTTGTGTTTTAACAGCAGTTGGGGAGAATTCTTCTGAGTTTGATTTCTGTGGACATGGAAGCGTAAAGTCTGAACTTCTGCTTGTGTCATTTTTTTCTGGAGTTGGGTTGGGTTTGGATGGGAGGTTGTTTTTGATTGGCTTTTTACTCTTCATGTTAGCAGGTAGATGTCCTGAGATAATGCCTCTGTGCTGCTATTAAATACATTTAATTAAATATTAAATTTTCAGAGGTGTGCTCGTTGCTTTTTATAGATATATCTAGTTCAAATTACGTTTAGTTTATTGCTGATATAAAAAGCGGAAGGGGATTAACAGGAAATAATCCTTTTAATCAAATGAATCAGAATCTAAAAAACACATGAATCCATATTTGTTTTCTTTGTTGTAGATCATTGGCGATTCAAATTCCATTTGTTCTAGCTGACGGGAAAAGATGAAGGTGGGTATTTGACAAAGAAGAAAGGTTTAAAGCACATCAATAGCAATATTAAAAACTCAAAGGAGCTCTCTCTGTCTCTCTCTCTGTCTCTCTGTCTGTCTGTCTGTCTGTCAGTCGTCTGTCTCTATCTATTTCTCTCTCTCTCTCTCTCTCTCTCTCTCTCTCTCTCTCTCTCTCTCTCTCTCTCTCTCTCTCTCTCTCTCTCTCTCTCTCTCTCTCTCTCTCTCTCTCTCTCTCTCTCTCTCTCTCTCTCTCTCTCTCTCTCTCTCTCTCTCTCTCTATATATATATATATATATACATATCTTTGTGTGTGTGTTCCTGCATAATCTTTGGCACCAATATAGCCCATTCTCAGTGTCATCAGAATGTTTATGCGTGTTTACAATCTGAACCAAAGGCCCGATTCTATCTATCCTTTGAGAGTCGTGACAGAGGGAGTGTCTTAGTTATTAGACAACATCAGGACAAATTGGGACTATTAAGCAGAAGTCACCATTTATTTAGCGGGAACTAATGCCATGAAATTTGGTCTCATTAGATGTGTGTGCGGGATTTTCAGACAAAGATTGCAATTACGCTTATTGACTTTTCTTGTGTCTTTGCATCAGTCTGTGTCTCTGTCTGTCCGTCTGTCAGTCAGTCAGGGTTTTTTTCTATGTCTGTGTCTGTCTGTGCTTCTCTTTGTCTCTGTCTCTGTCTCTATCTCTTTCTATGTCTGTCTGTCTGTCTGTCTGTCTGTCTGTCTGTCTGTCTGTCTCTGTCTGTCTGTCTGTCTCTGTCTGTCTGTCTGTCTGTCTGTCTCTGTCTGTCTCTCTCTGTCTCTCTCTCTCTGTCTCTCTCTGTCTCTCTCTGTCTCTCTCTGTCTCTCTGTCTCTCTGTCTCTCTGTCTCTCTGTCTCTCTGTCTCTCTGTCTCTCTCTCTCTCTCTCTCTCTCTCTCTCTCTCTCTCTCTCTCTCTCTCTCTCTCTCTCTCTCTCTCTCTCTCTCTCTCTCTCTCTCTCTCTCTATTGCTCACATATTTTGTGTGTGCATATGTGTATATACGTACAAGCATGCATGCTTGTATGCGTGTGAGTGTTTGTATATATGTGTATGTGTGTCTCTGTGTATTTAAGTGCGCGCACGTGTGTGTATATGTATGCGTGCGTGCGTGCATGCGTTTGTATGTGTGTGTGAGTATGTTTGTCTGTGTGTGTCTGTGTGTGTGTCTGTGCGCGCGCGCGCGCGCGTGTGTCTGTGTGTGTGTGTGTGTGTGTGTAACACATGTACTCAAGAGAAGGCCCGGATATGTATTTAACTAAGCATTCCTTTTCTCTGCTGTTATGAGTTTAACTACTATTTATTCAGATCCACAGAAATTCAAAATATCCTTTTTTGATCTTCGTGGCATAGAAAGTGACTAACACAGTCGGATAGTTTTCTGGTCTAATGAGAAATTAGTTTCAATGAAGCAGACCTAAATTGCTGTTCATAAAATCTCTTATAGATTATACTTCAAGTGCAGCTAACTTCATTTGATAAATACAAGGTTGTCATCAACTAGACAATATAAAGAGACGGCAATGAAGGGGAGGGGGGGGGGGGGGGGGGGGCGGTCGGGAAGGGGGGGTTCTGATGGTTAGAGTGTTGGCTTGTGAACTGATTGTCCAGGTAGAGCCACCACCGAGCCACTACCTTGCACACACGTTAAAACCCGTTCCGCCTTTTGAAAGTGTAGGCCATTGTGTACCGGTAGGCATGGATGACCAAATTTACAAATGCACCTGCACTCTGGTGTGGTGCCCGAAATCGGGCTGTGGCTGCCTTCTTGGCGGTCAAAACTGTTGCATACGCAAAATCTCATCATTGGTGAACCTTGGAGCTCTCGCCGAGCAATACACAAAACAAAAAGAAATACAAGGAGAAGGAATAGAAAAATCATTAGAAGGTCATAGCAATAAAAATGTCAGTATCCATGAACTTTGCTGTTATGCAGTCATTATGTTTTTTTATGTTTTTGCTTGATACCAGCATGGTATTCTAGGTTTGTGAATAACACTACAGAATGCCCGAACACGTGCATCTGAGTGTACGTATAGGCCTGCGTTTGGCACATCTGGCAGTGCATTAGTTGCTAGCGTGAAGCATTTGCATTCAGTAATATCTATGTAGTGAATCGTAATTTTAAGATTTCAGGGCCTATAGCATGGTTGAAGACTGCAGAGATTCAGAGACAGAGACAGACAGAGACAGAGAGACAGAGAGATAGAAAGAGGGACAGACAGACAGACAGACAGACAGAGAGAAAAAACAAACTGACGGAGGAAGACTAAACAAACAGAGATACATATTTTATTCATTTTCCAAAATTTATCATCCTTTCATGTATTCATATATTTATTTCTTCTTGAATATAGAGGATAAAAATAATGGAAAAAAGCACTCGTGTGCTTTTTTACATTTAGTGGCAGGTGCATGCGAGTTTTGTCCATTTTGCCTTCCGAGAGAGAAAGAGAGGCATAGAGATAGACCAAGAGACAGCTAGAAATTCAGAAAAATAAACAGAAATATAGATAGATAGAAAGTAAGAGCTATCGGTAACAAAATTCACTTGACCTTTTTAAGTCATCCTCAGTGCGTGTATCATATCCACTTTCTCTCTCTCAGTGGCCACTAAAAGCAATAGTTTTACAATACATCTTTTTAGTTTTCGCTTTCCGTTATCTGAATTTTACCTCCGCAGCCGCAAGGCTGATTTTACAAGAAATATTCCAGCAGTGTTCTCCTCTCTGATTATTTTTTGAAGATCCCACCAGTATTGAAAGCAGCCAGAGGCAAGGGGTTGCCAGGAAAAAGCGACTTGCTGGTGGAGTGACATAACGAAAGACAAACAGGAAGCAGTTTTTTAAAGTGTGGTTCATAGAAATGATAAAAAATTACTCAGTGGGGCATCATTGCATACTGACCTTTTATGAAGAACTGACGCTGGAGAGGGACTTGATTTGTAAAGAGACCAAAGATATTTTGTGGTGTTAAGTAGTATCTTTACAGTGTGAGATATTGAGTTTCAGTGCTGTATAGCGTTTTCATAACTAGCAAGGACAAACACTACACACAAACAAGCAGCCAACTAGATGGCTGACTAACTGACTGATTGATGGAATTACTGATTGGTGGATCATTGAATAAAGAAATAAATGAATAAATGAATATATGACTGAATGAGTTTATTTTTTATTTTATTTTTTTTATTCCTCTATATCGAGAATAATGGAATAAGCACTCATATGCTTTTTTACATCCACTCCCCGTGTGTATGCAGTTTTGTAAATCTTGTCATCTGTTCCCACCGGCACATAATGGCCTACTCTTTCGAGTGAGTGAATGAATGAGTGAATGAAGGGATGCAATTTTGGCGGGCTTAAAATTCTGCATAGATCTATACCTTACACTATCTACCAAAAATGTACTGTGATGTTTATAGCCAAGACGGGTTTTATGTTTATATACATTAAAATGAATGAAAAACAGCAATGTGTTTAATGGATAATAACAGCGATGTTTCTATGGTTCTCTGTCTTTTCTTTCTCTATCTCTCTGTGTGTCTGAGTGTCAAGAAGAAGGAGGAGGAGGAGGAAGAGGAGCAGGGAGAGAGGACTAGAATTCAGAAGAAGAGGAAGAAGAACAGCAAGAAGAGGAATAACAACAATAACAATCACAACAACAACAACAACAATAACAACAATAACGAAAAGAACAAGAAGAACAAGCAGAACAAGAAGAATAAGAAAAAAAACAAGAACAAGAACAAAAGAAGTCCAGTCATCCCCTGGCAAAGGATTCATTTCATGAACAAAACAAAGCACTCGCAGAAACTGTTCCTGTAAGAGCAGGACATATGCAGCCATTTCCTGCTTTAACTTCAGGCCTTCCCGTCTTTATTCCTAAACGGTTCACCAGGGCGTCTAAAGCGAACATCTAACCGGAAGCAATCACGTTATTCCATTTCCTCGACGCCTTTTCCGGAAGCGTTAGCAGCCATTACAGAGCTTTCTGGATTAGATTTTCATGGAGGTGAAAAAAGCATCCCTTCTAAATTGCATTTGCTTTGTATTCTTATTAGTTTTATTTCGTCCTTGTTGTTGGTCATATTTCAGTGAAATTTGTGCTGCTTTTTTCATAGGAGGGGGAAAAAAGGAATGAGGCAATGAAAGGAAGATTTAGAGGGGGGAAATAAAAGTTCTGAAATTAGATTTATAAAGGTGTCAAAAAGCTCAATTATATTTTTCTCGTTGTCTTTCTTTATACACGTCTGTATCTCACTCCCTTTGGTCTATTTTTGGTGTCTAAATCTTGTTCTATGTGCCTCTCTCTGTTTTTCGCTGGCCATGCCCGTCTGTCTCAGTCTCTCTCTTTTTTTGTCTGTCTTGATCTCTGTGTGTATGTCTTCAGGTCTCTCTCGTCCCTCCTCCCCTGTGCGTTTCTCTGTGTGGGCCTGTTTGTTTGCCTCTGATTGTCTGTCCATCTCTCTGCATATTTGTCTGTGTGTCTGTCTATCCGTCTGTCTGTCTATCAATCTATCTATCTATCTATCTATCTATCTATCTATCTATCTATCTATCTATCTATCTATCTATCTATCTATCTATCTATCTGTTTATCTGTTTATCTGTTTATCTGTCTATCTGTCTATCTGTCTATCTATCTATCTATCGATCTATCGATCTATCTATCTATCTATCTATCTATCTATCTATCTATTTATCTATGTCTGTCTGTCTGTCTTTCTGTCTGTCTACCTCCTAGTAGTTTGATAGTTTAAATGTTTTGTGCCTGGGGAAATATATCTATGTTGTACATGTACATTTATACAGACATGGCTTTAGGCGTATGCATGCATACATGTGTGAGTGTCTCTTTTTTATGTGTGTACGTGCGCGTGCTCCTGCGTGCGCATGTATTTATCTTTATGTGTGTGTGTGAGTATGGAGAAAGAGAGACATAGAGAGAGACAGAGACAGAGATATATGTAGACATACAGAAAAGGAGACAAGGAAAGAAATAGAAGCAGAGGTTGAAATACTACAGCAGCAGTCACCTACATCTAGCCAATCCTACCCCAGTGCTGTCCACCATAATGTTCCTCTAAAACACAAGCCTCAGGTAATAGACAATGTCCCCACCATTTGTCCCCCTGTATCGGCTTCCTTCCGTGACCACAATCCTCAAATTACAGGAACAATCCTAACATCAATCTCCACTCTCTGGCACTTTGTCAGAAATTGTTGCAATTGACCATATTTCTGAGAGCACCAAAGGGCATAAAAGGAACTACGTCAGAGTAAGAATAACTGACGGATAAGGAAATCTGGTGAGGAAAATGGAATCTTTTAAAAAGCCTTTGAATTATACGGTGCAAATGACAACACGAAGACAAATCAGGATCTGTAAGTTCAGATTTCACTAGTTTCTGGGTGAAGAGTCTAATGATATACTGGCAACAGTGGCTGCTACCATCATCGAAAGTGTCTGTGCTAGTTCCCGACTCTGAATTTCTGC
>CM060317.1:2281932-2296932 GCA_030674155.1 Stramonita haemastoma
GTCTCCTGTAACGAAATAACATATATCTTTAAAGTGGACTAAAATGGTAAAAGGTAAGGTAAAGGTGTCCCATAACCTCTGTGGTCGAGGGGGAGCGAGGCATCAGAGACAGCTTCTCTAGAGACCAGCATATTGAGGGTGGCGCCCATCTCCTCTCCCTCGCTGCTTTACCTACCCTGACCCTATAGAGGGCAGGAAGCCATTTACAGCTGGGTAAACTGAGGAGAGGGAGGGGGGTGGTCTGTACTGAAGCCAAGGCGAGCGAACGGTTACCCATCCAAGTGGTAACCACGCTCGATGCTGCGCTTAACTTTGTCTTGGGGAAAGTGAGCACTCTGACCACTGAGCTATCCCGCCCCCAAAGTCGGACTTTGACTTCCTAAACAACGAGGCACCTGAACATAGTATAATCACACATACTTCCTATCCAGTGTTCTTATGATCTGGCAAGGATTCTTTGGGTGATAAATGAATCAGAGAGCAGAGTCCGGGCGATTCCAAGGGGTCAGAAGTAAATTGCAAGTTTTCTTGAGTGGAATATGACCATATCCCAAAATAACCACACAAAAAATGAAAGAACGTAACGAAAGAAAAAAAAAGAAAAGGAAGGAGATCGACATAATCACTCAAATATCAAATATATATATATATATATGTATATATATATATATATATATATATATATATATATATATATATATATATATATATATATTACTCAGTGTGTGTGTGTGTGTGTGTGTGTGTGTGAGTGTGTGTGTGTGTGTGTGTGTGTGTGCCTGTATGTCTGTGTGTGCATGCGTGTGCTTTCGCAAGTGTATTTAAACTGGTTAAGTAGTTTGTGATTTGTTGCATATCGGTAGCTTCGTTATGTTACGCATGCAAAATGCCAGTGCTCTGGTTGTTTAGCGCGATATAGCGCTATACAAATTCCATGTGTCCTAGTATTGGTATTACTTTTAATTCTAAAAGATATTTTGAAGTTAGATATTTTGCAGTTATTAGTGCATGTATATTTCTGAGACACGTTTAGAAATTGTGAATGGGGTAGAGAGTTTGCGTAATTTGGACTGGATATATTTAAATTTTAGGAAAAGGAGAGAGGAGATAGACATAAATAGAGAAGGGGAGTAAAGTGAAGTGGAGTGGAGGGGCGAGAGAGAGAGAGAGAGAGAGAGAGAGAGAGAGAGGGGGGGGGAGAGAGAGGGAGAGAGAGGGAGAGAGAGAGGGAGAGAGAGAGGGAGAGAGAGAGGGAGAGAGAGAGGGAGAGAGAGAGAGAGAGAGAGAGGCAAGGCAAGGCAAGGCAAGGCAAGGCAAGGCAAGGCAAGGCAAGGCAAGGCAAGGCAAGGCAAGGCAAAGTATTTTATTCGAGGATAAAAGATAAGCACTCGTGTGCTTTTTTACATCCAGTCCCCGTCCTTTTCAGGGATACATCAAGTTGAAAAGATACTAAACAATAAAACTTTGCGCAATACCAAACAACACCCAAGAATAAGGACACTATATATATGATAAGGTAATAAAAAAAAAATGCACTCGTTCAGAAGACAATGATGGAAAAAAAGAAAAGCGTTAATAGATAAAGAGCAAACAAGACAACAAAATGAAATAAACAACTAAAAAAAATTCAATCCACCACCATCTGTCAAAATTTATACATGTGATATAAATCATACATTTGGATAAAAGGGGACATTTTTAAAACTAATATCCTTATTGGAGGGGGGGGGACATACTACCAATAAAAATATAAATAGAATACATCAATTTTTTTTTTGTACATAAAACTTCCTAGATGTTTCAAAGAATAGGCATAACATTTTTATCAATCGGATAATGTTTTACATACACTCACACACACTCACACACAGACACACACAGACACACACAGACACACACACACACAGACACACACACACATTCTCACACACAAATACACACACAAACATACACTCACTCAATCACACACACATACACACACACACACGCACACACGCACACACAAACACACACACACACACACAAACACACACATATACAAACATACACACACACATACACACACACACATACACACACACACACACACACACACACGCACACGCACACACAAACACACACACACACACACACAAACACACACATATACAAACATACACACACATACACACACACACATACACACACACACACACACACACACACACACACACACACACACACACACACTCGCATACACACACACACATTTTCACTGGTTCTCGCACATTGCATCAATAAACTTCATTCTAAGGAAATAATTATATGCCTTGAATTCATGATGTAAGAAATCGACACGAACAAAAAGGAATCTACCCGCTGTAAGGCACATATTTTGGGACATATATACCCTAATATCTTATAATATCTTATCAATCTTATGATCACAATCATAAAATTTATGTTTCTAATTACATGTTATGTGGTAGTGGATAAAGTTATTCAGTGTTTTTTGTATTAAAAAAAAAGAATTACGATCATTAGTTAAAATTTTACATAGAAATCAATTACATTCGCCACACGTGATTATCAAAAAGGGAGTACAAGATATGAACAAACATTTCTCAATATGGATGGTAAGAGAGAGAGAGAGAGAGAGAGAGAGAGAGAGAGAGAGAGAGAGAGAGAGAGAGAGAGAGAGAGAGAGAGAGAGAGAGAGAGAGAGAGAGAGAGAGAGAGAGAGAGAGATCACAAACTAGTGACACACAAATCAAATTCAATATAGCTATAGAAATGAACATCTACACATTGTAGATAAAATACACATTTTATATATACTGTAATGATCAATCTCTGTGAATAGCCTATGTAATCACAAAAATGAATGACAACACATTATAATGAAAAGACACATACTAACTTAAAACATTGAGATATTAAGATAACATTTTATCAAGCTCAATAATAGTCAACTTTCAGAATAAAATTGAAAACAATATGAATACAGCCTTCATCAAGATAGAAAGAGAGAGACAGACAGACAGACAGACACAGAGAGAGAAAGAGAGAGAGAGAGGGAGAGGGATATGGTGATATAGAGAGAGAGAGAGAGAGAGAAGAGAGAGAGAGAGAGAGAGAGAGAGAGAGAGAGAGAGAGAGAGAGAGAGAGAGAGAGAGAGAGAGAGAGAGAGAGAGAAAGATCAAACGCCTGTACGCGTGAACAAAGAAAAATGATCGAGTTTTCGTTTTATTTTTGGTCATATTTTATGTCAATTCAACTCAAAGACTTTAATATCTTCGAGAAATTCCAGCAGGTTACAAGTCATACATGAAGAGTAAACATGTAAACATAATATCACGTACATATACCACGATAGAATCTGATCATCAGCACCCAAAAAGTAAACTATACCTCAGCCAGTTACAAACTCAGCCAAGTTAAATCACAAACACTCGTGTTTTGGTGCTTCCTTGTAACACCTTTCATCCAGTTTTGATGATGTTTATTCAAAGTAGCTCTAAAATTTCTTTTCCATTTTGTTTGATTTCAGCTGCGAGCCGGCTACCCAACCCTAACTCCAGCCTTTTTTGCTGGAGGGGAGGTAGGCTTTTCCCAAAGCTCTGACCAGCAGTGACACAATGACCGATCAACTGACTTTTTCTTTTAAATGATCACACTATTCAAATCTTGGACCAAAATGATCTGTTCATTCTAATATGCGTTTAAAACATAGAAGTGACAAAACACTTGATTCCAGTCATGTTATCTTTACGACCAAAAAGCTCAGACATCCTGAAAGAGACGGTCTACTGGTCAGAGTAATGGGCTTGTGATCTGCTGACCTGGGTTCGAATCTCTTTCAAGATGATTTTTCCTCCGGAGTTAACATCAGTGCTGACTCCACTCTGCCCAAAAGTCCTTCGGATGAGACTGTAAACCGAAGCACCGTGTGAAAACACACGGTGAACGTATTGCACATACGTTAAAACATGTTCCGCTTTTTGGAAGAGTAGACCATTGTGTAGGCTTTTTTAATGAATGAAATATTTACACAACTGTATACACACGAGGGCTAGATGCAAAAGAGCACATAAGTGCTTATTCTATTATCCTCGATATAAAAGAATAAACAAAAAATGAATAAATGAATAAATAGATAGATGAATAAATAAATAAGTGCAAATCACCAGCTTGTAAGTTCTAAGAGGGAATTGTGCAAAGCTGGTTTTTTCTCAGGGAAAAACGTCAGTCGGTAGGTCAAGTGCCTGTGGTGTGTGCTCACCACTGATGTCTAAACATTCTAATCTATACATTTCATCCATTCTATGCAGAGCTGTTATGACATACAGTAAAAATGGAAGCAAAACTAACAACTTTTGGTGGTCCTCTAAAAGAACATGAATTATCTTTATCATCAAAAATAAATTATGGGTGATCAAAATAATAAAACATATTCCACACCTTCGTACATTTCTAGTTGGGATGCTAGAACAAGCTTAACTGGGTTAGAAGCAAACTAAAGCAGTTTTTAATGAAATGTTATCAACAAAGCAAGGAAATCATTGATAAAACTTGCAACCCCAAAAGCGAAACGTCTAACATATTTCTGAAAAATGGGGGTTTCAGTTCACGTTTTCATGGGAGTAATTTTTTTTTAAAACAGCTTCATGTTCAGTGCAGTTTCAAAGAATGCATTTAAAACTCTGCTTCAAGTAAAACAAAAAAGTAAAAAGAAACCTTTCTAGTAATACTCGTGCAACTCTACTGTTGACCCTGGAAGGATATAATATACGTGAAAGGGGCTGCAAACAAAGCAGAGGGCAACAATTGAACTTAAAAAATAGACACAGATACCATGCAAAAGTGTCTTGAAATTCCATAAAAAATTTACAAAACTGCATACACACGGAGATTGAATGTAAGAAAATAAAAAGCACACGAGTGCTTATTCCATTATCCTCGATATAATTTTTTTTAACCAATTCCTGTGCAAAATGCACGTTTATCTTTACCAAATCGGTTTAAAGCGCACGAATACACACACACACGCACACACACGCACACACACGCACACACGCAACACACCACACGCACACACACGCACACACACGACACGCACACACGCACGCACGCACACGCACCACACGCACGCACGCACGCACGCACGCACGCACACGCACACGCACACCACACACGCACCACACGCACACACACACGCACACACGCACACACGCACACACCCACACACACACACACACACACACACACACACACACACACAACACACACACACACACTCATAATTGTGACTCGACTTGAAATAGAGCCAAATGTTTCGTACAACTGCTTGTTAGTATTTCATCACCCATTAATTAAATAAATCACACATGCTAAACCATTTTCTAGTTTTACACAACCCAGGTATCGTGAGACTAGAAAAGCAAAAGCAAGAGGACAGGCTGATTACAAAAATTAAACCCATCAAAAACTGTACAGCATTGTATTATCGCAAGAATACAGTATTTCACAACATTTGCTATATTGGAATTTTGCTAGACATTCAGAAGGAGCTTCATGCTTTTAGAAAAGCAGGCATATATAACAGATAGTACAATACAAAGGTTGGACCAATGCCAGAAAGTAGACCAGAAATCAAGCAGCAATGAGCACTGATCATAGTAAAGTCTTTTACTACAGTCTTGCTAATAAAAATAATTTATGCGGGGCCTCTGGGTAGTGGACATGTCACTGACCTATGGCAAAGCAAAAGGCAAGAAGGAAATAAGGTAACAGGACATACTGATACAAGTTGCCGGCTATCTTACACATATTAGAGAATGAAAGATTTGGCATTTTTCTTGCACCTTATCCAGTACAATTAAAAAACGGATAAACGGCACAATGCTTTTTCACACAAAGGTAAAGGTGTCCCATAGCCTATGCGGTCGTTGGGGAGAGAGTTATCAGAAACCTCAGCTTCTCTAGGGGCCAGCATATTGAGGGCGGCGCCCATCTCCTCTCGCTCGCTGCTTTACTTTCCCTGTCCCTAAAGAGGGTGGGTACCCATTTACAGTTCGTTCTGACCACTGGGCTATGCTACCTTTTCTAATGCAAGTTTGTTAAATAAGATTACACGTAATGCATTTTGAAAAAAAATACTGCAACTATTTTAAATCCGACACTTCACTACTTCCTTCACCTCCACCTTTCCAAATTTACAGCGAGTCTTTTGGGTTTTGTTTTTAAGTTTTTCTTTACGGCGGCAAATCCAGCAATTTAGCAAATTTTCTTTAAAACACGGCTGCACACACGGATAATTTATATTCATGTCATTTCGACAACGGCTATTTTTTTCTATTTAACAACTTGACCCCAACACACACACACACACACACACACACACACACACACACACACACACACACACACACACACAACTCACCCACGTGCGCGCGCAAACACACACACACACACTTAAACACACAAACATACTTTCTTATCTTTACTAACGCCTACTTTCTGCAGTACAGTGTCACTGTGCAATGCTCCAGTGATAATTCAACAATTCCTTATAACACCAGTGCCCCCTATTTCTGTTTTAAATCTTTAAAAAAAATCCAATGATAATTCAACAATTCCTTATAACACTAGTGCTCCCTATTTCTGTTTTAAACTTTTAAAAAATGCACCCCCTCGCCAAATAGTTGAGCATTCTACTAGGCACCCTCTACTTGTGTTTTTTTTCTTAAATGCACCTTTCTCATCCCCATGTACAAAAAATCTTTACCGTCCCCCCCTCCCCCCGCCCCTCTTCCTTTGAGTCTTTTCGCTAAAATTGTAGCATCCCTCCTCCCACTGACCATGAAAAAATTATGCATCCAGTCAATATCCGGCCCCTCCGAAAATGCCGGGGGGCTATTTCAGTATAAAGAGCTTCCCCACTTTTTGGAAATGCTCTGCAAGAAATTTCCTCTTTTCTATCCTTCGCTTTCTTTCCGACTTTCCTTTCGGCTCTATCCTCCCTTGCTTGTTTCCCATCAACCAAGTCTATTCTCGTGCTTTTATTTCTTCTAGCATATCTTTTCTCGTTTGAAAACTTAATGAACTGCCCTGTGGTGGGAACGTGTCGGCTGAGGCCAACAAGGCATATACCTCCTGCAGAGGAGCAGCGTGGAAAAAGACCAGCCACTTTGCATTCTAGCCAATACGAGCAAACGAAGAACAGTGTAGCATATACCATATATCTACCTGCCTTTTGTGTCCACATGGGGGGGGGAGTCATGGTTAGAGTTGAGGTTAGTGTAAAAGTTAGTGTTAAAGAGTTATTAGCGGATTAAGGTTTGTCTGTCAGATGGTCGGTCTGAATGTTAGAAAAATGGACACAATAGGCAAATAGACAAATAGTAAGTAGCTATAGACAATGGTACGTAACTCACAGTATTATTAATGAGCTTTAAACCAGAACCCCTAGTCCCAGCAACAGCAGATTTTACTGTCATGTTTTTGGTTTATTCCTTGGCTAGAGTTCCGAGGTCAAATCGATTTCAAACCCGATACTCGTTTTTAGAAGTTGTACCCCCTTAAAAAAAAAAGTAAACAAAAATATCCCCCAATAAACTCATGTCAGAAAAATTCTATCAGCCAGATCTTTTTTCTGTCCGCACTGCTTTAAATATGCAGCCATACCCTCGTAAACACCCCTTCCTTTCCTTTGCTTGCCTCTCCTTTGAACCTGATGTCTCCTCCACATAACTACCCATCTTACACACACACACACACACACACGCACGCACGCACGCACGCACGCACGCACGCGCACGCACACACACACACACACACACACACACACACACACACACACACACACACACACACACACACACACATGCGCGCACGCTCACGCCACCTGTGTGTGCATGTTGGGAGAGGGGTTTATCTGCTCCTACTGGCGCAGTATGGCTTACTTTTTCGGAACAGCAGAACGAGTTTTTAACGTGTATGCAAGATGTTCTGCGTGCGTTCGCATACTGGGCCTCAGTTTATAGTCTCATTTGAAGGACTCCGACATTCAGATTTCTTTTCGTCAAAATTTTTTGTTGTTGCCAAGCAAATGTTTTAGCCATCCCGCAACTCTGCTTAGGGCTTTTTAGTACACATTTCTACTCCAGCTAAAAGGAATAGCTCTTTTATTGTTGCATATTTTTATTTTCGAGGTCTGACACTTTTGCTGCCCAAGGGCTGCATAGGTTATGGAACACATGGACCTATTTTCCATTAACAGTGAACAATTTGTTTCATGTGCCCCCCAAAAAGTCACAGAGCATCGATAGTGATTAGTGATACTCTTAAAAACATTATTTCATTCAATTTTTGGGGGAAAAACAAGTTCCAATCCCACAGTATATAATAGTAGAAACAGTTCTCATGCAACTAATTATTTTATCAGACTTATTAAAAAAAAAAAAAAAAAAAAAGATTTCAAGATATATCACCAGGTGATTTTTGTTTCGTTCCTTGGTTCGAGCTCTCAAATACAAGTTCAAATTATTTCCTTTCGTCCCTTTACGGATATAGAGGATTATACATATCAATAAAGAAAATCATAACTTAACATACATGCACCATATAACTGAATATTTCAACATTTACAATAGGGAAAAAAATGTGTGGTTTTACACAAACTCTCTGAACAAAATTTACATTTCTGATAATTATTTTTAAAAGATTGAGACAGAAACTTCTTATTTGGAGAAGAATACAGTTGTTCATGCCTCAAGTTCCCCAACAGTGAAATTTTGTGAATGCGACTTTTTGGTCACCATTAAGATAGCCACATTCAGACTTCGGGGATGATGTCTAAACACGACACCTGTGTGCATGCATTTTTTTCAAATGTCATTCTTCCGGAACACAATAGCTTATGCTTTTGAAACGGTTTGTTTAACGTGCGTGCAAGATGTTTTGCGTTTGTCCAGGAATGGGGGGGGGTCGGTTTATAGTCACATTAAAGGACTTTTCGGGGAGTGGTGTCGGCACTGATGTTGACTAGGGAAGCATCTCTTGGACGCACGTCTGGGTGTTGGCAGCCAAAATCTGGGGCTGGGGGCGTTCTCCTCTTTGTTGATCCTTACCTGCAGTCGGGAACTGCTTCCAGACCCCTGGGATGCTTGGTACTTTGATCTGGCGCCAGAACTCCTGAAAACAGCACCAACAAGCAACTCGAGCAACCCGGACGGTTTGCATGTTCAAACAAATCAATTCAGTCTGTTTAAAGCACATCAGTGCTCTCTGGAGAAAAACAATTCCAGCAGAGCGGGGATCGAATCCGAACTTTTCACTTTCTAGGCATGCAGTCAACCATTTCGCCTGTTGGCAGAGAAGGCCTTCCCATGCCAAAATAGATAATCTTCAAACAAAAGATAACGCATGCATAATTCTGTCTTTAGACATCCCAGAAGTCGAGATTCAGCTAAAAAGATTGCAAAGGAATTGCCTACACAAAATCTCACCATTCGTTTACTTCCGAACTCTATCCAAGGAACGAAAAAATAATACTTACGCTTGCAAGTTAATGTGTAGTGCAGTCATCATTATGGTGTTGAGACGTTCTGCAGCCACGATGAACCATGACTGCATGTGTACGTTCTACTGCTACGATGAAAGACACACGCCCAGAACTGTGATTCGATCCCCATGACAACTGTCGACACCTATGTCAGACTTCTGAGGATTCAGAGCAAGAATGGAGTGACCCGGAAGGTCTGGGAAGTGCTTTAAAAATGTTTGGGGGCGTGAGGTGTCCCTTCCCCTCGAGAGCACGGTATGCGAGGGTAGGCAGAATGTGCCATTTTAGGACACCCAAATATTTGGTCCACCCCACTCTAGGAGGGCTCCCTTTGTGTGACCACTGCGGAAAAGGTTGAACGGATACTGACGGGAGTACTCAACCCTGTGGTCAGTGAGCCTTGCAGAAAACTTCAGGACAAAGTTTGATTCGAGCTCAGAAACTAGGAAGGACTGGGCGACTTTTGTTGACATTGAGCACACACACGTTGACAGATCATACTCTGTACAGACACGCCAGGAAAGTGTGCAAGACAGGGTTTGCATCTTCAGATCCTCTGCAACCCTACCTCTTTCTACTGTCGGTTCTATGTCGACTAGCAGATGTCCACAAGGACCACAGCCCCTCCTGCTCTCATCGCCTTTGCTCCCTGAAGTGTTGCAGAGATGGCAGGTCATGTAGACGCCACTCTGATACGAAAGCCCCCAAAGCTGCTCAACCCAGTGGAAGATGAAGACGGATGACCATGTTTTAGATCCCTGGGCAGCGGAACCAGGCTGTGCACTGGTCTGCCCTTCAGGGATTTGAAGCAGCACTTTCCCCTATCCCCTATTCTAAACCCTTCTTCCCCATAGATCTGAAATCTGTCTACTTAGTCATGGGGATCTTGGACAAGTTCAGGGTCATGTGCTCCAAAATTCGTGGCGATGGCGTCTCCATGGTCTCTGGTGAAAAGAATCACTATCATCAGCGAAGATCTGGTGGCAAGACCATGAACACAGCTATCAGTATATAGTCTATACTAACACTCTTACACAAAAATCTAGGGTAGAGGACGGGAGTTGCCTATTCGTTAAAGTATTGCTCCTTTAACCTACTCTCGACAATAAACCGAAGTCCCCATTTCTGACCACAAGTTGAACATCTTGTGACCACGTCAAAACCCGTTCCACATTTTGGAAGGGTAGGTCCCTTTGTGCCAATGAGAACTACAGAAAGATATAGTAAAAAATCACACACTGGTGTACTTAGACTTCATCCTGAAAGTGGGAATGCAGCGATCTGAATGCTGATCAAAAACGGTCGTTTATGCAAAAATCTCACCATCAGCCAACCTGGAAGCTTTAGCTGAGAAATGAGGGAAGAAAACACAAAATACTGTAAAGTACAGAATTCTGTAATGTACAAGACTATCAGCTTTCTTTTCTGCCATAGGTTACGTAACAGCAATCAAACGGTGTCAATGTTTTTGCTTTCCTATTTAACACCTATCCTTTGAAAAATATTGGAGAGAGAAAGAGAAGGGGGAAGGGAGAGAGTGAGAAAGAGGGAGAGGAAAGGAAAGAGAGGGAGAGAGAGGAGGCAGTGAACCAGAGAGAGAAAGAGAGAGACAGAGACATAGACAGACAGACAGACAGACAGACAGACAGACAGACAGACAGACAGACAGACAGACATCCGCTTTTGCTCTGATTAAAAACTACAACAAAAACAAAAACGAAACCAAAACAATCACCCCAAAACAAAAAAAATCACTCAACAAATATTAGCAGCCCCATCCAACACAAAACCACCACCAACAACAACAAAAGATCAACCTATGGTTTAAAGAAAGCAGATCGGTATATTTTCAGAGAGAGAGGCAGAGACGGAGAGAGACAAAGACAAGAGAGAAAATGCGTGCGCGCACGCGCGCGTGTGCGTGTGTGTGTGTGTGTGTGTGTGTCTGTGTGTGTGTGTGTGTGTGTGTGTGTGTGTGTGTGTGTGTGTGTGTGTGTGTGCGCGCGCGCGCGCAGTCGCACGCGCGCGTGCGAGTGTGTGTCAGCGTGTTTAGGGTTTGACATTTTGTGAAAGCATCTATATCTGATGTGCAAAAAGATAAAGTTATCCCATAACCTTTATGGTCGTGGGAGAGCATATGAGCGCGAGAGCGCGAGAGCACGGGCGCGCAAGAGAGAGAGAGAGAGAGAGAGAGAGAGAGAGAGAGAGAGAGAGAGAGAGAGAGAGAGAGAGAGAGAGAGAGAGAGACAGACAGACAGACAGACAGACAGACAGACAGACAGACAGACAGACAGACAGACAGACAGACAGACAGACAGACAGACAGACAGACAGACAGACAGACAGACAGACAGACAGACACAGACAAAGACAGACACAGACAAAGACAGACAGAGACAAAGACAGACAGAGACACAGACAGACAGACAGACAGACAGACAGACAGACAGACAGACAGACAGACAGACAGACAGACAGACAGGAAAGTGACAGGTAAAACAAAAAACGGAACAAAGTCAACACAATGAGGAATAGAAGAGGGAAATCTCAGCACAATTTTCCCGAAGGTGGGATGCTTTTAACATTTTATACTGACAGCCCCCCCCCCCCCCCCCCCAACCTCCTGGCATACCCAAAGTACGGACGAATATACAAATCAAAGCCCAACGCATGTACTCTGGTGTCATGTTCAGTTGATTATCCATGAAGTCAGATTACCGCTACAATCATGGTGGGTAAATAACAGTGGCATACACACACATCTCACCATCGGCAAACCTCGGAGCTATGGCTAAGGAAAAGTTTTTAAATACCGCATGGTTTAGAAGATGTAATGCACTTGATAGAAAATTCTCTTACCTGTTCATCTTGCGAGAGGATAGAAGAACGCATAGCGCGAGTTGCCAGGATCTGCCCATTCCCTGCCATGGGCATCATCAGGATGGAAGCTTTGTGTCGATGTCTTCTGCTAAGGGCATCATCAGGATGGAAGCTTTGTGTCGATGTCTTCTGCTAAGGGCATCATCAGGATGGAAGCTTTGTGTCGATGTCTTCTGCTATGGGCATCATCAGGATGGAAGCTTTGTGTCTGCTGGATTTGGCCAGCCTGAAACAAAACGCATGATACGTGTCTTCAGTTCTCTGGCACTGATTTCCAGCTTTTGTTTCATTTTATGTTGTTTAAATCCCTACTGACCACGAAAGCCATATCAGGGCTGTCAATTCACTCAGTTTCTGTGGCTCCAGTAGTAACATTTGCTTCAAGTTCAAAACCAACACCACCTCTTTCCTTCAAATATCCCGCACTGTCAATTCGAAAAATAAATTAAATGTGAAATTATTTGAATGATTAAATTAATTTCTTTAGGCTGGTAAAACCAGGCTGTGCCGAGGACGCCAGCCATTGTGCTTGATTTATCCCCAAATTACACAAAAGTAAAGAATAACGATTCAAATCAGGTTACCAAAACAATGTGTGCAAGTGCACGCAGAACCTATTGCACTCACGTTCAAACTTGTTCCACATTTCGTAATAGGCCATTGTGTGCAAGAGGGAACAGAATTTATAAACCAGCATACACACGGGGACTGGATGAGTAGCCTGCCTCTGCAATCCTTATCCCAGCACTCAAATCTCCACCAAGTGTTAAAAATTCAGCTAGATAGCAATAAAAAAAACGAAAAATATTTTTGTTTTTAATCTGAGTAGTTTACTCTCCCCCCCTATTCTTTTAATAGTTCAGAAAAATCGAAGATTTAAAAATAGACAAGACTGTCAATGTAAGGAAAACATCATTGATTTATTCAATATTGGACCAACAGCGAAACTTAGTGTCATCAGGCCTAGAGAGTTCCCACTCAGTTTTCAGCTGGACTTAAGCTGATCCAAGAAAATATCTAGACATATATTTTGATATAACAAATAACAACTCTCAGCTTATGTCTACTGGATTAACTATTAATTACAGTAAAACTCTTTATGACAGTGATAAAAACTGACACTTACCGCTTCTTCAGTCTTCACCGACCAGTATGTTGAATTTCAAGTCTTCAGAGGTCTTTCTTTTTTCTCCCTCCCCAGCAGTGCCAATGGTCTGCACTGCAGCTAGGGGGCTGTATGAAATGACACCTTGAAAACTGCCCTGCACCCCCCAGTCCACACATAAATGAACACTTTTCACGCGGAAAAGAAAAGTCCTCACAGTTCATTCCGCAAGTTTAAAAAGATAAAGAAAAAACAAGAAAAACAAAACGAAAGAAAAGAAGCAAAACAAAAAAAAACAGAAAAAAGGGGAAGAAGCTGGCTTTTGCAGTGAATTTGCATGCTGCTTTTAGTGACGTTTTAGATCGCATCTATCTCTGCTTTTGTCTGTTTCTGTCTCTAGTGTTCTGTTTGTCTGTCTATTTTTCTGTCTGTCCGATTGTCTCTTCATTTATCAGTAGCTCTCTCTCTCTCTCTCTCTCTCTCTCTCTCTCTCTCTCTCCTCTCTCCTCCTCTCTCTCTCTCTCTCTCTCCTCTCTCTCTCTCTCTCTCTCTCTCTCTCTCTCTCTCTCTCTCTCTCTTTCTCTTTTTATTGGCAGTATTCTCTCCCCCCCTCCAATATTAGTTAAAAAAAAGTTCCCCCCCCCCCCCCCCCCCCCGTTTATCCACATGTATGATTTATATCACTTGTTTATTTCATCTTGTTCTCTTGTTTGCTCTTTACCTATTAACACTTTTCTATTCTTCCATAATCAAAATCTTTTTATTGTGACTTCTGATTTTTGTCTTCTGATCGAGTGCATTTTTATTACTTTATCATATATAGTGTCCTTATTCTTGTGTGTTGTTTAGTACTGCGTAAAATTTTATTGTTTAGTATCTTTTCATCTTGATGTATCCCTGAAAAGGGCGGGGACTGGATGTAAAAAAGCACACGAGTGCTTATCTATTATCCTCGAATAAAATACTTTGCTCTTGCCTTGCCTTGCCTTCTGCCTTGCTCTCTCTCTCTCTCTCTCTCTCCTCTCTCTCTCTCTCTCTCTTCTCTCTCTCTCCTCTCTCTCTCTCTCTCTCTCTCTCTCTCTCTCTCTCTCTCTCTCTCTCTCTCTCTCTCTCTCTCTCTCTCCACTCATAAATGCATAAAAGCACAATGTGAAATATTTGCCAACGACAAACATGTATGTAGTTCTGATGTTCATCACACGTGTCATTTTATGCAAAAAAGCTTTAAACTCATAGAGGGGACACGTTTAAACCAGATGTCTCTGCATCCCTCCCCATTGAAAAAAACGAGAGTAAAAGACCGAATGAATAATAACCACCAGAAAACATTAAGATATTACCCAAAATCTGCCAACTACTTATGTGTTAGTGAAGAAATTTAAAGTCACAAGTCATAGAACTGATAGCAATCTGTCCTGGTGGAAACATTCAGAGAAAGTGTAAATATTGCTACAAAGAAGGACTAAACAT
>CM060317.1:2301932-2314432 GCA_030674155.1 Stramonita haemastoma
CAGCAAGTACTTTGGTGGTCCCTTTGTTGTCTGATTGGTTTTTTTTTAAGTGTATTTAGTTCTTATTAGAAAGACAAACACACAAAAGAATTGATGATAATAATTTCTACTAAGTAAGATGGTAAAAAGTGAAAGTACAAAGAAGCTTATTCATATTCCTAATATGAAAAATAAATATTGAACACTAAAGTTTTCAGATAACAGAAAAAACTATTTAAAGGAAACAGAAACACAAATTCGTTCCTTTGCTAGAGCTCCCAGGTTTACCGCCGTTGACATTCTGCCACCGTTTGCCAGCTGTTTAGGCTGCCGCATTCCACACTGCTGATGATGTGCACACAACACTGTTGTTCGTGTGTTTTTCTTAGTGTGTCATATCTTTCCTATAGCACGCAATGGCTAATTTATCCAAAGGGCGAAACTGGTGTCAACGTGTGCGCAAGATGTTCTGAGTCCGTTCGTACACGAGACCTCGGTTTATAAGTCTCATCCAAAGAACTTTCGGGAGAGTAGAGTCGGTACTGATGTTAACTTCAGAGGGAAAATCCTCTCTAACATGTGTCTATGTGGTGGCTCGAATCCCTGCCATCAGATGGTGACCTCGTTGCTGTAACCACTAAGCCATCCCACCGCCATCAAATCGATTCATTTCCTTCACTCACTCTTCAGATTGGCATGCAGATTTCTTTTCCGCCAACACCAAAAGTGTTTCTAATCAATTCCTAGCCTGGTGATTCAGGCAAGGCTTCTTTCCTGACCCACGTTAAGATGGCAGGGCATTCATCAGGATTCTCTGCACCAGTCTTGGAAAGGAGATATTGCATGGAATTTACTTCAAATATCGAACACAACATTTCACGCATAATTGAAAACCGTTTTGTATCCTCTTGCACACATGGGAGGTGTTATTGTTTATTTCGTTCCTCGGCTGGGGCTTTCAGGTTAAACAATGATGGGACTTTGTGGATGTGATGCTTAACCCCATGAAGGTAGCCACATTTCAACTTTGGCTGTAGTATCTAAACACCACACCAATTTATTTCTACTTTTAAACAAATGTAATACGTTCCTACTGATAAAAATTGGCATTTCCCAATGGGGCTTTGGTCAGTAGTGTCGTATGAAGTGATTTGAGGAAAAAGGAGTCGGTACTGATGTTCGCACCAGGGCAACCGTCCTTAAAACGGGTGCCTCTATGATGGCTCCGTCCCGGCCTCTCAGCTCACAAACGTAACGCTCTAACCACTTGACCATCCATTCTCCCCCCCCCCCCCCCCCCCCCCCCCTTTAGATCATTTAGATTTATTGACCAAATCCTCAGATATGCAAGCAGGTTCATCTTCCGTCAATAACACAAGCAACTAATAAACTGATATTTCGAGAAACGCTCATTTTCTGACCCATATTCGGACAGCAAGGCATTAACTCGACATCTCTGGGTCATTTGGGGAAAGGAGATATTTCATGGAATCTACTTCATACACTGAGCACATCATTTCACACAAAATTGAAAGTCATTTTGTCCCTTCCTGCTTGCATGTGAGTGATAAAAGTGCACAGACTGAACTAAGAAGATCGAGATAGAGGGGGGGGGGGGATGAGGATGGCTAAAAGCAGTGAGAGAGAAAAAAAAAAAAACACAAACATACAGAGAGAGAGAGGCAGACAGGTAGACAGACAGACAGACGAAGACAGAGATAGATCGAGAGACAAAGAGAGAGTGAGAGACACAAAGAGAGAGACAAAGAGAGAGAGAGAAAATGAGAGAGAGACAAAGAGAGAGATTAAGAACTGCAGATGAAGGCTATATTGCTCAGCCATGCTTTTGAAAAGAATTTCACTCCGCTAATTTGGCTTTAACCTATCCTATCCTTCGTCATAAAACCCATCTTTTACTCCATAAAACTTTTACAACGTTCATTTCACACACATTGCTCACTTTCTGCATTGCAAGGCTCCAGTTACAGGAAGCACCGCTACTGCTGGTGTAGCTATGCCAGAGCCTGTGCAGTCCTAAAGGAGGCCAGAAATGGGGAAATGCTGATAGTCAGGGATAAGGAAAGACCACGAGGACTCAGAGCATTGGCAAAGAGCGTTACTAGTGTGCAGTCCATGGAGCGGAGCGTAGAACAGAAAGGAAAAAATACTAACTGAGGCCTTGATGATAGGCAGACTCTCTTTTTCTGCGTTATTTTACCAGTGAATCCAATACAGCAAGGGCGTGGGGGGGGGGGGGGGGTGGTAGGGAAGGAGATAGCCTAGTGGTTAGACCATTGCACTCCCAATCTGACGGCTTGAGTTCCAGCCACCACCAAGGTAGTGATGTTAGGGGATCGCTCCCCCCTCCGCCACCCTCTAGAATTAACATCAGTACCGACTCCGTCCCTCTCGAAGTCTTTTCATTGACACTATAAATGAAGGTCCTGTGTGTAAGTGTGCACATCATCAGCTTGCGCACCTGTCATAGTATTTTCGTGTTTTGCGTACATAAACCACACACACACACACACACACACACACACACACACCACATTCACGCACGCACCCACGTACATACATTCACGCAGGAACGCACAAACACACATACACACGTACAAAAACAAACACGCACGCACACATACACATACATACATATACACACACCACACACCACAAACGAAAACACCACACCAAAACACACACACACACACACACACACACACACACACACACACACACACACACACACACACACACACACACACACAATTAATTTTATGTTAAGGGGGTTTGGGTTTTTGTTTTATTGTTTTCTTTTAAAATTTATTAATTTCATTATTTATTTTATCTATCTATTCATCTTTATCTTATTTTTATTTTATTTTATTTATTATTATAATCATCATCATCATCTTTGTTTTTATTTATCTATTTATTTTTATTTTTATCATTTTAGTTTTATTTCTATTTTTTAAATTCCCTCCCCCTACCCGTCCAGTATCACTTTATGTGGAAGGACGTAAAATTGAAGGCTACTACTACTACTACTACTACTACTACACACACACACACACACACACACACACACACACACACACACACACACACACACACACACACACACACACACACACACACACACACACACACACACACACACATAAACACACGAAACGCCATCTACATAAGCATCGCGGAACTACAGAGAGATCGAGAAAGTGAGAGAGAGATAGAGAGGGAGAGAGATAGAGACAAAGACAGTAACAGTGCCAGACAGACAGACAGACAGACAACAAACAGACAGACACAAAGATTTGATCTGATTGTGTTCTTGCAATTATTAACTTTAATAAAGTTGTTCAAACCAATATATAATTAGAGAGAGAGAGAGGTTATGTCTGATAAAATTTCGGAGGGTGTGTGTATGTGTGTCTGCGCGTGCGCGCGCGCGAGTGTGTGGGTATCCTACAATTTCACTCTTTATTTCTCTAAAAAGCGTTTTGTCTCTAGTGGTACCATTGTGTTATAGCGGTGTCTGCAATACCATGACGACAGTACAAGTGTTTGCCCAGTCATCAGACCTGTACTGTCGGCTTTCAGTTTAGCTGTAGGTGTTGGGCATTCAGATTTCACTTCATGATGTCCGCCGCACTGAGTGTGCCCGTGTAATGGTAGTTGTCTGCGTTCTTTGTCCCTTTTTGTGTTTTTATTCTTTTTCAGTAAACGATTCTTTATTTCCATAGTTAAGTGATTTGTTTGTTTTTGTCATTAAGATCAGTAGTTGAATAATTGTAAAGCTATGTCCCATAGTTCTAGGTTTGTTTAGAAATATAAAACTGTTTTGTTTGTTTTAAGTAAACGAAGCCAGAATGAAATAATAGATTCATGTACGTTGTCTGTAGCTTTGCCGTAATACTACGGTACTGATTTTTTAAAACCTGCAGTCAATGTATCATATTATCTAAAAGTGAAGCCAGTTACATTATATTTCGTTTACATTTCCAACAGGTGTGATTATATCGAATATGATCTATATATTGATTAATGAAATATCAGTTGAAAGTAAAAAGAAAATAGAAGTTAGTATCAGAAGTTGTTTTTGTTGTTTTGCATTCATTTTCTTTTTGTTTCCAACCGACTTGTGTTATTGGAAAATGTGTTTTCATTTGCATTTGCATTTTTTCTGTTTTGTTTCAAAATCCATCTATCTATCTATCTATCTATCTATCTATCTATCTATCTATCTATCTATCTATCTATCTATCTATCTATCTATCTATCTATCTATCTATCTATCTATCTATCTATCTATCTGTCTGTCTGTCTATCTATCTATCTATCTATCTATCCATCCATCCATCCATCCATCCATCCATCCATCCATCCATCCATCCATCCATCTATCTATCTCTCTATCTCTCTCTATCTCTCTCTCTCTCTCTCTCTCTCTCTCTCTCTCTCTCTCTCTCTCTCTCTCTCTCTCTCTCTCTCTCTCTCTCTCTCTCTCTCAGTCTGGTGACCCTGGGGGCACCCCTGAAGATTTGACAACCAGTTCCCTTCATCCCTCTCTCTGTTCTTCCTATCTCAAATTTTTGTTAAGTTTTAGGCCTGTCTATTCGCTGATGTTGTCCTCCCATCTCTTCCTTGGTCTGCCTCTTTTTCTTCCTCCTTGGTCATTGCCTTGCAGTATTTGATCTCGTGCATGCATGTACCATTTAAGTTTACGCTTCTTTGTGATTGATAGAAGGTGTTCGTATGGACCAATGGTTTGCTGGATTCTGTTATGCACTTCTTTGTTTCTTATGCAGTCTCTGTAGAAGAATACTTTAAAATAGGCAGTATATGTGGAAGTTTCAGCACATCTATCAGGTTCAACGTTTTAACAATATTCAACAAAAAGAGAACGTAATTCAAAACCGCTCACTTTCATGATCTTTTCTGGAAAATATTGAATTTTTCCTAATAACAGCCGTTAAATAAATTATGATAAGACTACTTGAATCAATAATGGCTGTCACTTAAGTGGCAGTATAAACTACGGAGTCAAGTAATACTTCTGCACCTATGGTTAGCAAGCAGTGTCTTGAACTAACTCGCTATAAAAGACACCACTGGACAACGACACAGTGACCACAGGATCAGTGCAGTGCCCCTCCATCAGGTGGTCCCATGGCGGTCTGATGTTGGTGACCTTCCTGTGGATCTCTGACCCAAATAGTCCAAGAGGCTGAGCTAGGGGGAAGAGAGAGGAATGAACAGCATGAGGACAGAAAGACGAAACCTCACAGAGGATGGAGCTGTGTGAAAAACAAACACGCAAACAAACAAACCACCAAACAAACAAACAAGCAAACAAACAAACAAACAAGCAAACAAACAAGCAAACAAAGACACGTTCTCACACACAATAGAGCTGAGGGCTTTTGCAGAAGGAAGATGAATGTAAAGCAGCCTATCACCCTCATGCAACCAGTGGACAGCCCCTGCAAGAAAAACAAAAACTGCATCAATGTTCCAGGCATGCTTTCGAGACAGAGACAAGTGACCTGCCCGCATAACCCAACATTGCAATGTGTCATTTATGCAATGTGGTCAGGACCACTTTTCAACGGTTTAAGTCTGCATCAATAAAACTCCATCAAAAAGAAGGCACCCAAGGAATAGGAGCCGCCTCTTCGTCCCCCTTCTCAGAAACACACGTGACACGCTCTTCTTCAAGAGAATACTAGTTGATTAATCAATTGTAATAGGCTCCAGAAAACCGGAAAGAAACTGCACAAACCGGAAGAAAGCAGTCAGCCATGCTTTTGTTCAGCAGCTTTGAGATTTTGACAAATACCCAAATGCTTGTTGTGAATCATGATTTCCTCTTTGAGTCGTTTAAGGACATTACATGCTTTCCATCATTTATTTTAAATGTCCTCTTGGACATTTGAATGGTCTGAACATCAATTGCAGTTTTTATTTTGTTGTACTTCCATACAGAGAATGAAACTCTTTTCAATAATTGTAGAAAGCATGGCAAAAATCTTATACAGCGTTACCAGACCAAACAGCGGAGTGCAATAGGTTATTGCTACAGATTCGTGCATTTTTCAATGACTGTAGAAATAAATAGTACCGTACAATTTCAGTACAGTACAGTACAGTACAGTACAGTACAGTACAGTACAGTACAGTACAGTACAGTACAGTTCAGTACACTACACTACACTACACTACACTACACTACACTACACGACACGACACGACACGACACGACACGACACGACACGACACGACACGACACGACACGACACGACACGACACGACACTACACTACTACAGTGCACTACACTACTCTACACTACACTACACTACACTACGCTACGCTACACTACACTACACTACACTACACTACACTACACTACACTACACTACACTACACTACACTACACCACGCTACAATATAATATGATACAAAACAACACAGTACATATAAAGATAAATGCCATATCAGCAAGGCCGAATTTCCTGGAAAAAGCCTCTGGAATGTAGATGATAACAAACCGGAAATGAGTGGCGCACAGCTTGTGGCTACACACTCTCCTTGAAAAAAGAGCAACACGAGTTTTATGCGCTCAATTTTGCCATGACAGTAAGCAGTATACCGATGTCAACCTACGCGATTGCTGGGGAGCGAAGTGTCAGAGACCTCAGCTTTTCTAGAGGGTGAGTATTTTGAGAGTAGCTCCCATTTCCTCTCCCTCGCTGCTTTACCTCCCCTGTCCATAAAGAGGGCAGGCGCCCATTTACAGCTGGTTGAATGCGGGGACTATACTGCAGCCACGGGACACAGTCATCAATCCGCGAGGCAGCCACGGGACACAGTCATCAATCCGCGAGGCAACCACGCTGAATGCTGATAAACCTCAGCTGGGGGAGTGAGAGCTGTGACCACTGATCTCTGTGGCATACCGTACATACAATGTTAACAGCTCTTCACCCAAAGTGTCCATCCACATCACTTGAACAGGACAGCGGGAAACTAAGGGTCTTCTCCATCAGTTAGTTTACACACTCGTGTCAGTGTCCTCTGGGATAAGTCCTTTTTATAGAAGGAAGATGGGCAATGTACACGTACACACATACATACACACACACGCACGCACGCACACACACACACACAAACACACATACATACACGCACACACATATATATGAAATACATGATTCCATCCGTCATCTCCAACCCCCCCTCCTCAGACCAACACCATCATCCTCTCCCTGTCTCTTTGTCTAATGTCACAATTTGCGATGAGACGTAAAATTAAAATCAAACACACACATTTCACTGTTATAAATGGCATGATATTAGCTTTGATCTGCCGAAGCTTCAATGACACCTGAGATATTTCACTCTGTTTACTTGGAGCATGAAAACGTCATTACATGCGTGATTTAAAATGGCTTCGTTTTCTCCTGGCTTGCAGTAGGACTGATGAAAAAAGATAGAAAAGAAAGCATAAGGAAAAGTGATACATAGAGGCAGGTTGACAGAGACAGACCAGGAGACACACAAGCAGATTTGATTGATATATTCTTTCATATCGAGGATAATGGAATAAGCACTCTTGTGCATTTTTCATCCAGTCCCTGTGTGTATGCAGTTTTGTAAATGTCATCTGTTCCCACTGGCACACGATGGCCTACTCTTACGAAAAGTGGAACAGGATTTAACATGTGCGCAAGGTATGAGAGAGAGAGAGAGACAGAGACAGAGACAGAGAGAGAGAGACGGAGAGAGAGAGAGAGGCTCAGTCTTCAGACTTTTACTGTACATCGGCCTTAGGCCACAATACAAAAGAATGGGGGCATACAGAGTGGGCATATGAAATAAGTGTTAGGAACATATTACTATCAATTTATATTATACATATGAAATTATGCATCAGCAGTAATAAAAGAAGAAAATTATATCAGCCGTATCTTAGATACTCATCACGAAATATATCACTAGCGTTTTTTACCTTATTCTTTAATTTAAAATACAATGGAATAAGCACTGATGTGCGTGTATATGCGTGTGTGTGTGTGTGTGTGTGTGTGTGTGTGTGTGTGTGTGTGTGTGTGTGTGTGTGTGTGTGTGTGTGTGTGTGTGTGTGAGGGAGGTTATACAATACCTGTGTTGGGGTAAGTGGGTGTATGTGTGCGAGCGTAAATATGTAGACGTGTGTGTATGTCTGCACGTGTGCACACACGTACTGAAGTAAACACTCAGCTGAGAGCAATGACTGCTCGTTGAAGTTCTATTATTTGCCATCAGCCACAATCAGCCACGGCCTTTCATCGAAAATCAAAAAAAAGAAAAAGAAAACCGGATGCTGTCATACTTCATATCCTTTCTACGGCTGCTCAGGAAATGACGAGCTATTCACACAGCAGCCTTGAACAATCCTCGGGCTAGGCAGACAATGGCTGGAGGCTGGCTGTGAAACTGTCAGGACTGAGCACTTGTCTCCACCTACCCTGAAGCTCCTTGTATTTAAGAGATGTCATTTAGGGGCAGATATTTGGTCACAACTTTTAATTGAAATAAATGAAGGGATGCAACTTTTAATTTCTCAAACAAGAGACAACACCAGCAGTCAGGTTGTCTGTTAGCACTGAAGTCAGTCTGTATGCGCGCATGCGTTTACTACTTGTGCATGTTAGCGTGCATGCTTGTGTTTTGAGTCAACAGTCAAGGGAAAACAGTAATTTTCCTTTAAAATCTAATCACTCTGGTCTGCAACAATCAGAACCCTTCTGTCCCACCCCTACCCCCATTTTTTGTCTTTTTCCATCCTGTTATAATAAAAGGTAATTAACAAAAATATCATACCTATCACCACTTCTGCAGCTGCTCAAAAAATTAACAGATGGGAAGAGATGACAAGATTTGCAAAAACTGCATACTCATGGGGACTGGATGTAGAAAAGCACGTGAGTTCTTATTCTATTATCCTCGATATAAAAAAATAAATGAATAAACTATTGAAACAGCAGCTATGAACTCCTCTATTTGATCATATTCTGATGGTTCACACAGCTTTTGTTTTAAGCAAAGGTAAGAGAAGAAAAAATGCCACATCTCACATCGCTTCTGCAGCTGCCCAGGAAATGACAATCTTTTCCAACAGCCGCCATGAACCGTTCTGTAAGAGCATGTTGTGATTGTTGTTGCTCTTACCATCACTTTTATGCATAATGTAGATGTTTTCTTCTGAATTGACACGTATTTAAACCAAAAGTTCTAAGGCTTAAAAATGACCTGAGGGAGCATGCAAAATGGTCAGACTTTATAACTCGTTTCCTACCTACCCTTAAGTTCCTTTAGGTGAAAGAGATATCATTTAGTGGCTGGTATGTTATCAAAACCTTTGGGGGACGGGATAGCCTAGTGGTTAGAACATTGCGCTATCAATCTGACGACCCGGACTTGAGTCCCGTTCAATGTGATTTTTTCCCCTGGAGTTAACATCTGGGCAGACTCCACTCTCCTCAAAAGTCCTTCGGATGAGACTATAATCCGAGGCCCCGTGTGCGAACGCACGCAAAAATCTTACACACTCGTTAAAGCCTGTTCTGCTTTTCAAAAGAGTAGGCCATCGTGTGCCGGTGTGAACAGATGACAAAATTTACAAAACCGCATACACACGGAGACTGGGTGCAAAAAAAGCACACGAGTGTTTATTCCATTATCCTCGATATAAAAGAATAAATAAATAAACAAATGAATAATAGATAAATAAGTGACGGTAAGGGTAGAGTAGCTCAGTGATAAATCGCCATCTTTAGGATAAGCTGGGATCTGTTGGGGGGGGGGGGGGATCAAGTTTCTGCTGACCTGTCCCTTTTATGGGTCATTTTCGGGGTTTGTGCGGAGAGAGGGGGGGAGGGGTTGTTGGTTGTTATGTTCGTTTCAACAAGAGCAAAGAGGCTGCGATTTTAGGTATGCTGACCATTGATATAGCTGCATTCCGATGATGTTTCAATTCGACAACATTCCGCATATCAGTTGTGGTGGTGGTGGTGGGGTATCATCCTGAGCGCAGAATGTTTGGCGTGTGTTGGCACATAACACCTTTGTCCTGGTGTTACTGAAAAACTTTCAGGGAATCTCTCTCTCTCTCTCTCTCTCTCTCTCTCTCTCTCTCTCTCTCTGTCTCTGTCTCTGTCTGTCTGTCTGTCTGTCTGTCTGTCTGTCTGTCTGTCTGTCTGTCTGTCTGTCTGTCTGTCTGTCTCTCTCTCTCTCTCTCTCTCTCTCTCCTCTCTCTCTCTCTCTCTCTCTCTCTCTCTCTCTCTCTCTCTCTCTCTCTCTCTCTCTCTCTCTCTCTCTCTCTCTCTCTCTCTCTCTCTCTCTCTCTCGACATATAAAAGTATATATATAAGAGTGTGTGTGTGCGTGTGTCTGTGTCTACCTGTCTGTTTGTCTGCCTGTCTGTCTGTGTGTCTGTGTGTGTGCTTTGTTCCTGTTTTCCTCATTTTTTCTATGTTGTGGACAAGGATAATATACTCTAGCTTGTCACCATAAATCTAAAGGTGGACATGACACTGCCCACATATTTAGCCTGATGCAGGGGATGGATTCCGATAAGAAAAAGTCAAGCATAAAATCATATTCTCATCAAAAAAGAATCCACTGAAAGCCTACATTTCGAACCTTTTGCCCTTCTCGTTAGCAGATGTACTTTCTTTCTTTCTGCATACCCCCCTCCCCTCTTCCCAGCAATACAAAATTCCTTCTGATGAGTCAAGTCGCCAGAGGGTAAGTTCTCCACAAGGCAAAAGATCTCTCTCCAAAAAGAATGAAAACCGACCCAAGATGCCAGCAAACAAATACAAAAAAGACAAAACGCAGTTATTACTAGACTGTTAGTTGTCACTACTTTGGTAGCCTGCGGGATAGGTACCCAGCTGAAAAGCATGACTGGTAAGAATCAATACATAATCAGCATATCAACTGCAAATATCCAGCATTCGGTGACCCAGGATGACGTTAAGCCCTAGATATATAAAAATCAATAGAAAAAAACTGATACATTCCTTAGTACTATGCACATCAAAACAACAACAAAAAGAATAATCTATCTCAAGCCACATTCCAGGAATTTTCTATAGCACTTTTTTGTAAACAACACATATAAATAAAACAGGCCCTGTTGTTGATTGAGCTGTCAACAAGATAAAGTGAATCTATTTACATGAATAGAAGGATCCGATTAAAGTTCGCTTTTTTGTTGTTGTTTTTCAGGTTGTAAAGATGTTTTGATTTATACATGTCTATTTTTAACTCTTTTTTTTGTCTTTGTTAACAAATGCTTACAGATTTTATTGGGAGAACATCATCTTAGTTTCTTTCCATAGCTTCTAAGATCTCATTACACCTTTTTTGGCTCAATGGGTTTAGTTTTCATGATGTATTTTTGTATCTCTACATTTGGTGTGTGTGGGGGGGGGGGGGGGTATTCTAGTGGTAGACATCATTTTGTTTTTTATCAAATTTGTTTTTCTTTTGCTTGTTTGCTTGTTTGATTGATTATGTGTGTAGCTTTTGTTTCCAGCTTACCTGCTTTTTGTTGGAAATGTTACCGAGTGGGAGAGCAGTGTGTTCGCGCGTCCGGGCGCGCGCGCGCGAGCGCGCGCGTGTGTGTGTGTGTGTGGGGTTGTATTTGTGTGTGTGTGTTTGTGTGTGTATGTGTGTGTTGTGTTGTGTGTGTATGTGTGTGTTCAATTTGACGTCTGTTCACTCTCAGTGATATGTGTGTGTGTCTTTGTGTCTGTGTGTCTGTGTGTGTGCAGTATGTATGTGTGTGTATGTGCGCGCGTGTATGTGTGTGTATGTGAGTGTGTGCAGTGTGTGTATGTGTCAGTGTGTTCGCAATGTGTCTGTGTGTGTGTGATTGTGTGAGTGCGTGCGTGCGTGGGCGCGTGCACGCGTATGTAAATGGAGGCTTCTCTTTTTGTACCTTACTTTTCCTTTCCTTCCTATCCTTTCTTTCTTTCTTTCTTCCCTGAGGACAAGGAATTGATTTCTTGTCACAATGACTTTCCAGATAGATATGATACAACCTACAGTTTTGTCACAATGCATATGTAGGACACGGGGAAAAAAATGCAAACAAAAACTCCACTCTCAAATTAATAAGTGTTTTGCAAAGCATAGATTTTGAATCTTTTATCCTGGCGATAGTTGGTGGGGGGTTTCTTATTTCACATTTCTTCTTGTCCCCAACACAACAATACAGAGCATCTTCTAATGAGACAGGTCGCCAGAGGGTTAATTCTCAGCAAGGCACAACCCACCCACCCTCCCCTCCCCCTTACAGGAGGAAGGAAAATACACCAAAGAAATAATAATGCAGGCAAACAAACAAACAAATGCAAAACACAAGCTGAGCAGAGAAACAAGAAAATAATAAATAAACTAAGATATTTTTTTTAATTATAGCTTTAAATTATGGCAAAAAACCTGCTCTGCATTTCATATGAATACACCA
>CM060317.1:2316932-2350840 GCA_030674155.1 Stramonita haemastoma
TATATGGTCGTAGGGGAGCGAGGCATCAGAGATATCTTGATCTTTATCTGGAATAATTATGTGATCTCCGTAACTACCTGTACCATCCCTACCTGCATGCTAATGCTCCCTTTAAGATTTCGTCTGAATTTTGCCCTCTGCGCTTTTATATACTGGATTAATGCCCTGAAAGTTAGCCTATCTTCCCCATTATAGTTTGTGACGCAAACAGCCAATAGACCTATCTATTGACGTCAATATATTTTCACCTTGAGTTGTTTGTCAAGTTGCAGCAAAGGTCAGAAAATAATTGATATCAACAATTCGAGACTGGTTCTTTTTGCATAATGTTCTAAATGAAGATGCTAATTAATTATTTAGGAAACATGTCTTCTGCAGCTTTTCACCACCACTAATGACATTGATGATTCATTATCTGGTGCTAGTAAAACTAACAGCACAACCACTAGTTGAATCCTGCTGTTGAGCCAGCCAGTGTCTCATTTCTCTGCAGCCATCGCATGCATGTGGTCTATTTTCAGGGTAGTTTGTGGCCAGTGTGACTGTCAGTTAATACACGTACAAACTGCCAAACACCAGCGCGCGCGGACATGCACGCACGCATACCCAACCCCCTGCCATAAAGGTGCGGTTTGGGGCCACGACTGAACCCGAAAGGCCGTTTTCAGGCCCGTCCTTCCCACACTTTTGACCGGTTACAAACCCTAAGGCACAAGAGCAATATCACACTGTATACATACTCCCTCCCCTACAATTTTCGACGTGAGTGGCGCCGGACTTGTGGCGACTGCACAGCCCTAAAGAGCCGAGAAAGCTGGTTTCTCGCAAGGAAATATGGTACAGTACAACAATGGTACAATAATAATTACAATATACAGCAATACGATGCACCACAGCAAGCAGATGGATCCCCGCAAAATGCACGCACACAAACGAACGGACAATCACCAGCGCGCGTGCGCTAGTGCACGCAAGAATACCAAAGCCCCTGCCAAAAAGGTGCGGTTTGGGGCGAAGACGGGACCCAAAGAGCCGTTTTCGGGCCCGTCCTGCCCCTAATTTTACCCGCCTACAGACCCCAAGGCACCAGGACAGTATCGCTGCGTATGCATACTCCCTCCCCTACCATCTCCGACATGTGTGGCGCCGGTCTTGTGGCGACAGCGCAGCCCCCAAGTGCTGAGAAAGCTGGTTTGTCGCGAGGAGGTCGGGTACAGTGTACGCACCGAAAACCAAGCAGGGCGCACAATAATAATGACAATATACAGCAATATGATGCACCACAGCCAAGTGCAGGGTCCCCGCCACATGCGCGCACACAAACAAACACACTGACGAACACCAGCGCGCGCGCACGTACGTACACGCATACCCAACCCCCGCCAAAAAGGTGCGGTTTGGGGCCAAGACGGAACCCAAAGAGTCGTTTTCGGGCCCGTCCTGCCCCGACTTTTGCCCGCCTACAGACCCCAAGGCACCAGGACAGTATCGCTGCGTATGCATACTCCCTCCTCTACCATCTCCGACGTGTGTGGCGCCGGACTTGTGGTGACAGCGCAGCCCCCAAGTGCTGAGAAAGCTGGTTTGTCGCGAGGAGGTCGGGTACAGTGTACGCACCGAAAACCAAGCAGGGCGCACATTAATAATGACAATATACAGCAATATGATGCACCACAGCCGAGTGCAGGGTCCCCGCCACATGCGCGCACACAAACAAACACACTGACGAACACCAGCGCGCGCGTACGTGCGTACACACATAAACAACCCCCCGCCAAAAAGGTGCGCTTTGGGGCCAAGACGGAACCCAAAGAGTCGTTTTCGTGCCTGTCCTGCCCCAACTTTCGCCCGCCTAAAGACCCCAAGGCACCAGGACAGTATCGCTGCGTATGCTTATTCCCTCCTCTACCATCTCCGACGTGTGTGGAGCCGGACTTGTGGCGACAGCGCAGCCCCCAAGTGCTGAGAAACCTGGTTTGTCGCGAGGAGGTCGGGTACAGTGTACGCACCGAAAACCAAGCAGGGCGCACAATAATAATGACAATATACAGCAATATGATGCACCACAGCCAAGTGCAGGGTCCCCACCACATGCGCGCACACAAACAAACACACTGACGAACACCAGCGCGCTCGCGCGCGCGCGTACACGCATACCCAACCCCCCGCCAAAAAGATGCGGTTTGGGGCCAAGACGGAACCCAAAGAGTCGTTTTCGGGCCCGTCCTGCCCCGACTTTTCCCACCTACAGACCCCAAAGCACCAGGACAGTATCGCTGCGTATGCATACTCCCTCCCTTACCATCTCCGACGTGTGTGGCGCCGGACTTGTGGCGACAGCGCAGCCCCCAAGTGCTGAGAAAGCTGGTTTGTCGCGAGGAGGTCGGGTACAGTGTACGCACCGAAAACCAAGCAGGGCGCACAATAATAATGACAATATACAGCAATATGATGCACCACAGCCAAGTGCAGGGTCCCCGCCACATGCGCGCACACAAACAAACACACTGACGAACACCAGCGCGCGCGCGCGCGCGTACACGCATACCCAACCCCCCGCCAGAAAGATGCGGTTTGGGGCCAAGACGGGACCCAAAGAGTCGTTTTCGGGACCGTCCTGCCCCGACTTTTGCCCGCCTACAGACCCCAAAGCACCAGGAGAGTATCGCTGCGTATGCATACTCCCTCCCCTACCATCTCCGACGTGTGTGGCGCCGGACTTGTGGCGACAGCGCAGCCCCCAAATGCTGAGAAAGCTGGTTTGTCGCGAGGAGGTCGGGTACAGTGTACGCACCGAAAACCAAGCAGGGCGCAAAATAATATAGACAATATACAGCAATATGATGCACCACAGCCAAGTGCAGGGTCCCCACCACATGCGCGCCCACAAACAAACACACTGACGAACACCAGCGCGCGCGTGCGTGCGTACACGCATACCAAACACCCCGCCAAAAAGGTGCGGTTTGGGGCCAAGACGGGACCCAAAGAGTCGTTTTCGGGCCCGTCCTACCCCGACTTTCACCCGCCTACAGACCCCAAGGCACCAGGACAGCATCGCTGCGTATGCATACTCCCTCACCTACCATCTCCGACGTGTGTGGCGCCGAACTTGTGGCGACAGCGCAGCCCCCAAGTGCTGAGAAAGCTGGTTTGTCGCGAGGAGGTCGGGTACAGTGTACGCACCGAAAACCAAGCAGGGCGCACAATAATAATCACAATATACAGCAATATGATGCACCACAGCCAAGTGCAGGGTCCCCGCCACATGTGCGCACACAAACAAACACACTGACGAACACCAGCGCGCGCGCGCGTGCGTACACGCATACCGAACCCCCCGCCAAAAGGTGCGGTTTGGGGCCAAGACGGGACCCAAAGAGTCGTTTTCGGGCCCGTCCTGCCCCGACTTTTGCCCGACTACAGACCCCAAGGCACCAGGACAGTATCGCTGCGTATGCATACTCCCTCCCCTACCATCTCCGACGTGTGTGGCGCCGGCTTTGTGGCGACAGCGCAGCCCCCAAGTGCTGAGAAAGCTGGTTTGTCGCGAGGAGGTCGGGTACAGTGTACGCACCGAAAACCAAGCAGGGCGCACAATAATAATCACAATATACAGCAATATGATGCACCACAGCCGAGTGCAGGGTCCCCGCCACATGCGCGCACACAAACAAACACACTGACGAACACCAGCGCGCGCGCATGTGCGTACAGGCATACCCAACCCCCCGCCAAAAGGTGCGGTTTGGGGCCAAGACGGGACCCAAAGAGTCGTTTTCGGGCCCGTCTTGCCCCGACTTTTACCCGCCTACAGACCCCAAGGCACCAGGACAGTATCGCTGCGTATGCATACTCCCTCCCCTACAATCTCCAACGTGTGTGGCGCCGGACTTGTGGCGACAGCGCAGCCCCCAAGTGCTGAGAAAGCTGGTTTGTCGCGAGGAGGTCGGGCACAGTGTACGCACCGAAAACCAAGCAGGGCGCACAATAATAATGACAATATACAGCAATATGATGGACCACAGCCAAGTGCAGGGTCCCCGCCACATGCACGCACACAAACAAACACACTGACGAACACCAGCGCGCGCGTACGTGCGTACACACATAAACAACCCCCCGCCCAAAAAGGTGCGGTTTGGGGCCAAGAAGGGTCCCAAAGAGTCGTTTTCGGGCCCGTCCTGCCCCGACTTTTGCCCGCCTACAGACCCCAAGGCACCAGGACAGTATCGCTGCGTATGCATACTCCCTCCCCTACCATCTCCGACGTGTGTGGCGCCGGACTTGTGGCGACAGCGCAGCCCCCAAGTGCTGAGAAAGCTGGTTTGTCGCGAGGAGGTCGGGTACAGTGTACGCACCGAAAACCAAGCAGGGCGCACAATAATAATACAATATACAGCAATATGATGCACCACAGCCGAGTGCAGGGTCCCCACCACATGCGCGCACACAAACAAACACACTGACGAACACCAGCGCGCGCGCGCGTGCGTACACGCATACCAACCCCCCGCCAAAAAGGTGCGGTTTGGGGCCAAGACGGGACCCAAAGAGTCGTTTTCGGGCCCGTCCTGCCCCGACTTTCGCCCGCCTACAGACCCCAAGGCACCAGGACAGTATCGCTGCGTATGCATACTCCCTCCCTACCATCTCCGACGTGTGTGCGGCCGGACTTGTGGCGACAGCGCAGCCCCAAGTGCTGAGAAAGCTGGTTTGTCGCGAGGAGGTCGGGTACAGTGTACGCACCGAAAACCAAGCAGGGCGCACAATAATAATGACAATATACAGCAATATGATGCACCACAGCCGAGTGCAGGGTCCCCACCACATGCCGCACACAAACAAACACACTGACGAACACCACGCGCGCGGGCGTGCGTACACGCATACCCAAACCCCCCGCCAAAAAGGTGCGGTTTGGGGCCAAGAAGGGACCCAAAGAGTCGTTTTCGGGCCCGTCCTGCCCCGACTTTTGCCCGCCTACAGACCCCAAGGCACCAGGACAGTATCGCTGCGTATGCATACTCCCTCCCCTACCATCTCCGACGTGTGTGGCGCCGGACTTGTGGCGACAGCGCAGCCCCCAAGTGCTGAGAAAGCTGGTTTGTCGCGAGGAGGTCGGGTACAGTGTACGCACCGAAAACCAAGCAGGGCGCACAATAATAATGACAATATACAGCAATATGATGCACCACAGCCGAGTGCAGGGTCCCCGCCACATGCGCGCCACATGCCACAAAACAAACACACTGACGAACACCAGCGCGCGTCGCGTGCGTACACGCATACCCAACCCCCCGCCAAAAAGGTGCGGTTTGGGGCCAAGAGGGACCCAAAGAGTCGTTTTCGGGCCCGTCCTGCCCCGACTTTTGCCCGCCTACAGACCCCAAGGCACCAGGACAGTATCGCTGCGTATGCATACTCCCTCCCCTACCATCTCCAACGTGTGTGGCGCCGGACTTGTGGCGACAGCGCAGCCCCAAGTGCTGAGAAAGCTGGTTTGTCGCGAGGAGGTCGGGTACAGTGTACGCACCGAAAACCAAGCAGGGCGCACAATAATAATGACAATATACAGCAATATGATGCACCACAGCCGAGTGCAGGGTCCCCGCCACATGCACGCACACAAACAAACACACTGACGAACACCAGCGCGCGCGGCGTGCGTACACGCATACCCAACCCCCCGCCAAAAAGGTGCGGTTTGGGGCCAAGACGGGACCCAAAGAGTCGTTTTCGGGCCCGTCCTGCCCCGACTTTTGCCCGCCTACAGACCCCAAGGCACCAGGACAGTATCGCTGCGTATGCATACTCCCACCCCTACCATCTCCGACGTGTGTGCGCCGGACTTGTGGGACAGCGCAGCCCCCAAGTGCTGAGAAAGCTGGTTTGTCGCGAGGAGGTCGGGTACAGTGTACGCACCGAAAACCAAGCAGGGCGCACAATAATAATGACAATATACAGCAATATGATGCACCACAGCCGAGTGCAGGGTCCCCGCCACATGCACGCACACAAACAAACACACTGACGAACACCAGCGCGCGCTCGTGCGTACACCATAACAACCCCCCGCCAAAAAGGTGCGGTTTGGGGCCAAGACGGAACCCAAAGAGTCGTTTTCGGGCCCGTCCTGCCCCGACTTTCGCCCGCCTACAGACCCCAAGGCACCAGGACAGTATCGCTGCGTATGCATACTCCCTCACCTACCATCTCCGACGTGTGATGCGCCGGACTTGTGGCGACAGCGCAGCTCCCAAGTGCTGAGAAAGCTGGTTTGTCGCGAGGAGGTCGGGTACAGTGTACGCACCGAAAACCAAGCAGGGCGCACATTAATAATGACAATATACAGCAATATGATGCACCACAGCCAAGTGCAGGGTCCTCCACCACATGCGCGCACAAAAACAAACACACTGACGAACACCAGCGCGCGCGCGCGTGCTTACACGCATACCAAACACCCCGCCAAAAAGGTGCGGTTTGGGGCCAAGACGGGACCCAAAGAGTCGTTTTCGGGCCCGTCCTGCCCCGACTTTCGCCCGCCTACAGACCCCAAGGCACCAGGACAGTATCGCTGCGTATGCATACTCCCTCCTCTACCATCTCCGACGTGTATGGCGCCGGACTTGTGGCGACAGCGCAGCCCCCAAGTGCTGAGAAAGCTGGTTTGTCGCGAGGAGGTCGGGTTACAGTGTACGCACCGAAAACCAAGCAGTGCGCACAATAATAATGACAATATACAGCAATATGATGCACCACAGCCAAATGCAGGGTCTCCACCACATGCGCGCACACAAACAAACACACTGACGAACACCAGCGCGCGCGCGCGTGCGTACACGCATACCCAACCCCCCGCCAAAAAGGTGCGGTTTGGGGCCAAGAAGGGACCCAAAGAGTCCTTTTCGGGCCCGTCCTGCCCCGACTTTCGCCCGCCTACAGACCCCAAAGCACCAGGACAGTATCGCTGCGTATGCATACTCCCTCCCTACCATCTCCGACGTGTGTGGCGCCGGACTTGTGGCGACAGCGCAGCCCCCAAGTGCTGAGAAAGCTGGTTTGTCGCGAGGAGGTCGGGTACAGTGTACGCACCGAAAACCAAGCAGGGCGCACAATAATAATCACAATATACAGCAATATGATGCATCACAGCCAAGTGCAGGGTCCCTGCCACATGCGCGCACACAAACAAACACACTGACGAACACCAGCGCACACGTGTGTGCGTACACGCATACCCAACCCCCCGCCAAAAAGGTGCGGTTTGGGGCCAAGACGGGACCCAAAGTGTCGTTTTCGGGCCCGTCCTGCCCCGACTTTCGCCCGCCTACAGACCCAAGGCACCAGGACAGTATCGCTGCGTATGCATACTCCCACCCCTACCATCTCCGACGTGTGTGGGGCCGGACTTGTGGCGACAGCGCAGCCCCCAAGTGCTGAGAAAGCTGGTTTGTCGCGAGGAGGGTCGGGTACAGTGTACGCACCGAAAACCAAGCAGGGCGCACAATAATAATGACAATATACAGCAATATGATGCACCACAGCCAAGTGCAGGGTCCCCGCCACATGCGCGCACACAAACAAACACACTGACGAACACCAGCGCGCGCGCGCGTGCGTATACGCATACCCAACCCCCCGCCAAAAAGGTGCGGTTTGGGGCCAAGACGGGACCCAAAGAGTCGTTTTCGGGCCCGTCCTGCCCCGACTTTCGCCCGCCTACAGACCCCAAAGCACCAGGACAGTATCGATGCGTATGCATACTCCCACCCCTACCATATCCGACGTGTGTGGCGCCGGACTTGTGGCGACAGCGCAGCCCCCAAGTGCTGAGAAAGCTGGATTGTCGCGAGGAGGTCGGGTACAGTGTACGCACCGAAAACCAAGCAGGGCGCACAATAATAATGACAATATACAGCAATATGATGCATCACAGCCAAGTGCAGGGTCCCCGCCACATGCGCACACACAAACAAACACACTGACGAACACCAGCGCGCGCGCGCGCGCGTACACGCATACCCAACCCCCCGCCAAAAAGATGCGGTTTGGGGCCAAGACGGGACCCAAAGAGTCGTTTTCGGGCCCGTCCTGCCCCGACTTTTGCCCGCCTACAGACCACAAAGCACTAGGACAGTATCGCTGCGTATGCATACTCCCTCCCCTACCATCTCCGACGTGTGTGGCGCCGGACTTGTGGCGACAGCGCAGCCCCCAAGTGCTGAGAAAGCTGGTTTCTCGCGAGGAGGTCGGGTACAGTGTACGCACCGAAAACCAAGCAGGGCGCACAATAATAATGACAATATACAGCAATATGATGCATCACAGCCAAGTGCAGGGTCCCCGCCACATGCGCACACACAAACAAACACACTGACGAACACCAGCGCGCGCGCGCGTGCGTACACGCATACCAAACCCCCCGCCAAAAAGGTGCGGTTTGGGGCCAAGAAGGGACCCAAAGAGTCGTTTTCGGGCCCGTCCTGCCCCGACTTTCGCCCGCCTACAGACCCCAAGGTACCAGGACAGTATCGCTGCGTATGCATACTCCCTCACCTACCATCTCCGACGTGTGTGGCGCCGGACTTGTGGCGACAGCGCAGCCCCCAAGTGCTGAGAAAGCTGGTTTGTCGCGAGGAGGTCGGGTACAGTGTACGCACCGAAAACCAAGCAGGGCGCACAATAATAATCACAATATACAGCAATATGATGCATCACAGCCAAGTGCAGGGTCCCCGCCACATGCGCGCACACAAACAAACACACTGACGAACACCAGCGCGCGCGCGCGTGCGTACACGCATACCCAACCCCCCGCCAAAAAGGTGCGGTTTGGGGCCAAGACGGGACCCAAACAGTCGTTTTCGGGCCCGTCCTGCCCCGACTTTCGCCCGCCTACAGACCCCAAGGCACCAGGACAGTATCGCTGCGTATGCATACTCCCTCACCTACCATCTCCGACGTGTGTGGAGCCGGACTTGTGGCGACAGCGCAGCCCCCAAGTGCTGAGAAAGCTGGTTTGTCGCGAGGAGGTCGGGTACAGTGTACGCACCGAAAACCAAGCAGGGCGCACAATAATAATGACAATATACAGCAATATGATGCACCACAGCCAAGTGGAGGGTCCCCGCCACATGCGCACACACAAACAAACACACTGACGAACACCAGCGCGCGCGCGCGTGCGTATACGCATACCAAACCCCCCGCCAAAAAGGTGCGGTTTGGGGCCAAGAAGGGACCCAAAGAGTCGTTTTCGGGCCCGTCCTGCCCCGACTTTCGCCCGCCTACAGACCCCAAGGCACCAGGACGGTATCGATGCGTATGCATACTCCCACCCACCTACCATCTCCGACGTGTGTGGCGCCGGAATTGTGGCGACAGCGCAGCTCCCAAGTGCTGAGAAAGCTGGTTTGTCGCGAGGAGGTCGGGTACTGTGTTCGCACCGAAAACCAAGCAGGCGCACAATAATAATGACAATATACAGCAATATGATGCACCACAGCCAAGTGCAGGGTCCCCGCCACATGCGCTCATAGTAGCTGCATTTTTTAACCTGCATATATTAGACATTCAGATACATGCACACATTGTTAATAACATGGAGAGAGAGAGAGAGAGAGAGAGAGAGAGAGAGAGATGGAGAGAGGAGAAGATGAGAGGAGAGAGAGAGAGAGAGAGATGAAGAGAGAGAGAGAGAGAGGAGAGAGAGTTGTAGGTTGGGGGAGGTTGGAGGTTCAAACAGTGAAGCACCTTACAGAAACGTGGCAGCTTTACTGAAAGAATAACCAATCACAACGGGCCACTACCAACACACCACTGCTGCTTCATATAAAAGCTTTTTCCTGTATCTTCTCTGAGCATATAAACCTATCTAAAAGCGCGCGAAATCGACATCCCCCCCCCTTTTTTATATTCCATTTCTTTTTTCCACTCCAGGGTAGCTTGTTATCATCAACAGCTGCAGCAGCATAGGTCTCCACCCCGATCTGCCACCCTAAAAAACCACCTGCACACAGGGGCTCCCAGAAACTTTACAGTCTGTGACACACCTGTAGTGAAGGTAAGATGTTTGTGCTTGCGTATTTATTTGAATCTAAACATTCTTGCAGTTCATCACAGTAGTTTTTCATGTGTGAATGTTTGGTTCGTATTTTGTTTTTACTGTCCAGCATTGCTTTTCAAACACACATACACATACATACCCCCACCCACACTCCATGTAGGGAGACATCCATGCAAACATATACCAACATTCATTCATGCAGATAAGACGAAATGCATGCACAGAATGGCAGACACAAACTGCTACAAACTTACACCCCTTTTTACTACTCCCCCCCCCCCCCCCCCCCCCCCACACACACACACACATTTTTTGTTCTTTGAATGCTCACACAGTAGCAACAAAGCCTGTCATAATAGCAAAACATGTCTAATGCTGCTGTGAAGCACCTCCCAAGTCAGGCCCAGTGCATTGCTCTCCAGCATAGGTGAGAACTGTCATCTTTAAAGTCTTTCTGCAAAAAATGCAGCCAAATGGATCAATGGACCAAGAAGGCAGACAATAGATTGTCTATTGGACCAAGGCAGAAGCAATGAGTGAGATAGAAAAGAGAATTTGAAAAGAGAATTACCAGAGAATTTCCAGAATGTAATGATGCTGTCTATATTGATACCCCCCCCCCCCCCTCCCCACCCCTTTATGCCTACTGGGAGATCTGTACATCTGATATCCCAGATTGTAAAGAAACTTTAGCAGACACTTAAACAAACTGCCCCCAACTTCTCTTTCACAGAATGGGGTCACATTCCCAACTCAAGTCCTAAATTCAACCAAGTCATTCGGATGAGACTAGAAACCGAGGCCCGTTGTGCGATCACACGCAGAACATCTTGCGCACACGTTAAAACCCCGTTCCGCCTTTCAGAAGAGCAGGCCATCGTGTGCCAGTAGGAGCGGATGACAAAATTATTTTTTAAAAAGCAGCATGCACACAGGTGTCGTGTTTAGACACCATCTCTGAGGGGAAAAAAAATAATGGGTAGGTGCTTCACTTGTGGCGACGCGCTCTTCCCGGGGAGAGCAGCCCGAATTTCACGCAGAGAATCTGTTGTGACATAAAGTGGTATAAAATGTAAAACATTCAGCCACCAATCACAGCAAGGTAGCACCTTGTTTGAAAATAAGCGTGGGCCGCCACTTCCCCCCCCCCTCCCCCCCTGGATTTGAATTTCCGCTGCTTTATCTGCCGCGCTGATAGATCTAAAAGGAGGTCGCCCACGCTGCGCTCGTGTGCACACAGCACGCATGCACGCACACACACACACACACACATTCTCTCTCTCTCTCTCTCTCTCTCTCTCTCTCTCTCTCTCTCTCTCTCTCTCTCTCTCTCTCTCTCTCTCTCTCTCTCTCACACACACACACACACACACACACACACACACACACACACACACACACAGAGTGCATTGGATTAATACATTCTCTTTTTAAGTGTAGGACAAACATGCTCCCTGTATAAGAAAGAATTAAACTTCCTTAGGATATTGAAACAGAAATAAACTTCAGAAACTATCTTAACCCATAGTACAAATGAACAAGTTAGGATAGAAAGGTACGAAGCTAATCTTCTTAAAAACGCAGAACAAAGCCTAGTTATTGCACATCCCTAGATAACCAAAATTCATGTTTAAACAACCTAACAAGCATAGACAACTACCACTTGCTAATATTTCCAAGATCCAGAAACAAACTGTACAAATCGAGCTTCTTGTATTCAGGATAGGCTCCAAAAACTTTGAAACTTACCAAAAAGAAAGATCAGTTTCAAACGCATCTAACAGTATATTTTTTCATAAATTGTAAAGTGTTTCGGTGATCTAGAGGTAATGTGCCTGTCTAGAAAGTCCGGGTCAAAGTGTTCTGTGGTTTGAATTCTGTTTGGGTCCAAAACTTTTCCTCCATGCATTAGATCATGAGTGGTGGTCTTTCGGATGAGACAATAAACCGGGGTCCTGTGTTACACATCATTATGTAGCGCACGTGAAAGAACCCACGGCAACAAGAGGCTTATCCCTGGCAAAACTCTGTAGAAAAAAGCCACTCTGATAGAGAAACAAATACACCTGCAGACAGGAAAAAGAAAATAAATAATGGGTAGGTGCTGCACTTGTGGCGATGCGAACTTCTGGGGGGAGCTGTCCGAATTTCAGCAGAAAAATCTGCTGTGACATAAAGTGGTTTAGAAGACCATTTTTATAAACTTGTACAGTGATCTTTCCTTTAGCCTCCTCTTTTTCCGTTTCACTTGAACGTGTTTGTAGTGGGCTTTATTGTTACCCTTTTCACACTTTCACACCACATTAGGTCACGGCACAATTCTCTGTGTGAAGCTCGGGCTGCTCTCCCTGGGGAGAGCGCGTCACCACGAGAGCAGTGCCACCCATTTTTTTCTTTCCCCGTCTGCAGCAGTATTGGCTTCCCTATTAGGGTGGTTGTTGTTGTTTTTTTTATTAAATTTTGCCAGGGACAATTCTCTTGTTGCCATGGATTCTTTTACGTGAACTAAATATTTTTTGTAAGACATGGGACCTCGGTTTATCCAGTCATCTGAAAGACTAGCACCCATACCACCACTCATGGTCTAATGGATGGGGGAAAAGTTTGGGGCCTAAACGGGGGTCAAACCACCGCACACTTCCGACCCGGACTTGTCTCATTCTTTGGCAGGCCCGTTACCTCTAGACCACCATCCATTCAAATGAAAGTAAAGCTAAGAAGGCTTTTTGTTTTTTTTCAGTTGTAACTGAAATCAGTATAATGTGTGCGTGAGGTGGGGAGATGGCGGTGTTACTGATGTTATTGTTATTATAAATGAGGTATGACCCAAATTTATACAGTCATAAATATGTATTAACATAATCTTATCTACAAGTACCCTTCTGCTGATGTGGTGATCTGATATTAGACCCTGACAGCTTTGTGTGTGTGTGTGTGAGTGAGTATGTGTGTGTCTGTCTGTCTGTCTGTGTGGGTGTGTCTGTGTGGGTGTGTCTGTGTGTGTGGGCGTGGGGTGTATGTGTGTGTGTGTTATTGTGTGTGTGTGTGTGTGTGTGTGTGTGTGTGTTTACATTATGGGTAATTTTGTATTTTTTTGTATTTTGTACCACTTTATGTCACAGACCTCCTGTATGGCGCAGAAAGCTGGAGGATGACTGAGAATGACATTAACAAACTGTCTACATTCCACACGAAGAATCTCAGGAGAATACTGTGCATCTTCTGGCCTGAGACCATCTCCAACCAAGAACTCCTGGCCCGCTGCGACCAAGAAAATATAGATACCATCATTATGCAAAGACGATGGAGATGGATAGGACACATCAGCCGACGGGAACAAGGGAACATCGCCCGAACAGCCCTCCACTGGACACCAGACGGAAAACGCAGGCGAGGACGACCCAAGAACACCTGGCGTCGGACAATAGAAACAGAGCTGAAGACCCTCCAACACTCCTGGGGAACCATTCAGAAACTGGCCCAAGACAGGCAGGAGTGGAGAACCTTTGTTGCTGCCCTACATGCCAAGAAGGCATAAAAAGGCTTTGGATTGGATTGGATTATGTCACAGATGATTTCTCTGCGTGAAATTCGGGCTGCTCTTTCTGGGGAGAGCGCCTCATGTGCAGCACAGCGTCTCCATGTAGCTCCTTTTACTAGAAAAAGGCCAAGCACGTTTTCAGATTTTTTTTCTTCACAAATCACTTGCTACTATGTCACGTTTGTGTTCTTCTTATAAGATAGTTTATTTAAAAAAACAGACAATATTGTGAAAATAGCCCATTTTTCTGATCTTTTAAGTAAAGTAGGTCTTCGTGGTTACTCAACTCACAATGGAAAGCATTTAAACGGTTCCTTCTATTACTGACGGACAACCTTGAAGCAGACAAGTACCAGAATCTGTTTAGGCAAAATAGCATAATTATAAAAACCTGGGAAGTGAAGTCTACTTCATTGTCAATGTAAACAATTATGGCACTTTCAGTGCAATGTATTTTGTTGGCTTTTTGGATGTTGTTGTTGGGTTTGGGTTTTTTTGTCTTTATGTGTGGCCACCTCATATTCTACAGTGATCATGTTCTGGAGATGGTTTATTAAAGGCCTGTCTATCTATCAACTTCAAGGAGAACAGAGCTAAGTCAATGATTATGAACTCGAAGACAAAAACTCCTTAATTAAACGGAAAGCTCAAGGTAAATTGAACCCTTCTCCCAAGAATTGTTCATTATATAAAACTTGGTAAGGGTGGGAGTGGAGGAAGGGGGGAGGGGCAGATAACCTGGTGGATAGAACGTTGCCCTTGTGATCTGACAGCCCCAGTTCGAGACACTACCGAGACACCGGTTCAAGGGAAGTTTTCCCCTGAACTTAACATCAGTGCCAACTCAACTCATTCAAAAGTCCTGCAGATGAGACTATAATTGAAGTCCCGTGTGCGAACGCACGCAGAACATCTTGCGCACTTGTTAGAACCCGTTTCTCCTTTCGAAAGAGTAGGGCATTAGTGCCTGTGGGAACATGATAATTGTGACAAAATTTACAAAACCACATACATTCTGATGCTGTGCTTAAACATCATCCCCGAAATCGGAATGTGGCTACCTTCATTGTGGGTAGACTTTTGCACGTGCAAAATCTGACCCCTCTGGCAGCCGAGGAGCAACATCACTATTTCAACCTTGCCCACTCTGATGTCTATATAGTGTTTCCTACCAAACTGTATTCACATCTGGCATGTACTGCAATCAAAACGAAGGTGTACATTCTACCTGCGTTACACAAATGAATACAGTGCTGTTAGATTGCGTGTGTGTGTAGGGTTTTTTTGGGGGGAGGAGTTGCATCTGACTGCAACCTTGTGGACACTGCTCCCTTTAATTGAATGTAGGCCTCATCAATTCGCTTACGTCAATAACTGACACAGCTTTTGGCCTTTCGCTTGACGTAAAATGCAAAGTTTGTTTTTCTTTTTTTGTTGCTTGTCACAATGGTTTGGTTTTGTATGATAAATGTTTGCGCTGTGTTTTTGTAAAGAATTCAATGTTTCATATCCTTTTTTTATTTTCTCTTCTATCATGAAAGCGAACATTCTTTAGGTGTAAAACAATTTTTCAGGATCATTGGATTCTTTGCACTCGCTCCTCCAACGTGTTTAATATTTCTTTAAAGAACGATTTTCTTTTAAATAGACGTGATATCAGATGGACAAGAAAGTGCGTGCATAAAACCGCTCGTAAGCGTGTGTGTGTGTGTGTGTGTGTGTGTGTGTGTGTGTGTGTGTGCGCGCGCGCGCGCGCGCGCGTGCGTGCGCGCGTGCGTGCGTGAGAGATTTTTTTGACAGATTGAAGTGAAAGATGAATTGGATTGAAAACGACTGAAATACAGAGACAATCTTGTGATCTGCCAAGAAAGCAAATGTTTGAATAGACTATTTTGATTTTAGACAGCAGAAAAAAATGGCGAACTAGTTATACAAACTGGAACTCTGAAATCTATCAAGATCATGGACAGAAAGAAAAATAGATTGCGGCATAAAAGTTAAAGTTTTTTTAATCGCAGAGGCCCCCTTTTATTAAAATAATATGGGGCAAACTCATGTTTGCTAAGGGGTGAAAACAATCTTTGATAACCATCCTTAATGAATTTTTACCCAATTAGTTTCTGCAGTTTTAATGCAAATAATATAAACATTTTAAACGAATACCGAGTGACCCCTTTTTGACAATGGCACCCGGATGCCACGTCAATGAAACGCCCATGGCGACTTTGGGCTGTAATAAGACACATGGGGCTGACAAGGAGGGTTGTGTGTGTTAGTGTGTGTGTGTGTGTGTGTGTGTGTGTGTGTGTGTGTGGTGAGGGAATTCTAGAGCGGACAATGCCCTTTTCTGCTCGATGTTTGCGTCAAGCCCTAATTATTTTATAAGTGGACTTGAGATAGGATAAACAGTTTCTAGATTTTTTATTGAAAATTTCTCAGTTATAAAAATGAAAAATATCTCGTATATTTGAAATCTGGAATATTGCATGCTTGGGGAGTAAACATATTTATATCATTTTCAGCTCTAAGCTGCAATATCAACAGACCGACTTCAGATACCTAGGAAAAAATACGTTTCTCTGAGAAAACTAGGAGGTAATGTTTCTTTGTAAGAACTACGGGAATCGTGGGTGTTGTTGTTTTTTTAGAATTATAAGATGATATTTCTTCAAGAAAACTATACGATAACAAGAAAACCTCAAGGTTACCTTTTTGTTTTAGAGAACAGTGATATGGTCCTTCATTTTTAGAATTATGATAAAGTGTTTCTTTTGGAGAGTTAAAGGATCATGTCTTTTTATGAGAAGTATGAGGTAACGTTACTTTAGAGAACTACAAATTGATGTTACTTTTAGAAAACTATGACATCATGTTTCTTTTGGAGATCTATGAAATAACATATTAATAAAACTATGAGATCTTGTTTTTCGAGAACTATGTGATCATTTTTCTTTTAACAAACTTTGAGATTATGTTGCTTTTCTAGAACTATGATATGATGATGCTTTCAGAGAATTGTGAAATTATGTTCCTTATAGAAAACTTTGGCATAATCATACTTTTAGAGGACAATGAGATAATGCTGCTTTTAGAAAACTGTAAGATATTAATGCTTTTAGAGAAGTTTGAGATTAGGGTTTTTAAGAGAACTTTGAGATTATGTTTTAAGAAAACTATGAGATTATGTTTTAAGAGAACTATGAGATTATGTTTTAAGAGAACTATGAGATTATGTTTTAAGAGAACTATGAGATTATGCTCCTTTTAGAGAACCATGAGATAACAGTTCTTTTGAAGAACTAGGAAATATTTTTTTCTTTCAAATACCTTTATGTTGCTTTTATTTGCAATAACTGGACTGGTTGAAGCAATGGGAATATTTGGACAGAAGCATGTCATCTCAGTAATATCTACAGCTTTGGTGTCAACAGCAGATGCTGTGTCTGAGACCGCCGTGCTACAATCACAGAGGTAGATACACCCACAACAAAACAAAGCAAACAACAAAGAATAATCAACAAACAGAAAGACACAGTAATACACAGATAAATAAATGAAGAAATGCACGAATAGCTTCAAAACAAGTATAAGGCCAAGGTTTTTTCCATCTTTATGCTTTAGTTAATCTCTGTTTTCTTTTTTCACTGTTTTTATAAAAAGGTCATGTTCAGAGTTCATAAACAAGTCAAACAAACTCTTCTAGCCCCCTTTTCTAAACCAACAATAGATAACACCACTCCTCCTCCTCCTCCCAAGTATTTCCAAGCTCTGCATATTTTCAGAATGTGCTGGCCTGACTTTTCAGGTGCGTATGCGTAGCACAACGCATTTTCGCTCCTAATTATGGCAGACAACAATGATTGCTGTCTGCACATTTGACGAAGACGACGAGGAAGGTTGTGGTTGTTGCGTCTGAAGGTATCTTTTGGGTAAACACAGCAATAACACCTGACCCCCCTCTGACCATCTCACAAGATGTATTGTCTGCACCTGATGCCGTTCATTCGTGACTGTCAAAACTCCTTACTCCTTACGCAGCACTGCCATAGTAAATATGCCCTGCACGTGCAGCAAAACAAGAAAACAACATTAATCCCTGGCTGAAGGGTTTCCAATGACCAACACGGACTCCCAAAGCACCTCGTTACTACCAGAAACCATGGGTAAGGTTTGGGTAAAAAGGGACGTTAGAAGCGCTACTGACGTCACATCCGTCTTGCATTGGTGCCTGCACAAGAACTGACTGGTAATGTCAGTGTTTACAGTTGTGGTACGAATATCAAACCTATTTCGACCTGTGGGATAAATTATGAAATGGTTTTGTTTTTGTTTTGTGGAGGATATATTTATAGAACCATAGCATAGGGGAGTGTTTGATGTGTTTGTAACCGGCAGAAGTTTGAAAAAAATATTTAGTATGATTTTTTTCTGACCTATTCATCTACAGCAGGCCAACAGCTTATTTTCAGTCTTTTGGAAATGTATTCTAGAGTTGTCGGATTGGAGATGTTTATTATATTTTTTTTCTGGAAACATATCCGTTCGGTTGATTCACAGAGAGTTCATATTTGACATGTGGATAAAATCTTTACTGATGCAATTGAGACCAATATCATAGAAACACTCTCATTAAGTCTCTTCCTCTCTTGTCTTTCTTTGGCTCTGTAGTTGTTTGTCATGTGTGTGTGTGTGTGTGTGTGTCTGCGTGTCTGCGTTGTGTGTGTGTGTGTGTGTGTGTGTGTGTGTGTGTGTGTGTGTGTGTGTGTGTGTGTGTGTGTGTCTGCGTGTGTGTGTCTGCGTGTGTGTGTCTGCGTGTGTGTGTCTGTGTCTGTCTGTCTTTGTTTGCATGCCTGTCTCTCCCTGAGTCTCTCCCTGTGTGTGTATTTCTCAGCATCTCTCTCTCTCTCTCTCTCTCTCTCTCTCTCTCTCTCTCTCTCTCTCTCTCTCTCTCTCTCTCTCTCTCTCTCTCTCTCTCTCTCTCTCTCTCTCTGTTTACACACACGCACGCACGCACGCACGCACACACACACACACACACACACACACACAAAACCACCATGGCTTGCTTAGTAAAAAAATTTCTCATGGACAGGTGTGTTTCAATATAGGTGTGTTCAACAAATTCGTCTAAGCTAGATTATTGATGTTCGGATATTATTCTTTCTAAAAGGAAATAATATTTGACTCTATATCATACACTGATATTATTACACTGATAAATTCAATTTCCATAGTATTATTTCTGTCGCTGTTTACTTTTGTTTGGACATCATCGTCTCATGTGATGTTCCTGTCCCTGATGTTCCCACACCGTTCATTTCCACCCAAGCCATACCCAGATTTGTTGTCACATCCTCACGGTCGGAGGCCCACAGATAGCCTATCAGGTTCAGGTCGCTGTGAGATCACCAACCAGAGGAGACCTGCACTTTGCTGGGACACGTTGGTGGTGTGGGGTGGTGCCTGTCCTGAGCTAACATACACACACATCACGAACTAAGCGTCCTTGCTGACAACAGTAATAGCTCAGATGTGGAGCCAGACCAGACGCCCACCAGAGGTGCTGACCACAATGTCCCTCCAACAACCTTTGTCTATCAACCCAAGTTGGGGAAAAAAGCTGAAATCATGCTTTTATTATTGGAGAGGAGGGGGGTCATTTTTTCTAATCATGTATCCAAACGTGTAGGATACTACCAGCACGAAAGCAGCAAGCTGAATAACTGATTAATCCCTCCTAAGCACGAACACATGACTTGTTTTTCTCAACTTTATTATCGGTATTAAATAAAAACGGATGACGTGTGACATTCGTTGATTTGGTTTCGGCATGTCCCTGGCTGTTTCCTGGTCACGTGTGGCAGACAGTGCACTGGTCACTCATCCAAAGGGGGCCAAGTGGTGGCAATGTCCATCCAGAATTCGAGACATCTCCTGTCAGAATTGTGTCTGGCCGGTGTCCCAGATGTTTTCTCCATCATGGAGGTTTTTTTCTTCCTGTTGCTTGTGTACTAATGTTTTCACATGAAGTAAGGAAAGTAAAATGTCTAATGCCAAATTTGGCAGGTGATTGTACTGTTTATGTTGTTGTTGCAACTGATTCTGTTGTTGCACCTGCTGTTACTGTTCTTTAGAACAGATAATTTCGAAATCTATCTTTGAAATATTCACAGTTTGAATTGTTCCCTTTGAAAAATAAAATCAAGGTGTCCCATAACCTATATGGTCGTAGAGGAGCGAGGCATCAAAGACCTCAGCTTCTCTAGGGGCCAGCATGTTGAGGGCGGCGTCCATCTCCTCTCCCTTGCTGCTTTACCCTTCCTGACCCTAAAGAGGGCAGGTACCCATTGACAGCTGGGTGAGATCAAACTTTGCGTAAAATGTACAATTTGGACTTTTGAATCTTTTAAGGTTTTTGGTTGTGGCAATGAATTGAAGGAACGTGTGTCTGAAATGAGAAAATACTGTATTCGTTTTGCTGTTTCCCCATTGCCATTAATTTTGTCATTGCTGCTTTGGTAATCAAAGCTTTAAAGAATGAGGTTGTTATCTTGACTTCTCTAATACCAGGAAGAGTCGCGCCAAGGTAAAAAAGCAAGAGATGCCAGCAACATTCTTGATGGACAACATCCCTGATGCCAGCAGCAAACTGAGGCCTCAAGACATCACCCTACATGGGACCAGAGGCTGAGTGGCCTGGCCATCCTTTATGACAAGGAGCGGAGCTCCCACTGTCACCCACGGCGATGAATATAGAGGACAGGCGATGTTTCACTCTTAAAAACGATACAAAGAGAGATAAGATGGCGGAAGGAGAGAGAGAGAGAGGGAGAGAGAGAGAGATGATAGTTGTAAGGGACGGGATGAGGGCTGACAGAGACAGACAGACAGAGATAGACGGACAGAGCGGCAGATGGGCAGATACACACACAGACAGACACACACACATACAAACACACACACACACACACACACACACACACACACACACACACACACACACACACACACACACACACACACACACACACACGATAATTACGAATAAAGATATACACATCCATAGAGACAGGAGACAAACCTAGAGGCACAGAAAAATACTCGTGCAGAGAAAACCTACTAACAGAAAGACGGGGAAAGAGAGAGAGAACCAAGCAAAAAGCCCAAAGAGAGAAAGGGAAGAGGAGTGAGGATTGATGCAAGACCATAGAAAATAATAACATCATCATCTGAGAAGCAGCTCAAAATACCGCCTTTTGTATCATTTCAGCACAAGTGGGGTATCTGTTTCTTCAAACACACGAAGATCGCCCATTATTGGCTCTTTCTGAAAACAAATTAGTCATCTTCAACAGGTTTAAAACAGAAATAAAAACCTGTTAAAGAGATAGAACCTTTTTTGATCCAGCTTAAAAAAGCACATTATTTTTTTGTCTTTTGTGGGACTGTTTTCATATCCTACTTTTGTAGAAGAAGAAAGCCTCGTTATTACTTGTGTTGCGACAGGCATTTTCGGCGTCAGTACAATGAAGGAAGGAACTACAAGTTATTGTCGTGTTCTTGTATTTTTTAATAAGCAAAATTTATTTGGGCCTTTTCTTTAGTCGGACAATCGGTGTTTGCTCATTATTTATTTATTTATGTATTTATTCATTTATTTATCCATCTATTTATTTATTTATTTATTTATACATTTGTTTTTTATTTATTTTAATAATTCTTATTTATTTGTTTTATTCATTGATTCATTCATTCTATTATTTCGAAGATAATGGAATAAGCACAACCGTGCTTTTCTTACACGCAGTCTGAGTGTGTGTGCGGTTTTGTCATTTTGTTCCCACTGGTACACAACGGCCTACTCTTCTGAAAACTGGAACCGGGCATCTACGAGTGTGCAAGATGTTCTGCGCGTGTGCGTTGGCACACGGGACCTCGGTTTATAGTCTCATCCAAAATATTTTGCCTACGTTAGTTTGCTGTATGTTTACTCTGATGAAACGTTTCTGATAGATCAGTAGTATTGAACAAAGCAACGCCAACAAACAGCATTTAAACGATGGGGAAAACCTGCAACGTCGAAACAAATCTGGCGATAAAAAAAAACTCGGGGGAAGGGGGTAGGGTGCACAAAAGTGTTTCTGGTGTAGGTGTCTTGGGATTGGACAGTTCCTTGATGCCAAAGACAGAACAGAGTAAGACAGGAAATATAACAATGCATCCACGTCAAGGACAAGAAAGTGATAAAATGTCAAAATCGGTGTTTCCGCCATGAAATTTCATATGAAAACTGGATTAAACTCTACGCCCAGAACTGACACTTTAATTAAGGCACAGTAATTCTTGTGGAGTGTTCCCCATCTTAGCACTCTGAGGGTCGCCGAGACTATTTTGTCTCACTCTCACTTGAGACAGCTGAGAATCACTTGCATACTGTAAGCACGCACTGGTTGTAGCTGTTTTCAAGTTCCTCGTCTTGTTGGCAGCCACACTCCGACTTGAGAGGATTTGTTCTTCCTGAATAGAAGCCAGACATTGGTAAGCTTAGAACGTGTCAGGGATGAGGACAATCTCGATATATCATTTAAAGCACAGCACTATGCTGACGTAGGCATTGTGACTTTGTCTTCAGCAATACGCTGACGTAGGCATTGTGACTTTGTCTTCAGCACTATGCTGACGTAGGCATTGTGACTTTGTCTTCAGCAATACGCTGACGTAGGCATTGTGACTTTGTCTTCAGAGATCAATCTGTTGGCCATGGTCGATGCAAACAAGGTGATAAGTGGTAATTCACTCCTAGGATCACCTGTAATAGTACCTCACCTCTCCAGACTTGATCTAACACTGTGTGCACTGCCTCACTACAAGGACATTACAGCAAGCAGGGCATACACCTATCTCGTTGTACAGGAGCGCTGCGTGCTGTGAAATGGGAAGCTGTTGTCGACCCACAGTGTTTTATTATCACCGAAGGAATTTTATAGAGTATAGCCAAGAGTCAGTATCGACACCTAGGGTCAAACTACTCCTGACATACACCTGGAATGTTTCATTTGCACATGTTTCAAAGACATGACCCTGGTCCTGCTCCATTATTATTCAGAGGGAGCAAAGGGTTTTATGTTGTAGAGAACAGTGGTTCTGAGCGGAGCACACACATGCAAACTGCATTGTAAGGACAAGAGAAGAGTGGTTGTACTTGATTGGACTGGGGACTTGTGACATGATTAAGTTTTCTAGCCTTGATTTATAATTAATGAATGAAAGATTGAAAACTTGTAAGGAAAAATCACCGAGAAGGTCTATTTCTGCTGAGAGAGTAATATAACAGGATATCTTGCTGAATATTTGAAATGGGGGATGAAAAGAGATTTGTGAGGTGGGGGGGGGAGGGACATTTTTGTCTTTGGCATGAATCGATCTCAGGTATACTTGTACCCTTTTCTGTTTGCAGTTTTCTGTGTATTTTTTCGTAGTTGTGACTTTGCTAGATACATTTACATTCAAGAATGTGAAAAACTGCAGACGCAGAAATCAGACTGGATCAAATTAACTCTATTATTGTTTGTTTTGTGAGTGTGTGTGTGTGTGTGTGTGTGTGTGTGTGTGTGTGTGTGTGTGTGTGTTTGTGTGTGTCAAGATCAAAGTCAAAGTCAAATTTTTATTTCCAGATGGTACATTGAATAAGTATTGATTTTTTTTCATCAAGCTATCTATCTAGGTGAAAAAAAGAGAAAAAGAAACATTTCACCAATATTGTTTAACTAACATGATTCATCACACTCAAAATTAAGATATATCTATATAATTATAAAAAAAACAAACAAAAAAGAGAAATATAAATGTGTGTATCTGTGTGTGTGTTTTATTTATTTATTTGTTTTATCATTTTTAACAGCTTGCCCTCCATACTTACCTACCCAGGCTTTGCGCTCTAAAGACTAGAGCGCAACTCCATAGTCTTCCGAGACTGATGGGTGCCTACTACTACTGTTTTATTTTCTTTTATCGATAATAATGGACTAAGTACTCGTGTGCTTTTTACTTCCAGTTCCCGTGTGTATGTAGTTCTGTAAATCTTGTCACCTGTTCCCACCGGCACACAATGGCCTACTCTCACGAATATCCGAACAGGATTTAACGTGTGCGCAAGATGTTCTGCGTGCGTTCGCACACGGGGCCTCCGTTTATAGTCTCATCCGGACATTTGAGGAGAGTGAATTCAGCAATGATGTTAACTCCAGGGGAAAAATCCCCTTGAACGGGAATCGAACCTGGGTCGTCAAATTGCGAGCGCAATGTTCTGACCACAAGGCTATCCCGTCCTCGTCCGTGTGTGTGTGTGTGTGTGTGTGTGTGTGTGTGTGTGTGTGTGTGTGTGTGTGTGTGTAAGTGTATTATATTAGTTTATCATTTTTTGCGTGTTTATTTGATTTCTAACTGGTTTGATGGCTGATTGCTTGGCTTGTTAGATATTTGATCTGTGGATGAATTGACGTCTTGACTGGATGGTTGATATTTCAGTTGGTTGGTGGGTTGGTTGGATGACTGGTTGGTTGGTGGCTTGATTTGTTGGTTGGATGGTTGAAGAGCTCAATTGTTCATTGATTTGGTTTGGTAGCAAAATCTCGCACAATTGGTCTTCACGCTCTTAGACCATTCAGCTTTATAAATACCCCTCTCCTTGAAGAAAATAAATAAACAAAATAAAGATTGCATTCACAGATTTGGGAAAAAAATCCGTTGCAAGGGGACTTCAGCCTGTTGTGAAGAGATGATTTATTTTCCTCTTTTTTGGTTCAACCTCTTATCCTTGCTGCAGCCTCATTAAAGGGCCCCCTGCCTTGTTTGCTTCCAAAACTCTCCTCACCCTCCAAGCAAAAGAAAGAAAAAACTATGGAGTGCCCGTCCGTGTTAAAAACGTTTTTTTCAATGGAGGCACGAGTTGTGGTTCTTTCATTTCCTATGATTTATGAGAGCTTAAAGAGTTTAATTATGTTAAGGGGAAAAAGAAATCAAATGAACAGGAAAAACAAACTAAAGAACGAAAGAAAAACAAACAATGGAAGACAATAGAACGGACAAACAAATGAGAGGAAAAGAATATAAAAAAAAGAAAAGGAAGAAGGAAAGAACGAATGAATGAATGAAAGAATAGAGGAAAGGAAAAGACAAGGAGATGGAAAGAATGAAGAAAAATCACAAGAAAGACAGATTAGACAAGGAAAAGGCGAAAAAGATCTAATGAGAAACTTAACAGATACATAAAGAAAAAAAGTATTTTATCAACAAGAAACTGTGTAAAGTGTCCTTTTTTTCCTTTACAGAATGAGGTGAATAAAGAAGAATGAATATGTAAACAGAAACAAACAAATACGCACAAAAAACCGTCGTTGAAATCGATCCTGTTGTAACAGAATTTTTTTTGCTGCCTCATCTTCTGTAACGTTCCCGTCCTGCTGTTCCCATGCCGCTCATTTCAACCCCCTCGCCATAGCCATACCCAGATTCGTTATGTCTCATCCCCAGGGTTGGGAGTCCACAGGAAGCCCATCAATATTAGGCCATCGTAGGAAAACCAGCCAGAGGGGCCCTGCACTTCTGCTGGGTCACTTTGATAGTGTTCAGTGGTGCCTGTTCTGAGCTAACATACGCAGGACACCACCTACTAAGCCCCCTACTAACGACAGTATTAGCTCAGGCGAAGAGCCAGACTGAGTGAGTCACCCACCGGAGGTGGCAACCACCACAACGTCCCTCCAATGACCGTCTTCCGCGAACCTGCAACCCAAAGGCTTTGACACAAACCCACCACAGGCACAGCAGCGAATGGGGAAACCGAATCTGAGGTCAACATGACACCAGAGCAACTGGGGCCACCGAATCAGAGGCAATTTTTATTATTGCAAGATGATCAATGGTAATGGGGATGATGCAATGATGCTGCTGTAGAAGTGCATCTCCTTTGAGACTACTTGACAGGGTTGAACTGTACGCTTACTGTCATACTGTATTCCGGCGTCAACCGGGCCCGAGAGATACAGATACCTGCAATGTTGGTCAGGTGATTTGAGCATCACTCTCAAATTCGCAGTCGTAGAGTGGATGAGGCTCGACTGTGTGGTCCTAGTCTTCCCACTGAGCCCACAACACACTCACTCTGGGTAGTCAAGTCAAAGACAAGTCAAAAACACTTTAACCATCCCTGAAGGGCAATTACATTACTGACCGGGTGGGAGCAGGCCGTAGTCCGAAAAATCCCTATGACTCTTAAGGGATTCGAGCCCACGACGTTCCAGTCCGAAATCCAAGGCGCTAACCGCTGCGCCATTGCAGCTGGCTATGGCAGAAAATGTTATTTAACTAGCACCAGATTGTCTTTTGCAATATAGTTTTCTTATCGATGTTATTCCCAATATTCCTACAGCTGTTTCTTTCCTTGCCTTGTTCTATGATAGTACATCTTTGTCTCTTTTTCTTTTATTCGTTGCATTATTGTTCCTTATTGTAACTCGTTCTAAACCCTGCTTTATAAATGTATATATCATTGTTGTGCAGTTTTGGTAAAAGGTAAAGGTGTCCCATAACCATGTGGTCGTAGGGGAGCGAGGCATCAGAGACCTCAGCGTCTCTAGGTGCCAGCATGTTGAGGGCGGCCCCATCTCCTCTCCCTCGCTGCTTTACCTTCCCTGACCCTAAAGAGGACAGGTACCCATTGACAGCTGGGTGAACTGGGGGACTGTATGTACTGAGCCAAGGCGCGCGAACGGTCAGCCATCTTGCTGGTAACCATGCTCGATGCTGCTTAACTGTGACTTGGAGAAAGCGAGAGCTCTGTCCACTGAGCTGTCACACCCCCAACAGTTTAAATACGAGATTATAAAACTCTTCCGAGGTGAGGCCTAGATAGATATGGCCTGTGTGGTCGGCGGGGCTATAAAACCAGACTGACTGAATTAGACTGGACCTGCGGGCTGTGCAGTCTGTTTGAACAGACAGTCATTTCCTCACAGTGGCAGAAAGGATATAGGCCATGGCAGCATTCACACATTCGCTGTTGTCACCTGTCTGAGATGTGGAGCTTCACATTCATTCCCTACTCTTTGTACTGAGGGACTCTTCTTACTTTGAAAAAAGAAATCGACGGATGGTCAGGCTGTGTAGTTAAAGCCGCTTTATTTCAATCTCGTGTGTTTATATACGTCCTGGATTTGAGTCTCGGTAACGGCATCCAAAAGAGATTATGTCAGTTCTTGGACAGTAATGAAGTGTATTTTTCTCTGTTTGAAAAAAAACTTTTAAATGTGAAATGCTAGCCATACTTTGCGCTTTTTCCAAATGACCACGCCAGTTTTGCTGGAATGGAATGATCAGAATGTTTCTAAGTTCTGCCACAATGTTGTTTCACTGTTAATTCTTGACTAGGCCAAACAATGACGAGAGGGAGACTAAATCAACTCAAATAATCAAGTCAGACAGACAGACAGACAGACAGACAGACAGAGAGACAGACAGAGAAACAGAGAGAGAGAGATATGATGACTGAGGGCCATGGCGAGGGCTGAAGAAATAACATGGTTATTATTCAGAAAGAAGCTCAGAGGTACTCCCTGCTGTAAACCATGTCAACACAAGTTGGCATTGGGAAAACCTTCTCTGCACTCTTCACACCTCTGAGAGGGCCAATTACCGCCCGTTCCTTTGAAATGAGTTCATATCCACAGCCTTAAAATAGAAAAAGAAAATGTAGGAAGCAATTTATGCCAGAGAAAGAATATTTCCATTCAACTATGAAAGTTCAGGTATTTTCTGGGGCTGTTTTCCTAGGGTTTCAAGAGAGAAATAAGCAAACACTCTGTTCCACGTGTGAAAAATCTTTAACGTCAGCGGCACGTACGGAAGCGAAAACTGAACCAGTTGGTTTCGTGTTTAGCTAGCAAAAAGTGACAGAGCTTTTCTGTGGTAGCTGTTTACCGTAAAAGCACACTCTTAACAGTAGTTTGCTTAATCTTCCGTTTGTTTATGCCATTTTATGTCACAGCTGATTCCTCTGCGTGAAATTCAGGCTGCTGTCCCGGGGGAGAGCGCATCGCCACAAGTGTAGCGCCTTCCCATTTTTTTTCTGTCTGCAACTGTAGGCCTACTTAATATCTGTTTACCGGACATGATTTTCTATCTGGTATACCCATCAATGGTGTGCACTAGACAGTATTACAAAGAAAGAATAAGGAAATCGTGAAAACATGACTGTAACTGTAAAGTAAATCTGTCATTAATATGACTGTTTGGGGGGTACACAAGTGTGTCTTATGTGGGTGTTTTATCTCGAGAAGGATGACTTTTAACAAATCTTTTTTAATGCAACATTTTACAATTATAATACAACATTCACACACACAGGAACATTAAAAGCCATGTGACATTCAACAATCATCAATCATGGATATAATTATGTGAACAGACTTTTCAACAGATTATCATAGCAATGAAAAATACTCTGATTAGTTTGCGATATTGTCATAAGATTTCAGATTTTTCTCATACATGCGTCTGATCCGTTTCGAGTACAACTGGTTCAAATGCACTCCAAGCATTGTGAAAGTCTGTCGATTTACTACTAACTCTTGTATTAAATTTTTCTACAGCATATCTATGTTTTAATTGGTTTTGAAATACAAATATATTTGAGACTTTCTTGGCCATTTTACATTTAAATATATATAGTTTAGCAAACATTATGATAAAATCCAATGTACCATTTGTTTCCAGACACTGATCAACCCCCAAAATTACCAGTTCTCGCGACATCTTTAAAGAGAGAATATTAGGACATTTTTCATTCAACAAGCGTTCAACAACATTCCAAAAAGAACGTACAAATTCACAATTCTATATAAAAAAAATTTCAATAGTCTCGTTCTTACAAATAAAGCAAACAATGCGCAGTATCTGTGATACCCATAGCGTGAAGAATCACGTTAGTGGCAATTATTCTATGTACGATTCTGATTTTTAGCCATTTAAATTGTATATTTCTAGTTCTATGCATTTTGCTGAATACTTTGTCCCAGTGTATACATACATTTTTTTCTTCCCATTTGGAACAACACTTTGGTTTATTGTTATCTGAGGTTAGGAGTTCGTAATAATTTTTTGCTTCTTTATATACACCCAATACACATTTTATTGCACAAAACATACCACCATGTTGTCTAGTTTTATCTATATGAATTTCTGTTTTTCTTACATATTATTTTATAGCAGATATCCATCCATGGTAGGTGATAAAGTCAACCCAAAAGCTTGTGTCATTTGAGAATTCTTGGTATGTTATGAATTCTTCCTTTTCTTTAATAAAGTGTTTTATGAATTAGATCCCTTTCTTTATCATAAAAGAAATCAAAATGAAATTTCTATTTAAATCTTGTTCTACATCTGTTACCTTAAGTTCTAAATCATTTGCAAACAAAACAGCAACTCATCTGCAATTCGATGTAGTGAAGCAAAAAAAAAATTGTAACCCATCTGAATACACATACTTTTCAAGCTTATTATTAAAATTTGTGTCTTGCAGGCAATATATAGAATATTTCTTTTCTCTTAAATAATGAAAAACATCTCTACGGTTACGTGTATCCCCAAGTCCTTGGCAGTTAAATGATGCAATTCTTATGGTGTCCATTACTGACATTTTTTTTCTATGCTTTACAAAGTACACTATTGAAAAACATTTGCAGAATAATTTGGTTATGTGCAATAAACACACAACTGCTCGTAGTGCTTTCCAAGAAATGTTCATATAAAGAACGTCACACAACATCGCTTTTTCACAAACGAAAAGGGTGACTTAATTCAAACTCTAAAAGTTCAAAGAACAGTACAAGGGAGCTTACCACTGCGCACTGACCCCAGACACAAAACAACTGATAACCTAAGAATTTTTTTATTATTATTATTCATACCACTTAATGTCACAGCAGATTTCTCTACGTGAAATTCAGGCTGCTCTCTCTGGGGAGAACATGTCTTTACAAGTGCAGCGCCTACCGATTTTTTTTTCTTTTTCTGTCTGCAGTTGTATTTCTTTCCCTAAAAGAGTAGCTTTTTTCTACAGAATTTTGCCAGAGACAACAATCGGGTTGCCGTGGGTTCTTTTACGTCCTCTAAATAATGTGTAACACACGGGACCTAGGTTTATCGTCTCATCCAAAAGACTAGCGCCCAGACCACCACTCATGATCTAATGGATGGGGAGAAAGTGTTTGGCCCAAACGGGATTCGACCCACCGAACACTCTGACCCAGACTTTCGCTTTCTAGACAGGCGCGTTGCCTCTAGACCTCCGATCCACCAACGATATCTGGCCTCTTTATATAACATAGAATACGAAACTCGAATTGATTTCTTCACTGTAGACGTGACAATTTCGTCTCACACACAGATCACCAATGATCCACTCCTATAACTATGTTAATTGATACCACACCTCTACAACCTTAATTCAACCACACACAGTGCCATGTCTAGCAAAAAGAAGTCGACAATTACCAGCACATGCACGTGCTTTAGCGGAAGAAGTTAATGCGGGAACTGTAATTCCCGCAGCGCTGGACGATCTGATACGTGTTATTAATCCAGGAAGCATTCTATGCAGTGTTTTCGACCTCGGTATTGGCTGCTATTGTGAAAGTTCACATGACACTAGCTTGGAATACTCTCATTTGCATCTATGTCAGGGACATCAAAGAGATCTAAATCCATGATAAAGAAGAGTAATGGTCTTTTTATCCCTCAAAAAGAGTAGCAATTATGAACGCAGTACAAGCATACAAAATACATTTTTAAACATGAAAGATATCCTTGAGTTGACTGTGATTTTTGTGGTCATGTACAAGGCTTATGATCGGTTTGTGATCAATGATTCGTAGAATTGAAAACTCATAACGTCATAAGATGGTTCATAAAACTAATGTGAAAGGACAACGAAGTGGAACGGACACGGGTGTGTGTGTGTGTGTGTGTGTGTGTGTGTGTGTGTGTGTGTGTGTGTGTGTGTGTGTGTGTGTGTGTGTGTGTGTATTAGAGAGAAAGAGAGCTTGTTTGGGGGGAGGCTGGTAGGTTGGCAGGCTGGTTGGTTAGCCGTTTAATAAATTTGTTGGGTATTTTGTTGAATATTGGTTAAGTTTAACAAAATCTTGTTGCAAAAATTACAGATGTGTTTCTAAAGATATGTGAACATTAAATGTTAGAAACAGAATAATCCAAACCCCACATCCAGTAACTATAACCATCCTCTAGGGATAAGCTGTCAAGGGAAGCTGACCTCCCTGTGAACAAAGAGAAGTTGTTTCTATCGCCCTCTGCAAAACATCCCAGTGTTGTTGCAGGCTTGTAAAAAGCCATCGCCTTTGGTTTGTTAACAAATGTCATTCTTCATATCAAAGCTAAAAGAAAATAGCATCAGTCAGTTGGTCAGTCAATCACTCAATTATTAAATGAATTTTTAAAAGAATGCTAGTTTGTATTGTTCAAAAGTGTATTAGTAAACAAGTACAAAACGCTTACTGCTATTCTTCCTGTTGTTTAAAGTAACAAACAGAGCTCAGTCATGTTAATCATCTAGGCCAGGGAAAGCAGAGAAAAAGAGACAGAAAGGGGATGAAAAAGAAATAACTGAAAGCAAGGAAGAAACAAGGGAAAAGGAAACAAACAAAAAACGACAGAGAGAGAGAGCTTAAAACAACTCAAATGTCATCCTTTTTTGAAAGGAGACAGACAGACACACAGACAGACAGACAGAGGCAAAGAGAGAGACACACAGAGACACACAGAGAGAGAGACAGAGACACACAGAGAGACAGAGGCAGACAGAGAGAGACTGAGAAAGACAGAGACAGAGAGAGACAAGGCAAGGCAAGGCAAGGCAAATTCTTTTATTCAAGGATAATGAATAAACACTCGTGTGCTTTTTTACATCCAGTCCCCGCCCTTATCAGGGATGCATCAAGATATAAAAAACATCTAACAACAATAATGATGATCCAAATACCAAGAGCAGGAAAGCATACCATGTAGCAAACAACAGACAAGAAATAAGAAAGAAATACATTAATAAGGTAATAATATTTTTTTTTAAAAGGCACTCATTCAGAGACGAAAATAAGAAGTAAGAATTAAATGATGATTTTGATTTGGAAAAAAAGCGCAATAAAGAGCAAACATAAGAATATAATGAGGTAAACGACTGAAAGCATCAATCCGCCACCATCTATAACAAAATTAGTCATTCAAATCATAACATTTTGATAAAAGGGGAGGAGAGAGAGAGAGAGAGAGAGAGAGAGAGAGAGAGAGAGAGAGAGAGAGAGAGAGAGAGAAGAGAGGAGAGAGAGAGAGAGAGGAGAGAGAGAGAGAGAGAGATCTTTATTTTCCAAGGGTTACAGATAAGTATTTGCATAAATTATTTTCCTCCGGCCCTTGCCCTGATTAGGGACTATCAACAAATCAAGAAGGAACGCCTTCCCGAAAAGTACAACTACAAAACAACAATCTGACAATCAGTAAGATAAAGGAACAAGTACAAAACAACAATATGACAATCAGTAAGATAAAAGAACAAGCGGTAAGTAAAGAACAGGTCACTGCAGGTACATGTTCTCTCTTTCAGTTAAAAAAAAGAAAGAAAGTAAAGAAACGCACACATTTCCTGAGAAAAATAAAACTAGATTGTCAAAAGCCCCAAGACGGCAACCTCCTTAACGCTCATTTACATATCCTGCTGTCTCTCGGAGAGATTTATATGCACGGTGTGGGGGTATGTACTTACAAAGCCTCTTTCACTCCCTTTTCATTTGTATCGAGAAGAGGGTAGCAATAATCTATTATGCCGAACAGAGAACATCTACAGTCAACTATTTTTTTCAAAATTATGTTAGGAAAAATTCTTAAAAATACAACGTACCTTTCGTTTATCTTACTTTGCCTACATATCGATTGGTCCATGTTGCCCTAATGCGCGACGCCTAGAATTCCCTCCCCTGACCATGAAAAACACTGTTGCCTTCTTTAATACTACTAAAATTCATAAAGGATTGTCGCCCCATGCTTTGAATTGCCTCCCTTTGCAAGAACGCTGTTGTCTTCTTTGTTCTTACTAAAATTCATAAAGGACCGCCGTTTCAGGGGAGTTAATTAAAGACACCCACAAAATAACATACACCACGAAGAATTCTTTCGTGTCTAGTTTTGAATATATGAAATCATTTACATCCCTAAAATACCATTCTGACAGTAGGTATCCCAAGATCGTTATTTTGCTCGACTTCAGGTGACATTTTGTTTCAAACTCAAACAAATCATGCAAATACATCCGACATTCTAGAGTATATTTTTTTCTGGTGAGAGAATGAGTGAATAATGAAATGAATGAGTGAATAACTTTATTTTTAATTGTTACAGAGTAAGTATGTACATACTTTTTCCACCTGCCCTTGCTCTGATTAGGGAATATGTTTTTTTTAAGTGTTCAAAGGTAATAGCAACCCCCTACCCCACACACCACAATCACCAACAACAGTTCAACCTATGATTTCAAAAAAGAGATAGGTATACATTTAAAAAACACATAATCCCCATTGGGAGAGAGAGACAGAGACAGAGACAGAGACAGAGACTGCAAGGCAAATTCTTTTATTTGAGGATAATAGATAAGCACTTGTGTGCTTTTTTACATCCAGTCCCCGCCCTTTTCAGGGATAACATCAAGATAAAAAGATACTAGACAATAAAACTATACGCAGTATCAAACAACATTCAAGAATAAGGACACTATTATATGATAAGGTAATAAAAATACACTCATTCAGAAGACGAAAATCAGAAGTCACAATAAAATTATTTTGATTATTAAAGAAAAAGAAAAGCGTTATTAGATAAAGAGCAAACAAGAGAACATAATGAAATAAACAACTGAAAACATCAATCCACCACCATCTGTCGAGAGAGAGAGAGAGAGAGAGAGAGAGAGAGAGAGAGAGAGAGAGAGAGAGAGAGAGAGAGAGAGAGAGAGAGAGAGAGAGAGAGAGAGAGAGAGAGAGGGAGAGAGAGAGAGGAGAGAGAGAGAGAGAGAGAATATGAATACGAATATTTATTCAGGAAGGCCATTGGCCCATTCTGAAGGGGCATTGTACAATATCAATATATAAAAAAAAAGACAAACATTTTACAAAAAACAAAAAAATTCATGCAAAACAGTATACTACAATCATTAACTTATGGCTATATTGTGTCTTG
>CM060317.1:2350940-2353440 GCA_030674155.1 Stramonita haemastoma
AGTCTTTCTTATCCATCCACACAGCACTTACCGTCTTTCTTATCCATCCACACAGCACTTACAGTCTTTCTTATCCATCCACACAGCACTTACAGTCTTTCTTATCCATCCACACAGCACTTACAGTCTCCCAGGGGTTCTCATATGAGTCAGGTGACTGAGACAAAGTGAATGTTTTTTGACATCCTCAGGGTGTGTTTAAGCAGGGGAATGTCCAATAACTATAGCAATAACAACTACAACAGAAACAGCAACGACAACGACTACAGTCACACCACCAACAACAGCGACAGCAACAATAGTGTCTTCCCGGTTGGCCCAAGGAGGGCTTTTTATCTTTCGTCTCTCTCTCTCAGCCCCGGATTCCGAGTGTTAAAATCACCCTTAGAGGTACTGCCTACTTTTTTTTAGAATCTACTTAAATTTCGATATATATATAATTTTTTATATATATATATATATATATATATATATATATATATATATATAATATATATATATATATATATATATATATATATATATACTTGACTTGACTTCACTTGACTTCACTTGACTTGACTTGTGGGTGCTGTTTTATTCAGTGATATGTGCGTGCTGATGTTCAGAACCTGTGTATTGCTATTATTGATTTATTTTACGTGGTCTTTGTTCTTATATATGACTCGTAGCCCACTGGAATTTCTGTTTTAGAGATAATAAAAGTATTTTGAATTTGAATTTGAATATCCCATATTGTGCATTACTGAGAGAGCCGCCAAGCCAGAATCAAGAAAAATCCATGCTACTACAAAATACCGGTTGAATAAGGGAAAAATGCAACAACATACATGTTATTCCTAAGAAGGAATACCTCACAGCGTGAAGACTGTGTCGTATTTTAGTGTATGCTGAGTATCCTGTTTTTTACCTACATACATACATACATACAGAAGACAAGCACGTCCCTGAAATAAAAAGGAAATACCTCTACACTGGTTTTAATTTCCACTCTCTAAGCTGCACCTGGTGACAAATAGACACTACATCACTTCCAGACACGATTTCGTAAATTGAATGCAAAAGAAGAGGAATAATGAGAAAAAAACAGAAATTTATATATATATGTATATATATATATATATATATATATATATATATATATATATATATATATATATATATATATATATATATATATATATATCTTGAAGAAACAAAAAGCGAAAATATATAAGAGCGGCAATATAATTACTGCAATATATTTCCAGTGGTAATGGAGAAGTAAATGAGCACACCACTAATCATTTCTGAGATAACACGTCCTACGCCGCCCCCTAAATGACCACTCTCCAGCTTGAGTGGAGAGAAAGCTCGTATTACTGACAATCGCTCTTTCCTGGGTTTTCGATCATTTTCGCTAATCACTGAGAGAGACCACATAATATTATGTTTGGGCACCAAAGAACAAGGTATGGCAGACATCTGCCGCCTGAAGGCTTAATGAGATACATGGAGTGGGGGAGGACAGGCTTGATTCATCACGATTGTCCTCCTCACATCTGTCTCACAGACTCCTGAAGGCCCAAAGTACTTTCTGCTTGCTGTGTGCTTTTATCTTTTCTCTCCCTCTCGTCTCAACTGTGGATCGAAGCTGGTGACTAATGTGTTTTTGACTTGACTTGACTTTGTTTTTAAAGTGTTTTGACTTGACTTTGACTTGACTTTCACTTAGATTGATTCAGAAACTAATACACAAAATAACCAAAATGTAATGCCTGGCTAAAACAGCTAAGGTGTGGCTGGTTTTGTAGTCTGTTTTCGCGTCTCTCTCTGTTAGACCCTGCTTTTTGCAAGCCCTGGCCTTGACCCTGCGTCCTCTAAATGTATGGTCTGTGCCATGCCGCATGTCAACTGTGGCGTGTCAAAAGGCATAATCTGTTTTAGCTTTGATTTAGGAGCCAGTGTTCTTCTTCAGGGTCTTTTGGTCACGGCTTGGTATTTGTTATCACTGTATTTTTTGTTGTCTCTAGGTCTTCTAAATGTAGGGTCTGTTTTGTGTAAATACAGTTTTAGCGTATCAAGAATAATTATGATTGTCTTTTGTTTTGATTTATGTACCGATATTGTTTTTCCAATACCCTCGAGTCATGGCTAATCCTTGTGGGTTATCCTTAGATAATGATGTTAGATAGCTTAAACAAAGTCTGTCGCCCTTGGATATAAGAAAATCGTCATCACTGTCGTCGTCATCATCATCATCATCTGCATCATCATCATGATCTTCATCATCACCAGCATAATCATCAACCCTATCATTGTCGTCGTCGTCATCATCATCATCATTATGGTCGGGAAGGTAATCGAGACAGCTGACTTGTCTTGTCTATTTTCTTTTTCAGGAAATATTGTGCCCATTAGTTTTGAACCGCACAAGTATTTTTTTCGATTAGTTCATATATTCCACAGCCTTTTTACCAGATGACAGTCTCTACTTTTCCTGTTTTTTAAACATGTTACA
>CM060317.1:2358440-2388440 GCA_030674155.1 Stramonita haemastoma
GCTTACTGTCATAATATATCCCGGAATCAACCGGGCCCGAGAGACACAGACACCTGCAGTGTTAGTCAGGTAATTTGAAGAACACTCTCAAATTAGCATCCGCAAAGTGGATGAGGTTCAACTGTGTGGTTCCAGTCTCCCCACTTAGCCCACAGCACACTCACTCTGGGTAGGAGCCGGCGGGAGTCCGAAAAATCTCTATGACTCTTATGGGAATCGAACCTGCGACCTTCCAGTTCGAAATCCAAGGCGCTAAGCACTGCGCCGTGGTGGCTGCTTTCTTCTTTTTTCTTCTTCCCCGTCATCATCTTCTCCATCGTCATCTTCTACTTGTTTTTTTCTGTTTCTTGTTGTTGTTGTTGTTGTTGTTGTTGTTCTTCTTCTTCTTCTTCTTCTTCTTCTTCTTCTTCTTCTTCTTCTTCTTCTTCTTCTTCTCGTCCTCCTCCTCCTCCTCCTCTTCCTCCTCCTCCTTCTTTTCCATAGAATTTCATAATGTACTCTAGAAAATGAGCAAAGACCAAGCAGGCACGACCCATTTGATTAATTTTGAAGCGAAAACAGGGTATAAAAAAAGACAGAAACAACAATGACTTCCAGCGGTGACTTATACACAGAACGTGATCTTTCCGCTTCCTAATCGCTGTTCTGGCCACCACGATGTCTCTCATTTTAGTTATGGAAGATGTGAAAAATATGGACGAAGAATATAATTAAGAACATACTCGATTAACTATAACCTCCGTAGAGATAGTCAGTTTGAACGATGGAGGTTCCGAACAAAGCACACTGCATGCATGACTTTATTCTCTTAAACAATTAATCACATGAATTGGGGATACATGAGATCCAAAACATGGCGAATATGGCGAAATGTCGCAAAAAGCGCCTTTTGTGTTTCGTCGTGTTGTTTCCGCCATGATGGTGATGATCGGAATTCCCTCCCTTTTGGGGAGCATTTGCGTGCAAGTGCGCATGTTCTCCGCTTTCTCCTTCTTCCGTTTCGTTTCCGTGGTTTGCTGCTAGGCGATACACGTCTGTCTGAATGGAGGATTGGTTTCGTGTTAGAGTTGTATCATCCTCTTCTCCTCCTTCCTCTCTCACTGCTGCGATCATCCACACCAACATTGTTTTTCCTTTTTAGTCCACCACCATCATCATGAACTCTGCCTAGGACGGTCCCAAGCCCGGCTGAAAAAGGAGGAGGGTTTGGCGTAGGGTTAGCTACCCCACCCTGTGAATAAACTCTAGCTACAGAAACGCCAAATAGCAATTTAACAGACATCGCGGACCTGGGGAGGGATGGACCTCCAGCTGGAAGGAGTATGAAGTCGGGCGGTGAAAGCCAGAATCATCTGGAAGCCGTCAGACCGAAGACCATCATCTCCACCAGGACCACCACATCCATCGGTACATGGAACGTCAGGACCATGTACGAGACGGGGAAGACAGCGCAAGTAGCCACAGAGATGAGGAAATTCAACCTCACCATCCTAGGAATCAGCGAAGTCAGATGGACTGGTTCCGGGCAGAAGCGACTGACTTCCGGGGAGCTGCTGCTGTTCTCGGGGCACGAGCAGGAAGATGCTGCACACACCCAGGGAGTCGCCCTGATGCTTTCCAAGCCAGCACAGGGAGCGCTCATCGGGTGGGAGGCACACGGACCAAGGATCATGACAGCCTCTTTCCGTACAAAGAAGAAGAGGATCAACATGGACATTATCCAGTGCTACGCCCCAACGAACGACAGCGAGGAGGAGGAGAAGGACGACTTTTATAACAGATTGCAGACCATCATACAAGACAGACCAAAGAGAAACATCATCATCGTAATGGGCGACTTCAATGCCAAGATAGGTAGTGACAACCAGGGATACGAGGAGATCATGGGGCGGCATGGGCTAGGCGAAATGAACGACAACGGGGAGAGGTTCGCAGACCTGTGTGCCACAAGCAACCTGGTCATCGGAGGAAGTGTTTTCCCGCACAGAAGGATACACAAGGCAACTTGGGTGTCGCCAGACCTGTCAACGGAGAACCAGATCGACCACATCTGCATCGTGAAGAAGTTTCGCCGCTCCCTGCAGGATGTACGCGTCAAGCGAGGAGCAGACGTCGCTTCGGATCACCATCTACTTGTTGCTCGATTGAAGCAGAAGCTGAAGAGAAATTGGACGGGGGGATCCAGTCAACGCCAGCGTTACAACACCACGGCGCTGAAGGACAACAGGAAGCAAGAAGAGTTCAAGGTCACTCTATCCAACAAGTTCCAAGTCCTAGGAGAGCTGCTTGAAGAGGAGACGATAGAAGAGAGGTGGCAGAAAGTGAGAGAGACAGTGACCTCAACATGTCAGGAAGTACTGGGCCCCAAATCATTCACACACAAGGAATGGATTTCAGCAGCTACCCTAGAGAAAATAGAAGAAAGAAGAAAAAAGAAATTAGCCGTCAACAGCAGCAGGACACGATCAGCAAAAACAAAAGCCCAAGAGGAATACACAGAAGCAACTAGGGTTGTAAAGCGAAGCATTAAAGCAGATAAGCAAAACTACTTGGAGACATTGGCAAAAGAAGCAGAAGATGCAGCTCACCAGAACAGCACCAAGGACCTGTACTTCATCATCAAGAAGTTATCAGGGAAGTTTGCCAAGCCAGAGAGACCAGTAAAAGATAAGAACGGAGGAGTAATAGCTGATGACGAAGGACAGAAGAACAGGTGGATTGAGCACTTCCAGGAGTTACTCAACAGACCAGCACCTACAAACCCACCAGAGATACCGACAGCCGCAAGCGACCTGCCGATCAAGTGTAGTGCTCCCACAAAGGAAGAGATCCGCAGCGCCATCAAGCAATTGAGGAATGGTAAGTCTGCAGGACCTGACAGCATCCCAGCAGAAGCCCTGAAAGCCGACGTCGAGACCAGTGTGGAGCTCCTCTACCCGCTCTTCGGCAAGATCTGGGAGGAAGAAGAAATACCAACAGAATGGAAAGAGGGTTACCTCATCAAACTCCCAAGAAAGGCGACCTCAGTTCCTGCTCCAACTACAGAGGGATAACACTGTTGTCCATCCCAGGAAAGGTGTTTAACCGCATCCTGCTGAACCGGATGAAGGACGCAGTATACCCGCATCTCCGTGACCAACAAGCTGGCTTCCGAAAGGAAAGATCATGCACGGATCAGATTGCAACACTGCGCATCATCCTGGAACAGTCCCTGGAGTGGAATTCGCCACTATACATCAACTTCATAGACTATGAGAAGGCTTTTGACAGCGTTGACAGACAGACCCTCTGGAGGCTACTGAGACACTATGGAGTGCCAGAGAAAATCACCAACATCATCAGGAAATCATATGAAGGAATGACCTGCAGAATAGTTCATGGCAGACAGCTCACCGACGCCTTTGAAGTAGACACCGGAGTAAGGCAAGGATGCTTACTATCTCCTTTCCTGTTCCTGCTGGCCATCGACTGGGTCATGAAAACCTCAGCGGACCAGAAACGTAATGGCATCCAATGGACACCCTGGAAACAGCTAGACGACCTTGACTTTGCGGATGACCTGGCCCTTCTCTCCCACACCCAGCAACAGATGCAGGAAAAGACCAACATCGTTGTGGAGAACTCAGCTAAACTGGGCCTCAACATCAACAGAGGAAAGAGCAAGGTACTCAAGACAAATGCAGCCAATGCAACACCCATCACAGTCAAAGGAGAAGCGCTGGAAGAGGTGGAAAGCTTCACATACCTCGGCAGCATCGTGGACACACAGGGAGGAACAGACACAGACGTCAGAACCCGCATCGGTAAAGCAAGGGCAGCCTTCAAGCAGCTCAGAAACGTCTGGGGATCAAGCGACATCAGCATCGCCACCAAGACCAGGCTCTTCAACACCATCATCAAGCCAATACTAATGTATGGAGCAGAGACCTGGAGAAACACCGTCACCACCATGAAGAAAATCCAGGTCTTCATCAACACCTGCCTCAGGAAGATCCTCAAGATACGCTGGCCAGACAAGATCAGTAATGAAGAATTATGGCAAAGAACCAGACAACAGCCTGTTGAGAAAGAAATCCTACAGAGACGTTGGCGATGGATAGGACACACCCTGCGGAAACCTGTATCCAGCATCACAAGACAAGCTCTCACCTGGAATCCACAAGGGAAAAGAAAGAGAGGGCGGCCTAGAAATACCTGGCGCCGGGACCTGGATGCAGATGCGAAAAAGATGGGCAAGACGTGGGGACAACTGGAACGCCTAGCCCAGAGCCGAGATGCCTGGAGACAGCTAGTTGGCGGCCTATGCCCCAGAAGGGACCACAGGCAGACATGACATGACATGACCATCATCATGACTATCACGATTTATTAAGGGTTTTTTGTTGTCGTTTTTTTGTTTTTTGTTGTTTTTTTAATATTCAAAGATAAATGGATTTCTATTGTGAACGAAGACCGTGTGCTTTTTTTCATTTGCAGTATTTGAGAGACTGCCAGAATGACACTGCGCATGTTTCCCCGTGGGGATGCCGTGGGGAAGAGGGGGGGGGGGGGGGCTGTCAGTGTAAATAACAGTCCCACCTTCTGGATATTCTGTGCTAGGAATTCCCTCTTTTCTATCCATCTCTCTCCTTCTATCTTGTTCCTTTTCTTCTTGTTACCTCCTTCTTATCAATTTTCTGCCTTCTTGGTTCATTCTCCTGTCTTTTTCCCAGAAAGACTTAAAAGATAATTGTTCTCTCCCATGCCGAAGTCGGGTGTGCTGGGCCTGACTTGTCAGGCGTTTAACAGCAGCGGGACGCATTTCCGCTTATGTGGTAGACAATAGTTGTTGTCTGAGGGTTCGACGATGACGACGAAGAAGAAGAGGAAAAAGAAGACGAAGAAGAGGGAAGAAGAAGAAGAAGAAGAAGAAGAAGAAGAAGAAGAAGAAGAAGAAGAAGAGAAGAAGAAGAAGAAGAAGAAGAAGACTGTGCAGACTTTCAGAAGGTGCTGATAGGGTGGGGATGGGGATCGGAAGATGAATTCTAACTGATATTTGTAAAAGACGGACAGACAGACAAACAGACAGACAGACAGACAGACAGACAGACAGGCAGACAGACAGACAGACAGAGAATGAATGATTGATTGAATGAAAGAATAAACGAACGAACGAACGAACGAATAAATGAATGAATGAATGAATGAATGAATGAATGAATGAATGAATAATCTTTTTTTCCAAGGGTAACAAAGTAAGCATACTCATACTTTTTTTCATCCGGCCCTTGCCCTGATTAGGTAATAGCAGCCCCCTGAAACAAACAAACAAATAAACAAAACCAACAACAACCAAACACCTCCCAAACAAAACAACACAAAAAACAACAAAATATAACAAAACGAAAAAAACCCACCATCATCAAAAATAAAAGTTCAACCTATGATTTAAGAAAAAATAGGTATACATTCAACAGATGCATAATCCCCACTAGATACATTGATAATCATTGAGAGAGAGAGAGAGACAGAGAGAGACAAAGAGAGACAGAGAGAGACAGAGAGACAGAGAGACAGAGACAGAGAGACAGAGAGTGAGAGAGAGAGAGTATTTTTCCTGCAGACCTAAAATTATCACACCTGCTAAATTTTGACAGTATCTGGTCGGAAGCATAGCAAAATAGCCGGGCATGGTAGTTTCCCGCAGGGTATCACATCTCGCTGATAATCATTGGCAAATTGGTGTAATCAGGATTTTTCACTCTTTTTTTCTGTACGTTCCTAGTTTCCCAGTCGATACTGTTATCATCATCACCATCATAATTATCATTATTTTCGGTCTGTTTAGCGGAAGACCTCACTTGTGTGTGATCAATCAAGGTATAAATAGAGTCTGTTTGCCCCTTGTTTCTCCAAGAGGCCTCTCTCTGATTCTCTCTCTCTCTCTCTCTCTCTCTCTCTCTCTCTCTCTCTCTCTCTCTCTCTCTCTCTCTCTCTCTCTCTCTCTCTCTCTCTCTCTCTCTCTCTCTCTTAACTTCTTGCTGCCCCGATGTATTCTACTCCATCTAATCTACATAATAATAATCAGTGTATCTGTCTTGATATTAACATTTGAGTCAGTTGGGGAATATGTGTTTATTGAACACGTATTTATTTATTTTCTCAAATTATTTGTAATCAGTGTGTCATTTAAGGATAATGTGATTTTGAATACATATTTATATCCTTTTTCAAATAATAGGTTGAACTCTTGTTACAGTTGTTGTGATTGGGTTTGGGTTTTTTTTGTATGTTTGTTGTTGTTGTTTGTTTGTGTGTGTGTGTGTTGTTTTTTTTTTTTGGGGGGGTGTTGGGAGTCAGGATTGCTGTTTTTTATGTTCTGTTTGTTTTGCTGATAGTCCCTGATCTGGGCAAGGGCCGGATGAAAAAAAAAAGATGCTATTCAGTATTTCTCCGTGGTTCAGTTCTGCAGGCTCAATAAATAAGCAGGAAGTACAGAGTTCAAATCATCCTATAGTTATGAACAATATCGCTGAAGCTACCTAACCATCACTGTAGGGGTCTGTTTCGGTCCTGGGTATTGCGCAAGGGGGGGCGGGGAGGAGTAGATCATGCGCCGAGCAGTGAGAATTGTGTGGTTGGCTGAGCTAGAAACAACAGTACAGGATATGAAGGAATAATGACAGGGGGCACTTTGGACACGGCAGGGCAGAAAATGACTGTCAGAGTTTCATTTCCTCAGGGAAAACAATCTGCTTGGCTGATGATTCGCCTGTCTGTGTGCTAAATGTCTGTTTCTGTGCGTCTGTGTCTCTCCGTTATTTCCTTTAGCCCCCCCCTCTCTCTCTCTCTCTCTCTCTCTCTCTCTCTCACACACACACACACACACACACACACACACACACACACACACACACACACACACACACACACACACACACACACACACACACACACACACACACACACAATGGGGTTAATATGTGTCCTTGCAAAGAAATAAAATAGAAAGATAAGTACAATCAAATTCAACGTTTGACAAATGAATGACAGCGAGCAAATAATTGATAAAAGACAGGGCAGAAGATAATGATGTTATCTATTTGATTTACATTTGTAAAAGTACAGAAAAAGAGCGTTTTCTAAAGAAGGAGAAAAAAATCTGTTTTCTGTGCGGGCTTTTTTTGTTTTTGTTCTTTTGTGGATTCTTTTTACTAAGCCATCTGACAACTCCATCTCACATAATGTCTTATAATTGCCTCCCCCATGGACCTTTTTGGTAAAGTCAGCTTTAATTTATCAAAGTCTACTGATTCAATTTTGTCAATGGGAACAAGAAAGCTTGATTTGTTTGTACTTTTAAGCTTGTTTGAAGGTGTGTGGTGGGGGCGGGGGTTATTTTGTTTTTGGTTTGCCCCCAGGAAAGTTAGTTATAATGGAGACTTAGTGGTCCGGCATTTTTAGGCTTTCTGGATGTGTGATAGATCTTAACTTGAGTGGAAGACAGGAATTCAAGAACAGAAAATAAAAAAGGAAAGTCTGAAGGAATGAACTGAGAAAAAGAAAAAGAATACACAAGAGGAGAAGGAAACAATATAGGCTGTAAAGAAAGAAAACAGTAATGAATAAATTCAGGAATGAATTATTGAATGAATGAATGAATGAATGAATGAATAAGTAATTCTTTATAAATACATAACTTTGGACAGACAGATAGAACGAATAAAAGATGAAAAACAAAAAGAAAGAAACAAAGAAAGACAGAAAGAAAAAAGAACAAGCACACAGAAAAAAGGAAGAGAAAGGGGAGAAATGAAACAGCAACGAAAAGAATAAGGATACAACACAACACAGACAAGCTGACAGACATACAGACAACCATACAGACAGAAAATCACCGTGACCTGCGGATTCAAAATAGAAAGCTGATCAATAAAACCAGTCTGGAAGACGGTCACAAATTTGTCACTGGCCTCACTACAGACAACAGTTGGCCGAAAAAAGAAAGGCTAGCTCCCTCCCCCCCCCCCCCCCCTACTTCCCACCTCCTCCCCCAAGAAACTGAAACTGACAAAACTCAGAATACTAATTGTCACAGTCACCTTTCTAGTTCCAGATACTGGAGCCCAGACAGTATGAAGTCAGTAAGGACTTCTCTCTCTCTCTCTCTCTCTCTCTCTCTCTCTCTCTCTCTCTCTCTCTCTCTCTCTCTCTCTCTCTCTCTCTCTCTCTCTCTCTCTCTCTCTCTCTCTCTCTCTCTCTCACACACACACACACACACACACAGAGAATGGTCTTTCATGCTTTCGCCAATACTGTATCACAGTCTTCAAATTCTGCAGATCGTGAAGGTTTATAAAGAAGAAGAAATATTATATTTGGTCCGCATCGCAAGACTTCAATATAAAAACAAATCAGCTACCCGGCAGGGTATGACAATAAACAATACTATAATACTCAGGAGGAGGCTGTGGAGACGTTCCAAGGGTTAGATTACTTACAGAAGCACAAACACAACTAGCATGCACTCTGTGTCAGGCGACAGATGGGCTCCGCCAAGTTCAACTTGTCCCAGAGACACTGCGTGAAAAAAACAGTCCATAATAAGCCTGATGTATCTTCAACGAGTTAAGTAAGAAAGAAAAGAAAGAAAGAAAGAAAGAAAGAGAGAGAGAGAGAGAGAGAGAGAGAGAGAGAGAGAGAGAGAGAGAGAGAGAGAGAGGAGAGAGAGAGAGAGAGAGAGAGAGAGAGAGAGAGAGAGAGAGAGAGAGAGAGAGAGAGAGAGAGAGAGAGAGAGAGAGAGATGCACCTAGCCATTGCCCATTCGCCTCAGTTGGTGTCACAGAAACAAACGGCACTCCGTCTTCTGCGCTCTTTAAGTAATCTGACCAGACCGGTGGAGAATGCTTAGATATCTCCACTGCCGGTAAAAACTCATGACGGATGGCAGGCGATGAGGGCTCCAGTGTCTGGAACTCACAAGTTGACAGTGCCAGCCAGCGTTCTGGGATTTGTCAAGGCTTCGATTTCAGCGTGGAGAAAACCTGTTTTCCTTTTTCCGTGCTAAATGCCATCAATAAAAGGGACAAGCGAGAAAGGCTTGACCATCTTTCAGACTGATTTATCGATCAGTTTTCTATTCTAGATGTGTGGGTCATCGCCATTTTGTTTTTATGTTTTTTTTCTCTGTTTCCTTTTCCTTTCTATGTCTGTTTGTCTGCTTGTCTGCATGCCGGTCTTTATTTCTTTTTTCTTTCTTTTTTTCATTCATTCATTCAGTCAGTCAGTCAGTCAGTCAGTCAGTCAGTCCTTCCTTCCTTCCTTCTTTCTTTCTTTCTTTCTTTCTTTCTTTCTTTCTTTCTTTCTTTCTTTCTTTCTTTCTTTCTTTCTTTCTTTCTTACTTTCTTTCTCTTTTTCTTTTTCTTTCTATCATTCATTTATTAATTCACTTTCTTTCTTTCTGTACTCACTTATTCACTTGCGATAAGAGTAAATAATGCCTCACAAAGGTCTAGAAAAGTCAACTAGGCTAAAACAAACAAACATGAAGACTAAACAGATCATCATTAAGATTAACCATCTAATAGTATTCAACGTTTGCCCTGGTGAAAACTACACTGACGGTATTTGAACTACCGGTCTATGATCAAACATGGGCAAAGAGACTAGTTCATGGTTGCTTGCACTACTAGAAATACACTCGGGTGATGAAATTATGACTAGATCCGGTGGGGTGACAAAATTGTACCAAATCATGGGATGATTAAAGTGTTTTTGACTTGACTTAAAGAAAATTTGTGGCGTGACAAACGACGATTACTTAACTCATTCAAGATGCCGTGTTGGTAGACCAGTGTTTTTGTAGGCACTGTCTATTGTAAAACAGTCAATCTGGAGTGTACATTCTTTTCTATAGCCTATGAAAAAATGAATGAAATAAAGAACTGACCTGTACTGCTTTAAGTAAGAGAAGGCCATTGTGTGCTGGTGGGAACAGATGACAAGAGTTATAAAACTGCATATACACGGGGACTGGATGTAAAAAAAAAACAAAGCACAAGAGTGCATATTCCATTATCCTCGATATAAAAGAATCAATCCACAAAAAAGTTAATAAGGGACTATGAAACAAAAATGCACTTTGCATTTATGCAGATTTAAAAAGTGAATTTCAAAGCCTAATATCGTTACCTTTTATTCTGTCTTTTATCATGCACTTTTCAAAGCAGTCGTCCATTTTGTCATATATTTACTTGTGAGGTTTATTTTTGGTAAAATTTGGTTTTGGTCTTGGTTTTGCCTCCTTTTTAACATGCAAATATTAACCTCAATGTGTCTGAGAGAGAGAGAGAGAGAGAGAGAGAGAGAGAGAGAGAGAGAGGAGAGAGAGAGAGGAGAGAGAGAGAGAGAGGAGAGAGAGAGAGAGAGAGGAGGAGAGAGAGAGAGAGAGAGAGCATTGTCACTAAGCTGTGCAGGCTCACCTTCGTGTTCTTGAATTGTACAGAACTAAACTGCCTGTAAGCTCTACCCTCATCTGACTCAGTTTACTCCTGAGATAATTGTGTGTGTGCACGACAAGCTTTAAAGCTGAAATTTTGTCACAAGCTAGATATACGGTTTTACTTACATTTCAAGTTTAGTGCCCAGTCACCAGATGTTTTGTCCTTGTCACCTTATTTGTCACCAATCATAGGTATACGTATGTTATATACAATAAACCAGCAAAACATGCATGGATATGACCAAACCACATGCACATTACTGTCAAATAAGAAAATTATGCCTAGCTGACATGTTTACAAAATGTTTATGTGCAATTGTACGTCAAGGATGTGTCACTCAATGTCTCCATAACACCTGTTGTTTTATGATATGTCTTGATGTGACAGAAGTTTTCAGTTTTTTTCTTTAGAAAACAAGTCAAATTCAATCAATATTTGACCTTTATACTGCAATTCATATCTGTATGAGTCACCACGTTTGTTAAGTGCACAGAAGTGTATCATTGTACATGAGTGTCACACTGTCACCAGTGTCACTACACAGGTGTAACAAATAAAGAAACAACAGAGAACTTCTGTAATCCTACAAAATTTTACTCTTGGTAGTCTCTAAAGTAGTCATAGTGACGGCACAGGGACACATCACATCACAAAAAGCACAAATTGTGTGTTGGGGATGTTCCCATCACGGTCACCTGTCGAACTTTGGCAGATTGGAGGCCTATTTTCTTTTTCTTCTTGCTATTTTCGTTATCAGCATATCTGTTCGTCTTAGACATTGCAATTTTAAACGAAAAGTGTGGTAATAACTATAAGATAGTCAAAAGGCGTCATGTTTTCAGACATCTATGCTGTGGACCCACTGCAGGTCAAATTTCTCCAGTCCTGTGTGGAGCACAGGTCAGCACACTTGCAGGAGTGTGCAGTGCAGGCCTACTACGTTAGTTATTTGCGGGGTCACTCTTCTCCCTAGCTGTATCATTTCCTTCCTCCCCAGCTTTTAATACAGGACTCACTTTACATTTATCTTTCAAATGTGTCTACTTCCCATACAAACACATTCAATTCATCGTCTAGTTAATTACATGGAACATCTACTTCCAATGAAGAAGCCTTTTTTTTCGCCATGCTCTAAGCCTACGAGCCAAAAGCGCGTTTCCACACTTAGCTGTGCTTTCTTCCATCCCTCCCAAGTGTACACGATTTAGGCCCCAGTGGTCTAAATTTATCACTGGCACCCTCTGAAAAAACTCCCTGCACCAAATGTCAGACACATTACATTGTTGTGAGAACCACAAGATAGGTGTGTGATGGAAAAGTACTGCTCCCTTGGTCAGGACCACAGGCTGCAGCGGCAAAATCGGTGGCCGTTGCTGTCGGCTGCGGCCTTATGGGACTAAAATGGTTTTAATTAGGCCACGAGGTACACCTTTGCAATGCATTCTAAGCATCAAGTTTACGTCAACATTAATAGTTTAATTATTGAATTTTTTTCTTTGTCTGGGCTAATTGGATTTGAACACAATGTGTATAAAATGTATGACATTGCTAAGACCTTTGTGTTCGGTAGTGTTAAAATGATGAGGAAAAAAGTCAATATTCTATGCTCAGTAAAATTTGATGAGGCAAACCTTTTACAGAGACCAGCCATACAAACTTCATGAAGAAAAAGAAAAAATGAAAGCAGAAAAAACAACTATGAGTAGCATAAGAAGACTCTAAACAAATCATGGAAGCAAATAAAGATCCAAATTATTCCAATAAGATGAACACAAGAAATTCTAGTTCCCCCCTTACAACGTTACCATTGCAACTTTTCCCATGCTTTTGTTATGTCATTTCTTCTTCTTCTTCTTCTTCTTCTTCTTCTTCTTCTTCTTCTTCTTCTTCTTCCTCCTCTGTGCAATTCTTCTTCCTTTCCTCCTCCTCCTTCTTCTTCTTCCTCTTCTTCTTCCTCTTCTTCTTCTTCTTCTTCTCTCTGGCTATGCAGTTTCTTCCTTTGACCTCATTCTTGAAGGGAATTGGATTTTTATGCCAGCTAGGCTTTCTGCCACTTTCAGCATCAGAATGACTTCCGACCCATTGTGAAGGAGCAGGGCATTATTACCACAGAGCCGGTGTGGTGTGAGCCCTGCAGCATGCAAGGAAGCTAGCACGCTAGAATGAAACAAATTCAAAGAACTAGGGCCGTTTCCTTGTTTCAGACTGTTTAGTAGACAGGCGCTATAAGCAAGTGGATCGGTGGTTCAGCGGGAACGCGCCTGTCTAGAAAGCGAAAAGTCTGGGTCGAAGAAGATGAAATAGACCCGTTAAATATCCCGTAAATCATATCAGCGTTTGGTGAATTCACAACTGCCAACATACCCAGCATGCATGCACCCTGTACGAAAAAACTGAGCTGCTCTGAAATCAGAATGTGTCGTCTGAGGTCAGGCAAGCCTTCTGTAGAGTCACAAGCGCAGGAGAAGATCAAGTAGTAGTAGGCTTACACATTCCATCCGGCAGAGGAACTCAGAGAGAGAGAGAGAGAGAGAGAGAGTATGTGTTAATGGCTCCTCTATCCGGTTAGAGGTGTCAAACTATCTCTGTACTTGACATCGACAGTATGCTACTTACAAGGGAAAAGTGTATATTTTATTACAATTTTAGTTTATTTAAAAACAATCAAGAAGAGGAGTACATCATTCACCGATTGAACTCATGGCTTTAGTGGAAAAGGAGGCTTTGTGTGTAGTTCACACTTTGAAAGAACACCTGAGACGGAGCAAAGAACTGAGGGCTCAGAATGCTACCCGACATTTTGTTTATCACTCTCCGAGCACTGTACAGAGGAGCCGCTTGGCCTAGTATAGCGGTATCATCTTTCGCTGGCTGAAGTGGAGGACGGAGAGGGCAGGCATAGACATCATAGGGCCTAGCCTATATTAGGCTACTAGGCTAGCTTAGGCCTTGCTTGGCCTACACGCTCCCCAGCACAGTAGTACACGGTCAGCCAGTACTTCCGCTGCAAAACTTGCAGATTCCCCGATGAATATCGTCGTGTTAAGCAGCTGGATGGACAAATGTTTCCACTTTTGCAACAGTTTATAATTAGAATGCAGGGCCAACACTGACCATGGGCCAATCCATCATGTCGGGCTTCCTAAAACGGAAATAAGGTAGGACACGTTTTCTTGTTTATATGTGGTGGATGTGTTTGTCTCAAGAACACTGTTGCTCTCAAAATCTCATGTGCGTGTATTGGAGGGATACAGGAAATGAGCAAGAATTAAATATAACAAATCTAGACTTACATCGTTAGGGGAAGTTGTATAGGCTATATCATATAGATTCTTGCGAATTTATCGTAGACTGGAACAGAGTGCATATGCCCACCCCTGCAATGGTCGGCATGCATACTATGCAAGTGAAATGAAATGCATACCATGCAAACGAAACGAAATGCATACCATGCAAACGAAACTAATGCCACTCTGTGGAATGTTGATCAAAAATTGACAACAGTGTTCTGCACACCGTGCAACAGTTAGACATTCCATCCATTGAAACTGATAATAATGATAATAGTATAAAGTACATAATGATCCTGTTATAGTATGACTCAGTGTTCTCCCAAGACTCTAAAAACTGACAATAGGGCCTGCGCGCGGTTCTCATGTGCACTCCTTTCCGATCTACAATAAATTCGGAAGAACTTACAACCAGCTTCACCTTACCAGGTAAGTCTCGCTTTAGGTTTTTAAAAATTATATTAGACTATAATATGATTATAAAATTATAGAAATTAGTGTACAATAGATGATTTAATAATAATAATAATAATAATAATAATAATAATAATAATAATAATAATAATAATAATAATACATGGAATTTATATAGCGCTGTATCTTGCAAAAACAAATCAAAGCCCTTGCATTCGACCATTACAACACTCAAGCAATCAATGACAATATTATAGTTTTAGAAAATAGTAAATTCGAATGTACACACTCACACGTACGCGCGCGCGCGCGCACACACACACACACACGCACACACACACACACACACACACACACACACACACACACACACACACACACACACACACACACACTCATAAAGGTTATACACTTTAGCAGTGTGAAGGGGATTTCAGATATTGAAGGCAGGGACAGATAGGAGATGGAAACAGAAGGCGAAAATCTTAGGTTTGAAAAAAAGTGTGTCTTGAGCTTGGATTTAAAAGTGTCATATGTCATTCCAGACCGAAGGACCAGAAATAAGCGAAAGAGCGGTGGCCAACGGTAGATAGGTTGAAACTCAGTAGCCTATTCTTAAGGACAAACTATCTGCAGCTGAGTGGAGGGATCGAGAAGGTGTGTAAGCCTATAAGTGAAGACATTATAGAGATAAGAGGCTTCTGTTTTGTGAAGACATTTTGTAACAGAGGGTACTGATCTTGTAGTTTACTCTCTGTGGTATGGGCAGCCAATGGAGAGATTGCAAGAGAGGGATAATGTGCTCAGATTTTTTCTCTCTGTGGACCAGTCGAGCTGCAGAGTTTTGAATGCTTGAAGGGAGTGGATGGATGATGCTGGCAGACCAGCCAAAAGAGAATTGTAATAGTCCAGACGTGAAAGAATAAAAGAAGCGACAAGTTTGGATGTTGCATCAGTGGACAGGTACTTTTGAATTGCACTAATAGGCTGTAGTTGATAGTAGCATGACTGACAGGTCTGGGTGATGAAGTTTTGCATGGAGAGTGTGTTGTTAATAATGACACCTAGATACTTGGCAGCACTGGATAGAGGGACTGGCGTATTGCCGAATTCTATTGAAGATGTTGTGATGGAAGACAGATTGTGTTTGGTCCCTATAAGCATGGCTTCGGTTTCATTTGCGTTTAGTTGTAACTTGTTCTGTATCATCCAGTTTGGGATATCTTAAAAGCATATTTGTCAAGAGAGAAGGCAGATTTTCAGGAGTATCACTGCTTAGAATCTGAGAGTCATCTGCATAAAAGTGATGGTTGATCTGATGAAGGTTAATGATATGTAACAGGGGAGCAGTATACAGAGTGAAGAGAACAGGGCCTAGAACAGATCCTTGAGGGACTCCGCATTCTAGTTTGGTTGGTATGGAATGAATCTTGTTTACTGCAACAGTTTAGAATGGGTTTGTGAGGTACGAACTAAACCAGGTGAGGGCAGTGCCTTTAATACCAAAAGTGTTTTGGAGGCGGGAGAGAAGAAATGAATGATCTATAGTGTCGAATGCTGCAGATAAGTCGAGAAAAGTGAGAAGGGAGATTTTCCCTAAGTCAGAGGCATATAGAAGCGTGTTTAAGGTGTGGACTAGGGTGGTTTCAGTGCTATGGTTGATGCAGTAAGCAGACTGGAATGGGGTAAGTAGATTATTTGAAGGAAGATGGCTGTTGAGTTGTTTCAGAACATTTTTAAGGGCTTTAGAGATAAAAGGAAGGTTAGAAACAGGTCTATAATTCTTCAGAGTGTTAGGGTGGAGGTCGTGCTTTTTGAGTAGAGGTGTAACTATTGCAGTTTTTAGAGCTGCTTGAAAAATTCCTGAAAGAAGAGATGAGTTTACAATTTTCGTGATGGTGGGTATAAGCTGTGGAAGGCACTGAGTGCAAAGAGAAGCAGGTATAGGATCAAGATCACATGATTTTATCGTCATTTCTTTCAAATTTGCTATTCGTCATTTCTTTCAAAATTGTTATGATTTCTTTCTCGCTTGCTGGATGAAGGGAAAGGAGAGGAGTGCCAGTGAATTGGGGATCAGGAGGCACAGGTTGGAAAGAAGTCTGATCCAGTCTGGAACGAATGTTGCGGACTTCGTCAGAGAAGAATGCCGAAAAAAATAGCAGGAAGTTCAGAATGGCTGTAGGCCTAGGCGTGACCCAAGAAGAGTTGAAGAGAGAGAAAACACACACACACACACACACACACACACACACACACACACACACACACACACACACACACACACACACACACACACACACAACTTATATTAAGGGACAGAAAGGAAAAACAAAGAACAAAGAACACGTGTTTTGAATAAAGCAACAACCAGAAATAAAACAGAAAACAATCCCTGCAGCAGAATAGTTTGTTAGATTTCTTTATTGTTATATTTCAACTGTTTGGACCTCAGTCAATAACAAGAGGTTGGAGTTGGAACCTCCAGCGGTACAACCCATCTGGCAGCATTGCCTGCAGTTAGTGTGTTTCTCCAACACTTGGGCCTGACTGACCTTTGGCTATGACCGTGAACTGTGTGACCTAAACGGCGCTCTCCTCCCTTCGGTTTTGCTGCAATAGGCAGTGCTGTTGACAGCCGCTTGCTGTTGACAGCCGCTTGCTGTTGACAGCTGCTTGCTCAACTTGTTCAATCAGCTCTTTGGCAAAGAGGTCAACTTGTGCTTGGTGGTTTCTTTCTAGTTTTCCTTTTTGTTTTGTTTTGTTTTCGTTTTGATTTCGGTTTTTGTTGTTGTTGTTGGTCCTGTTGTTTGTATCAGTTTTTTTTTCTTTGTATTTGCTGCTTTGTGGTTTTTCAGTTTTCCCATTGTTGTTGTTGCTTTTTTTATTTTAGGGGGTATGGTGGGGTGCATGGGATCTAGTTATTATTTGTCTGTCTTTTTTATGTAGTTTTTGGTCTTCATTTTAAAAAAAAATTAGTTGGGCCTTTTTTTAAAGGGGGGGGGGGGGGGGGGCTTTTTCTTTTCGTTTCTTTGTTTGTTTCTCTTGTCTTATGGTTTCTTTTTTTGTCTTGTTTTATTCTTGCTAGCTTACTTTATGTACTCCCATTCACCCAGCCCCCTTTCTTTCTTGGACACTGTAGGAAAAGAAAGGGAAGGGAGGTAACTAACCAAAGAGGCAGACTGTGATGGAGGATAAATTTGGCTGATCAGGTCATGACAGTGTCCAAAAAGTAGATGTGTGTGTGTGTGTGTGTGTGTGTGTGTGTGTGTGTGTGTGTGTGTGTGTGTGTGTGTGTGTGTGTTAAATGACATTCCTGCTACTAGGCCTAACAACGTAAACTTTGCTGTAGGGGTAAGAGAAAAAGTGGATAAAGCGAAAAGATAGACAAGCTAGAGAGTTAAATTTGATTATTTACACTGATTAGTCTGTATGCAGCTTCTCACACTGATACGTATCGATATTGATGTGTTGGGAATAAGCAATTCATAGGAAGAAAAACAACTGTGATTGCTCTGGAACTGTAGACGTGTGAAATAAAAATGAACAAGGCTATAGGCTAATAATTATGGTAGGCTGAACTGTGCGTGGGTGTGTGAGTGTATGCGTAAGCCTACATGCGTAAATAATAAGTGTAGGCTGCACGTCTTTTCTGGTTAATGATCTTAATGGCATTGTATTCCTCCTACATTGTTGTGTGTGCGTGCGTGTGTGCGTGCGTGTGTGTGCGTGCACGCGCGTGCGCGTCCGCTTGCGTGTGTGTGTCGTGCGTGCGTGTATGTAGCCTATGTGATTTTTTTTTATATAAGAAGTTATCTTAGAATGTTTGAACCAAAATGAAATGTAGCTATCTTGTGTCTTTTGAGATTATGATTACTATCAAAATGCCTGTGGGTATAATTGCCCTTCATGGGATGATTAAGTGCTTTTTGCTTGACTCGATCCTCCTCCCCCCAAAAAAAAAGAACCTTCTGCGCTTACATTCTGTTGCAAGCTTCAAGTTAAACACAGGTCATTTTAGCAGAAAGCAAATGGTTTAAAACTTGGCGCAAACGGCGATAGGCCCTACCAGCGGTCCGCATAAAAAGACACAAAGAGTTATCCCTCTTCGCCACCTAACATGGCGCGCCCTCAGCAGGTGAGCACGAGTTCAATGTGGGGTTGACACTAGATGAACAAGTGATTTGTGAATTTGAGGGGTTAGGCTATAGTCTCCAGTTTTTAGTTCTCACTTGGAATGATATGCACACATACTATCACAAGGTAATTATTTTCAACTGCCTTTTTGCATGGCATAAAATTTGAAAATCTCACACGGTCGCAATGACAAGGGAAGTAAGCATTTAATTTTAATCTGTTCCCATACTAAGCATTTACAAGCTTCGGGTTTCAGATATCAGGCATTTTTTAAACAGTCTTTTAACTTGCGTCGAGTTACCCTCCTCTACTTAGTATTAGGAAAACAGTTTCTAGGCGAGATGTCCGAGGTGGAGGTTTACCAATGCCATGGTGAGATTTTGCATAATGGAGTGTTTGCCAGCCAGTCATATTCAAGTAAGCTCTTAAAATAGCCGCATTCCGATTGTGGAGGTGTCAAAACAGGACACCAGTATGATGCATTATATAAGTTTTGTCATTTGTTCCGACTAAGGATCATTTGGGATCAAATTTATAACATTTGTTCATAGTTCTGTGGTGTCAAACTTAATTCAAGCTACAAAGTGATGGGGAAAAAAAGTAAACCCTTTTCCTTGCAAACCCCATCCCTTTTCAGGTGACAGGTTATATTCTGTGTATGTTCATGTCATCCATGCTAGCAGCCCTGGCTGGTTCTTCAGTTGTGATTGGGGGGGTTAATGGGTTCAAGATGTCATGCAAATTGAGTAAAACTATGAAGGGAATGACAATGCAAAAGAACTTGGTGCTGGAAAATAAAGAGGGCCATTTGACTTTTTAAGCAGCTCAATCCCAACAGTGCCATAATTGTTGCACTACAAAATGTAAGCAAAATATCACACCAACTGTTCACTTCAACATGATGCAGAATGTATACACAGTATCATAGCCAGTGTTCTCTTTGACCCATTATAGGAGAAAAAGGAATTATTAACCCTGAGCCAGTGTGCATACTTTTAATATATATGATATAGATATATGGATAGATAGATAGATAGATAGATAGATAGATAGATAGATAGTTTTATGGTAATTCATCAGTCCAAAAAAGAGTGTTTATTACTAAAGATGGAATGGAAACTACCTGCAAAATATATGCTCATCTTTTTGCATAAAAAGTTAGAAAACACATCTCCCCCCCCCCCCCCCCCCCCCATCTCTCTCTCTCTGGTCCAGTCTGTTAACCATAGAGAAATGTGGATCAATACAACCCTTGAAAAATAAAGATTATTCATTCATTCATTCATTCATTCATTCTCTCTGCTTTTACAGTTACAGTGCCATGTTAGTGACACACATGTTTATGTCTGTTAACAGACACTGGCTGGCTGGCTGGCTGTGATGGACCTTGTCACCAAGGACACAAGGATGAAGGTGTCAGCACTACAGTCCTGCAGAGTTCAGGACATCATCACAGTATGTATTTCTTTCTTAGGATTTCTGTGGAGGTAAGGAGAATGGATGATCAAACAAAAATACTTTAGCAAAGACATGAGGGGCTTCTTGACTTGGTGTCAGGGACCAGAAGGTATGCTGGTCTTGGACTGTTGAATTGTGATGCTTTTAATCCAATGCTTGTACAGTTGATGCATAAGATTGCAAATTTTCAGGTCTTTTAAGGCTGAGCTACAGCAGAGATGACATATTTTTTTGATATTTGTGAGTTGAGTCTACACAAATTGAAGTAAATTAAGAAAAAATGAATGGAGGCAGTGGATTGCAAAAGGCAGATAAATAAAAATGAAAATGGTATAAATTAAAAACAGGAAATAAACCAACAATGATTAAAAAAAAAGGGAAACGGAACCAAAAATTAAAATAAACCCACTAAAATTGAGCACTTGTGCAAGTCTCAAAACAAGAGCCACTTCAAAACATGAACAAGCAAAATAAAACAAAGGAAACAAACAAAAAAGCTGGAAAACTAAAATGGAAAATTGAATATGGGGAGGGGGGAGAGAAACAAGCACTTCAAGGACTCCCCCAGCTGGTGGTCGTGTTCTGGTCCTGCATGTAAACAAAGCTCCAGGTCAGCTTCAGGCTTTGAGTACAGTGGGATTTGCCTGAATACAGCTGTTGTGTGGTAAGTTTGGAATGAGTGATGTGAGAACAACTGGACTGGTGCTTGGCAGATGATGAAACTATAAACCTGTGAAATGAACTAAAAGAAACAATAAAAAAAAAACCCATTAAAGTGAAATGGAAAAAAAGAAAACCAAACATTACAGAGACTGAACTAAACATAATAAACTAAAATAAATTGAAACAAATAAACCTCAAAACACATCTTAAAACCCAAACAAAAAAATCCCAAACCAATAAAGGGAAAATCCCCTTTAAAAAATGCTCAGGAAAAAACAACAAAAAAACCCTAAAAGAACTACCCTCCACCCACCACCCAAAACCCAAATCAGGCAAACCAGGTGCAAAACTCCGCAACCAAACAATAAATAAACAAAAACAAACAGGGAAAATTCTTGCAGGAGATTGAAGGACATCATTATCATTGTTGGCATAATCATCATCAGTATCAGTCTATTGACCAAGATGGTCATCATCATCATATTTCCTTGGCCAAGATGGTCATCATCATCATCATCATCATCATCATCATCATCATCAGTCCTTTGACCAAGATGGTTATCCAAGGGGACATGAGCATTACAGCAGGCAACAGTTTTATAGTTTTCCAGGCTGGTCTGTATTCAGCCTTTCACAGCAGTACTGACATTTCTGGCTTGAAAGCTGGACCAACAGCTTATTATGTTTGTGTATTTTTCTGAATTATGATGTCTTTTACCAGGAACTAGATGAGGTTCGGACAGTTTCAGACAGGCCAGCACCATCAGAAGCCTTCTTCATCACTTCAGCCATAAGGTACAGATTAATCCATGTTTAAATATCTCTCTCTTGTCTGATCTTTGTGCATATCCGTAGGTTATTTAAGTACTGTAATTTTCAGGTGGATTTTATTCTGCCCCCCTCTCTCTGTTTCATTTTTCTGTCATTGCAGGATCGTTTGCATTTGTGTTTGTCTGTTATCTGCCATTTCTGTCTGTCATCTGCCAATTCTGTTATCTGCCACTTCTGTCTGTTATCTATCTCTTTTTGTCTTTTATCTGCCATTTCTGTCTGTCTTTTGCCATTTTTGTCTTTTTTCTTGAGAGGGGGGCATGTATTTCATTTTGAAAATATTTAATACAATGCGGAAAAATTAGTTTGTTAACAGAGAAACTACTACCAAGGAGTACACAACACTGACAGCATACCTACCAGCATGAAGCAGAACCAAGGACAGGTAGAAAAAGAGTCCTCTGTCACTCGCATGATTTGAATAAAATAACTGTGCAGTCTGAAAAGTAGGAAATTCTTTTCTCAGGTTCATTGGTGATTTTGAGATCTTGGGCACATGATCTACAGCTGTGTCCAGCAGTGTTTGTTGAATAATTAATATTGGTGAAATAAGGTTGCGTAATTAGAGATAGCTTTTGTATGTAGGGAGAAATTGTCTTTTTGTGATTATCACATGAATTCATTACACTGATCGTTTTGGGAGAGGGATTTTGGTAAAGTATAAACTTCATCAGTTTGAAAGTATTGTGACCGTGTGAATGTATAGTTTGTACTTATGAAACTTTACCATTTTCAGTGTGACTGATGATGATATACCACTTTCAGGATCTTTAGTGCTGGAAACAAGTGCCAAGGAACAGTCATCTCAAGCTGCATCCTGTCTTCACAGAGGTATATTTCTGCATACTTATTGTGTGTATTTTTTTGCATATTGTTTGGTTGTTGTAGTTTTTTTAAATTTTTGTTTCAATATGACTGGGTTTTTTAAATTGCTTTTGTGTGTTGTTTTTTCCTTTGTTTGTCAATTGTATATAATGTATCGTTTATCTGTATTGCAGGTTATAATACATTTTGATTATAGGTTATAATACATTTTTATATGCTATTTTTGACTTGTGAATACTATTGTTACACCATTTAATTAACTCATTTTGTGCATTTTGCTACATGTTAGTTTTAACTGTGAGTACAGTAATTGTACTACTTCATTGGTTTGTTGTGTTGTACTTTTTAATGCGGTCTTTAACTTTGAGTACATCTGTTTTACCAGGTACCATGCAAGGTCTACCAGCTAGCTAGCTGTGGTCATGCCTACACCACCAGGTAAGTTACACAGGAAATAGTTGTCTTTGTGACCTGGTATGTATATGTGTGCATTATGTATTTGTCTACATGTCTGTCATGTGGATGGCCAGCCATTCTATCTGTTTTGTCTGTGAATGTATTGCTTGTCTGTGTTCTTATTTCTGTCTGTCTGTGGGTTTCTCAGGTGCTGCATTTCATGTTGAAAATGTTTCACTGCCAGGTCATAGAATCAGACTGTTGACAGAGCTGCTGTCAAAGTGCATGGACCTGATGGCACACCTGCTTGCATGGGGTAAACCAGGTGTGGGGAATGTACGACTGAGTCCAGGTGAGAAAAATATAGATTTTGTTTGTAACTTTGCCAATTTGAATGTAATGTAGATACTAGACTTTGACTTCGCCACTTTAAGTGATATATTTTCTTGAATGTAATGTGGATGCTAGTTAAACTTTTAACTTTTCCACTTTAAGTGATGTATGTTCTTGAACGTAATGTGGATGCTAATTAAATTTTGACTTGACCACTTTAAGTGATGTATGTTATGTATGTATTATTGATGTAGTGTGGATGTAAATAAAACTTAGGATTGACAGTATGCCTCATGATGATTTATTGCTTTCAGAGCTGGAGTCCCGTGCTGAGGACAGTGTGTTGCAGTAGTGTTGTCACAACTGGCAGTGCCTCAACATAGGTAGGTATGTTTCTGAGGAAGTGAGCTTTTTTGTTCACATTTTTGTCTTTTTCTGTTTGATTTGGAGTTGTCTTAGATTGTCTTATAAAATTATTTTTGCCTGAGTTTTGGGATTGTCAGTACGACTGATGATGACTTACTGTTCAGTATGACTGATGATGACTTACTGTTCAGTATGACTGATGATGACTTACTGTTCAGTATGACTGATGATGACTTACTGTTCAGTATGACTGATGGTGACTTACTGTTTTCAGAGTCTCTGGGGCTGGAGTGGGGTGACAAGGATGGTACATGTAACAGTGACCAAGAACTGAAGTCTGTCAACAAGGTACAGTTCTACATACTTCTGTATTTTTATTTATTTGTCTTATTTCTGACTGGACTTTGTCCAACCTGTTTTTTCTTATCTAATTTTAGTTTTAGTAGTCATTGTTACATATATGATCTACTTTTGCATTTTCTGAGTCATTTTGGGTTGTGGTTACTTGTTTTGTGCTAGCTGTTTCTTTCGTGATGGACACCTGTCTGACCAAATACTAGATAAGTGCAATCAGCTGTGGTCATGTTAGTACTATGAGATAACGTAAGTGACCTGTTTGTGTTGGTTATTTATCATTTACCACTTTTATCTTTTGTTGCTTACTCATCATGCTTTTCAAGTGCTATTTCTAATTGGATGATGATCATGTGTTTTAGCAGGTATCATGGAAGCCTGACCAGCAGTGGTCAAGTTCAGCACCTGCCTCAGACAGCGGTCACTAAGGAAACATCAGGACACTTGGTAACTTTAGGTTTTTTTTCCTTTTTTACTTACAGTCTGTGTGAAATTGTATGTGTATATTGTATTTTCCATTGTTCTCGTGTACTTTGGTAAGGTGGTTCTTGGGGGTAAAAGCTTGCTATGGAGGGGTTAAAGATAGATTGACATTGTTTTGTAGTAATTCTTGTGGATCTAATCTTTGAAAATGTTGTCAAGTCATTTTAATATCTAAGCAAATAATGCAATGATGAATTTTTACAAGGGATGTAAAGGGTAAAAGATCTGTAAAGTACATTCTTAATTCATTGTTTCAAAATGAAATGATCAGATGAGTGTAATGTGTAAGCCAAGGAAGCAAAAGAATTTTCGCTGTAGCTCATCATTTATTACTTTCAGGAACTGTGGGGATGAACTGAATCAAGTGACAAGGAATGGGCGTCATGGTGGAACGACAGCCATCATGAACATCATGGTGGTGGAGGAGTGGAATGATCACACTGTGTAGAGGTAATGTGTCAAATGAAAAAGAAAGCAGTGTTATAGGAATATGACGCACGGCAGTTTACCCTTCCCAAAATCTGACCCTTTAGTTAGCGCAACGCTGGCTCAGTTATTCTGTGACTGACCCTATCCATTCGGCTACACTGTAAGCGAAATTCCATAGCACAGCAGGCAGGCTGGCTCAGGCTCCCTACTATTTCTCTGTAGTTGAGAAACCCAGGCTTTCCGATTAATGTGACAAAAGTTGTCATAAAACGTAAACTAGAGTTGCTATGTGAATGTTTAAAAGTGCTGCGAGTTGCTCAATATGCATGGATTAATCTGTGAAAGAATGGTGCTGTAAAACGATCTGTAAGTAATAAATGCAACATTTTGAAGTTCCTTATTTGTATTATTCAGTGTTCGTTGTCTGCTTCTGCTTCGTGTGTAGCTTACTAGGCTAGTATGTGTTGTGTTAGTGTAAGTGTGTGTGTGTGTGTGTGTGTGTGTGTGTGTGTGTGTGTGTGTGTGTGTAAGTAAGTAAGTAAGTCTTCAAGTTTAACGTCTTTCCACTTTAAGTGATACCAGACGACCCTAAGATAGGAGACTGGATAGGTAAGAGAGAGAGAGAGAGAGAGAGAGAGAGAGAGAGAGAGAGAGAGAGAGAGAGAGAGAGAGAGAGATACCTAATGTGTATGTACGCGCGCGCGTGTGTGTGTGTGTGTGTATGTGTGTGTGTGTGTGTATGTGTGTGTGTGTGTGTGTGTGTGTGTGTGTGTGTGTGTGTGTGTGTGTGTGTGTGTGTGTGTGTGTGTGTGTGTGAGAGAGAGAGAGATAAATAGTAACAGCAAATAAAAGGTATTCTTAACATTAACAGATCAAGAAAAATATTGAACATTTAAAAATACCAAAAGAACTACAAGAACTACAATAAATGCCCTATAGGACTTAACAACAATCCTTTAGCAATGTCAAACGTTAGATTTACATTGTTCAAAACTTCATCAATGGCATTCTCAGAAAAGGCAGGGAGATGATGTTTTAAGTTCTTACATTCAAGTATGATATGGGTATTTGAAATATATCCACCACATAAGCATTTAACGTCCTTGCTGAATTTTGTCACGAAAGCATTTAATCTTATCCTAAAAAATAATGCCTTGAGTTTTCTCTCTTTGACAGCATTTGTACAAGTCTCTAAATGATCAATGTATTCAACTATACTCTTCCCACTCGGAGTTGAATGTTGAGGCAGCTTGTTTTGCCGATGCTTTTCTGTAAATTTATTTAAAGATGCTTTTTCTAACAGCTGATAACCCTCTGCAATGGATAGAGGGACATGTAGTACTATAGACCCATTTTCATTACGTGCACCTTTTTTCGCAGCCCTGTCAGCCCACTCATTAGAAAATAACCCTATATGTGAAAGAATCCAACAAAATGAAACATGAATTCCTCTTAAACATAGAAGATTTATGATGTATTTTATGTCTAGTATAAGTTTAGTAGATTGCTTATAAGTTGTAGACTTTAAGGCATACAATACTGATTTTGAATCCACACAAAGTAATATATGAAAAAAACAGTATGGATGATCTAAAATGAAAGTCAAAGCCATGAGAATAGCGATCAGTTCAGCTGTAAAAACAGATCGATTTTTTCCAATATAATATGACTTTTCTTTCTTTAGTGCCGGTATTACAAATGCTGAACCTGCTTGATGATTGTCTAAAAGTGAACCATCTGTATAAATTTTAAGACAATCAGAGTAATTATGCTGTATATGTGAATGAACATTGACTGCCATAACATTTGGATTCTCATTTTTTTTTCATGTCAATATAATCTATATCAAAGTGTGCTCGCTTCATTTCCCAAACAGGACAGACTGAAACTGATCTATGTGCGTCTACATCAGATTTGAAAATTTCAGAACGCTCATAAAGATCTGATGTGTATGTACTTATTGTCATCAAAAAGTTTATGTGTCGGGTTCTTTTCGGGAAATCTGTTTCAGACCTCATTTTTATTTCTTCTGAAGCAAAATTTTCAGGTGTTGAGCTTCTGAGAATATATTTGGCACATACAAGTTGTCGGTACTCATTAAGTGGTAACATTCCAATTTCGTTATATGTGTCAAGTGCAGAGGCATGGAATGGTACACCTAGAGCCAGTCTGTACGCCTTACAGTCTACACTTTGAAGCTTCTTTAATAAGTACTTAGGTGCGCTAAAAAAGACTTCTTGTCCATAGGATAAGTGTGTGTGTGTGTGTGTATGTGTGTGTGTGTGTGTGTGTGTGTGTGTGAGTGAGTGTGCGTGGGTGCGTGCGTGCGTGCGTGCGTGCGTGCGCGCGTGCGTGTGTGTGCGTGCGCGCATGCGTGTGTGTGTGTGCCTGCGCATACCAGGTTCAGTGTAAGAGTGGTTTAGAGATTTTTTGTGATTATCTTCCATCATCTGGTCACTTTTCTATTCATATAGTGAAGAACAAATTAACAAACAAACAAAACGAAAGAAAGAAAAAAATCTTAGGAAAAGCACATTGCCATAGATATGTCCTTGTGTCTAAAATTAAATTTCAATGACAGCATTCATTTCTCTCTCTCTCTCTCTCTCTCTCTCTCTCTCTCTCTCTCTCTCTCTCTCTCTCTCTCCCCTCTCTCTCTCTCTCTCTCTCTCTCTCTCTCTCTCCTCTCTCTCTGGTGTGTGTGTGTGTGTGTGTGTGTGTGTGTGTGTGTGTGTGTGTGCGTGCGTGTGCGTGCGTGCGCGCACGCACATGCACACACACACACACCTAAAATGTTGAGCTTCTTTTTGGTTTTGTTGAATAATTACTGCCTTAAATCTTTGTGTTGAAAAGTAATGTTAGTTATATCTTTAAAAGAAAAGTACATAAAGAGATTTACAAGTACTTTGTGCACTGACACTCAGTAACATAGCAGCAACAAAATAAGTAGAATGCATAGACCTTTAGACCTACAGATAGGCTATTTAGTAGACGGCCACATATGGTAGACATCTGTGTTATATCACATCCCCCTGAAATCAGGCCACGCGGGGCTATGTGCCTTTAGGCCTGTAAGTCTGGTAGGCTACTCAGTAAGGACTTATTGACCTTGGTGCAAAAATAGCGCTGTTTGACTGGGACTAAGAGAGACCTTTAGCTATTCTCGCGTTGCAAATGTTGACATTGGTGCAACGTGGCTTTTGACTCTGACACTGGGGGATGAGTGATGCTGGTTTGTTAAGTTTTTCGGCCTCTGCCTTCTTTTCTCTCCCTCTGCCGAACTAAAAGTGTTAGAATGAGTTGGTGTGGACGGCATCTTTAAAGAATTACTGAGTTTATCAAGTTTCAAAGAAGTGAAAGTGACTCATTTAGGTATTTGGCCTAATGAATCAAAACATGAAACAGTGATGGTTTTGAAGAGTCATTATTGCATTTTATAAAATCATAACATTGAATGATTTTAATCTTTAAATCAATGAAACTGAAAATAAAGTGGAATGACCCATTTAGGTTTTGACCTCATGAAGCAAAACATGAAACGGTGATGATGTTTTTGAAGAGAGATTATTTCATTTTGTTATGAAATCATAAAATTGAATTATTTTGATATTTCAAGCATGCGAATATAATGATGAATTGCAGCAATATTTTTAAAGAATAATTTTGAATTTCTGCTTCAAAGGGATAAGAAAAAGAAATCTTAACATTTTAACAAAAAAAGCAAATGGCAAAACATATGACCATGTCTTGGAAAACATTGTAATATTTCAGCAAAAATACTTTCAGTATTTTCTCCCTTACTGATGACTGCTTTCATGCTTACAGGAACCACTGGACTGGAGTCACATGCCAAGGAACACAGCGCCATCCAGCATATCCCCATGTCAGTGTGCAGAACATGATCAGGTAGATAGATGTTTGTCATTGATTTCTCTCTATGATGCAGCATTTATCTGTGTCTGTGTCTATGCCAGTCTGTCGTCCTCTGCATTTTCTGTCTTGTTTCCCACACTTCTTGTTTTGTTTGTTAGTGTTTCCTTCTGTGTCTCTCTGTTCATACTCTCTGTTGTCTGTCACTCAGTCTCCTTCACAGATCTTGTGTTTTGTTTAGAAAACTGATGTAATCCCATATGATAGGATCAGTATGTCAGTGGACTAGCTGCCAGAGTCCATCATTTGTCATCAGAAGACTGCAGGTCACTCTGTAATATAAACTCTTAATCCTGGATTAGGAAAAAAAAGCGCATAAGCAGTGATAGAAAATAAGTTGTAATTAATCACTTGAAGAAAACGGAAATCGATGTGGAGCTATATCAACCACACTCTACCACTGCCTTCAGTTTATTGGTTTTACAGGTCTTTTGCTTTCTCCTAGTTATCCCTGAAAAAATCATTGTTTATATTCTTTACATCTATTTTATTATTTGTCATGGCTTGTGATAAATAACTACTGATAAGTTCTGACTATCAGGTATGCAAGTGCTTATTCATTTATACATTTTTCCATTTTGAAAAAAAACCAACTTGGATGTCAAGAATCAGAAGACTTCATTTCAATATTCAGGAGCCATCGGCTTGGGCACAAGCTTACATTTTCAGAAAACGATTCATTGGTTATGTGGTAAATCAGGATTAGGGAGTATATTGCTTTTATTGTTTGAGAGGGGGGGAGGGGGGTTAACTTTGTGGCTGGATTGTTGAGCTCATGATCTGATGGTCAGGGCTTGAGCCTCTACTTAGATGTCTAGTTAAAGGGATTTTCCCTGGAGTTCATCAATGCCAACTCCATTGCCCCGAAAGTTCTTAAGCTCAAAAGCACACAGAACATCTTGCGCAAAGTGAAAACTCGCTCCACCTTTTGGAAAAGTAGGCCATTGTGTGCCTGAGGAATGGATTAAAAAAAATCTTAGAATGCATGCACACTTCTGTTGTGCTTAGAAGTCATCTCCACAGTCAGAATGCAGCTTCTTTAATGGTGAGCTGTCTCATGTGCAAAGTCTTGATATAATACAACCTTGGAGCTCTAGCATTGGAATGAAAATGTCATTTTAAGTAAAGCCTGAACTCCAGTGATTGCAGAGGTCACTTTCTTAAAATATAAAACACAGTTGTGGCTGGGTTGGTGAGTTGTGGTGTACTGGCATTGTATTTGCTTGCAGGAAGCAGGGTCAAGGTCACATCTGGACAAACCCCAGGTTAAAAGGAAAGCTTTTTTTGTACACAGTAGACTTTTTTATATACAGAGCTGTACAGTCTGTGAAATAACTCCTTGAATACATTGTTAGTATAGACCCCTCCCTCCCTTTCCATGAGCAAAACAATTTGTGATTAAGTACTTTGCAAAAGAAATTGGAGATATCTTTTTTTGTAGGTGGAGATGTCAAGTGTACATTGTCAGATTAATCGGTCAGCAGAAAGATCAAAGTAATGCTTGTCTCAGATAATCGACCAGTGTCTCACATTACACCATCAGTATGCTACCCTATCCATAGGGACTGGATGTAAAAAAGCACATGAGTGCTTATTTAATTATCTTTGAA